>CM031239.1:605133112-605633680 GCA_018340775.1 Taxus wallichiana var. yunnanensis | reverse complement strand
TCTTTGCTCTCCTCATTTTAGTATTTTAGCTTGTTATCTTGTTTAGAAGCCATAGCTTGAATTCACTTGCATATTTAGTTAGATTGCTTTCGGTGTTGGTAAGCCACATACCCATCTTGTGCAGGCAGTGTTGTCATTTCATCCAATCCGGTCTGAAGCTTGCCTCTGAATTTTCTCTTTGCTGTAGATTTAATTTTCATTGTTGCTTAGAGTTCTTAGTTCAGTTCATTATATGCAGTTAGCTTTATTGGTATTTATTGGTAAGCCACATATCCGGCTTGTGCAAAGCAGTGTCATTATTTTATCAACCCATTGGAGCGAGAATAGCTTAGGAAGCCATTAAAGTTGCAGGTTTTGCTCTTGAATAAGATAGTTCACTGAGGTTACGGTCGCTTCGTGTTGCATGACTCACAGTAAAATCCCATTAGAATCGCATAAGCCAAGCTCTGTCTCTTGCGCTATCCCTCTCCTACTCACATTTTGAGTGCTGCATTGAAATTTGTCCTTGTCCTAAAATCTACTCCTATCGGTCTTTAGCATTACACTTTTACGGATCACGTGAACACGAAAAAAATGAGAGATCTGCGAGGGGAAAGATCACACACACCATCGGATTTGCCACATTACTACGGAATCAGGTTTTAACTTTCAAAGTTCTAGTTAGAATCATATCAAATAAAGTAGATAAATTGCTTCATTTTGAGTAAATTCTATTCTCGATATTGCCGGGGAAATTTGTGAGGATTGATAGTTTCTGAGAAACTATGATTCACTCCTCACTTACGAGGTAGGATCGAGAATCTTGCAGATAAATTAGACGAGCTATTTTATTTATTTAGAATAATTCTACAAATATATGCACGGCAAATAACTATACTCGGTTATCTTGTCTGTTTTAAAATATTGCTTGGTTATTATTCCTAGATACGTTTAAAATAGTTTGCTTTCCTTAAAATTGTTAAAAGATTTCTTAGAAGAATAGAACTTATATATGTTTTAGATTTATTCCACGTAGTTAAAATTTGCTTCATTCGGTTAGATTTACATTTCGTTTCGTATGACAATCACGGGACCTCGGGAGGCCGGGGAATATATATTTGAGCCAATCGTGCCTCAGCCAAACCTCGTCACAGCAATAGTTGACATAGACCAAAATCTCGAATACAAGTATTCCGAGCAACCCGCAGATTCTACAACTAATCAGTTCTCAATTAAGAGGGTTAAACATAGAAGACGACCAAGCACACACGTTTTGGTCGAACCAACCAAACTACAGATTGACCTAGGTAAAGCACTCACATGACTGTAGAAGGGTTCGAAAGAGAACAAACCTTTGGTTGTGATCCCTTGGTCCCACCGGGTGCAGGAGACACTCTCACAGACATAGACACCGGTTTGAGGATCAGTTTGCGCGAACTTTGTGAGATATTTGAGAAAATCACCTGCGATTATTGGTCCTAAACATAGAAATGAGAAAGCATACGATTCTTTGGATACTAGGGATTAGAACTTGATTTCGCGTATGACCATAACAGGACCGCAACAACCAAGAGTCTATGGTTGTGATCCACAGATCCCACAGCCCAACGAGTCCACAAGTCAATCAGATATAGACACTACCCTACGCACCTTGGTATTTAGATCCACTCCACTTCCACCCATCATCATCGAACAATTGTCCTTATTAGATATAGCGGCTAACGAAGCTAGAGAATTGGACTAGGCCAGAGAATCATCCGTAGAGTCAATTATATTCACCATCCACTATATGACCTTATCAGGAGACATACATGAAACTATCCCAGGTCATTTTCCACGTATTCCACAACCCATAGATCGAATCATGCCAGAGCTCGATATTGATTGGAGCCTTGACGAGTCATCCTTGCCGATCGATCTATCACACCGATCCAAGTTAGAAGGGCCTTCTTTGCCTTAGATTCACAAATTCCACTAGTGCGTGTCGAAGACATTAGAATTTGCTAACTAGTTTTCTGCATCCCACGCATATTCTACCCCCGGCTTTCTCGGCACGACCTCGAGAGGTCGGAGTGCGCGGAAAGAGTTACTTGTAGATTCTCACGCTGCTTTGTCGCTTTTCTAGCGTACAAAATTGGTGAACTGAGCGTGAACAAATGAAATTAGTGAAGCTGTTAAAACCTTCTCTTGAGAAGTTTCATCTTATCTCAAATCACCTTCGCTCCTTCCCATTATTCTGTGGGTATTCATATACCCCCCGAATATGTCGGGATTCGATGCATATGGCAGACCCCTCTTGGGTCTTGAGGCATACTACGCCCAACAGAATAGGCAATCATCACCCTCGCTCTCAGTATGGGGTGACAACTATTCAACTAATCAGTTGTCAACACAAACCCCAAGAATCAGATATAGTTCATCTTTTCAAGCTGAGGAGTTAGATCAACCCCCTCGAACGCAACAAACAGAGCCTTCAGGCTCGAACAATATGACGTTTACCGGAGAATCTGGTTCGTCTCCTCAAATGCTACTTAGACCACAAATTAGTAGACAATCAGATCCATACCTGGTCTTAGATGATGGATAGTCAATACATTATCCTAGGAGTGAACAACATTCTCGGGGTATATACCCACCTATAGGAGGTTTACAAATACAACCGAGGTCTCTTTTCAAGAAAATACCTCTATACCCTTGCATATAGGAAATACTCTCGGAGAAACTTGGCAAGATAGCGATCGAGTTCATGACGAGGATATCACATGCCTATACTGACACCGGGGTGTCTGACAAATGCCACTCGGACAAAACAGTGACTTCACCAAATGAAGTCATTTCAACGTTAGTAGAAAAAGTGAGAGGGTTAGAACTTGCTCAAGCAAGTCAAAATTCTCCGTTCATACAAACAGGAAGTTCCAATCCTCCATACCACTCTGGCCAAGTAGATCTCCTCACAGGAGTAGGCACATTAGGCATGCCACCTCACTATCCACAACAAACGCCAACAAGGCCCATCATCTCTAACACTATTCCTCCGGTCTAGTGTCAAACAATCCATTCCTTGACAATACCCCGTCATACTTAAACATGTACTCCAAATCACCACAAGGAGATATCTTCTCCTCTCCCGGCATGTTTGTTCAAACGCAGGGACCTCCTTATGCCCTTAGCGCATCTGCTACACCGTATCAACAACCTATCCCACCATCACTCCCTCGCAACCACCATGATGGTGAAAGCTATGCGATAGGGACTTATTCGAGAATATCTAAAGGAACCCTTAGACTTCACCATACGAGCGTCATGCTTCAAGACCTCTTCTGATCTACCCAAGTTCGAGGGTGAGGAGATCAAACGCACATATCAAAGCTTACGCTACTGGCCATACGAGAATTACTCCCTTGGGATGGGGTTGTTGCTAAAATATTTCCCAAAACCTTGGAAGGCATTGCTCTCGACTGGTATTACAGGATACCTGAAGCCTCCATCCATTCATTTAAACAACTCGTGTCAGAGTTCATCAAAGCCTTTGACATGAACAAGCTGTTGAGAAGCAGGAATCGGGAATTCTTGCACATCAAACAAGAACACAATGAATCATCGCCCATTTCATCCGAGAGGTGGCGTACGGTTCTTTATTCTTGACAAGTGCTCAAACATGGATCAGATGGAACTATGTGATTTATTCCTTCATTCTCTCGGCGAGGAGGTGAAGGAAGAAGTCGAGAAGTTCATTAAGAACTTACGATGAAGTACTTGAGAGCGCTCTTGAATAGACCAAGCGGCGATAGATAGTGGTCGTAAGACATATGGAACAAGCGGGAGGTTAATCACCTCCACTCAAAACACTACAACTATCACAAATGTCAATCAAGGACCCAAAATCCTTAACAAAAATCATGGGGTAACAACGGATGGGGTAGCAGACCAGCCCGAGAAGGGTAAATGTTGTTAATACTCCATCACAAACAAACAACCAGCGAAACAACAACTTTACCCGGCGATCAATACGGTGGATTTTAACCATCCAACAACAACAACAATGGTGAAATCCCATACGAGGGCCAAGCCAAAACTCATTTGGTTATCAAAACCAAAGTCAAAACCTAGAAACAACAATTCCAAAACTTTAATCCTAATAGGCAACAGTTTGATCAGAATTTTAGGCCACAATACACACCTAACCAACAAAATAGGAATTACAATCCCAATTCTTATTGTGGTTTCCACAAAGTCGGGGTCACGATCTAGAACATGTCGTGACTTCTGATAAATTTATGCAACGCTTGCCAGAAGAACAAAGACAGTTCTTCACAGATTTGTTTTTGGCAGATCCGTCTCATCATCACCAAATACGCTCGCAGGGGCAGTTTCCCCTCAGAATGCTCCCCTTAAGATCTTTAACGATCCGCTCCCAAATCATGATAGCAATAGGCTGAATCCAACTGGAACAAACAAAGGTGCAATGATGGGAAGCAATGATCATGAAGCCTCGACTTCATTAAATCCATCGGATTGCGCCACGGTTAGGAGCTCGGCCAGAGACCCAAGATAGTCGAGTTTGGTAGAATTAGGCATTTGAACTACCTATCGAAGCTATAACAAGAACACGAGAGTATTTCTCTCAGCGAGCCCAAGTCTCTGCGAGAAGCAGAGATAAGAGTCGGCAAATAGTAGGAAAACCCGTAGGTGCTATGATTTAATTAGCGACCTAACAAAGACCTTCTCACACATTTCATTTTGGACTTACTAAAGAACTCTCCCCCTCACGAGAGCTGCTCTTTTAGAAGCATTAGGTCTAGGCCATCTAATTAACATCACTCCACCTCCTGAAACACAAGTAAATCACGTAGATTTTGATATCCACCCTCGGGGCAGCGGACAAGGATGTCGAATTCATATTGAAATAAGTAAAATGCCCTGAATCTTTGAGATCGCACGCCGAGGTGATCGACCTTACACTTACAAGTATGGGTTTATAATAACTATGTAAAGCAGGCGATGGTTGTGATGGGGCCCTTGATTAACATAGTCCCTTTCTCTTTCCTCAAAAACTTGGATATGGGGAAACAAATTGTTCCCACTACTCGAAATACATTGAGAGGCTATGATAGCCTTAAAGCCACTTTGATAGGAACTATATCTGCCGGTCACCTTAGGGCCCAAAACAATCTGGTTGAGTTTTATATTATAGATCGGGAAACTAATTATAATATGATACTCGGCCGACCATGGATACACCGAATGAAGGCAATCCCTTCTACATTATTTCAAGAAGTAAGATTCTTGCATCTAGGAAAGGTATTTGTAGCCAAAGGCGACCCAAAACCTTTCGATTTGCACCTAGCTGATTTAAAGAAAAAGACCGAGGGGTGCACTCGGAATTTGAGCGCAACAAACCAACTTAATAAACCCACTGACCCAAAACCAGAGGAAAAGTTGGTACCTACGACGGATCTTGAAACTACCAGCATAGCCAAAACAATTCCAACCCCTAAAGATAAAACTAAAGAAACAGTATCATTAGGGACTACTGCGAAAATCGTTGAGTTGATAGAACAAGATTCACCAATGTTCTTACCATTTGATTCAGTAGGCATAGGATTTTCCCTAGGTGTTGGTTCCTTTCCAGCAGAGGACCTCTGTATGGTAGAAGTAGAGTGCGTAAACGCAGCAGATGCCCCAACATCTATACTCCCGGCTAAGTATTGGACTCTCCATTTCGATGGAGCTAAATGTCGTTATGGAGCGGGGGCAGGTATAATTCTTACTTCGCCCGAGGAGAAAGTCCTCCCATTCACTTTTAAATTAAACTTTGAATGCACAAACAACGGTGGCCTGAGTACGAAGCCCTCCTCCTTGGCCTTACCTTAGCCAAAAGAATTGGTATTGATAACATCAGAGTCCTGGGAGACTCGCAATTAGTGACAAATCAAGTTTCTGAAGTATATGAAACTAAAGCCGAACATTTGCAACTCTACAAAAACGTTGTATTAGATTTAAGCAAGGCGTTCAACTTCATATCCATTGAAGCAATCCCGCGAGAGAAAAATCTTCTCGCCGATTCAATAGCAACCTCAGCATCACGTTTTACTCCAAGCAATGAGTTAGAAGATACCCAGTTCACGGTGTCCATTCGTGATGAACCATTGATAAAAATAATGACAAATCCTCTTTCAAGCGGAAGTGAATCTACCGTCCTAGACCATGTTGATAGTGATGCTGCTACTTTGGATTACTTAAATGCCTATGCGGCACTACATCTCTCCTATCACATGCTAGATTTATCCTTGATTCCACATTCGTCTTCCTACTTCGGAAATCCCGTAACGGATCTTCCCTCACAAATGGAACCTAGCATATATGTAGTAGAAAATGGGGATGATTTAGATTTACCTCCAGCACCACCTGAGTTCGAAGAGGGTAACGCCTCTTTGATCGAAGAAACAATCGATGTCAACATCGGGATGGAAGATGAACGAGAATATTGAAACTAGGTTCTTCGTTGCTTGAGAAGAAGTGGAAATACATACTCAAATTCTCAAAGAACATCGGAAGGTGTTTGCATTTAATTATAAGGAGATGACAGAGTCGCACCCACATTGCGGTGCCTGACCTCGTCACTAGATCGAGATCAAAGCCAATTAAACAAAAATCAAGACCCATGAAGCCCAAAGTAGCTCTCATGGTAAAGAGGAGGTAATAAAACTCCTTGGGTAGGATTCATCAAGCCGGTTGACTACTCCCGATGGGTATCTAACATCGTTCCGTTCTCGAGAAGAATGGAAAGATACGCGCATCTGCATAGATTTTCGAGATATCAACAAAGCGTGTCTAAGGATGACTTCCCATTACCATCCATAGATGTTATTGTTGATCTGACTGACTGGTTTTGAACTCTTGTCTCTCATGGATGGATTCTCGGGATATAATCAAATCAGAATATCCGAGCAAGATCAAGCTAAAACCACGTTTATAACTCCTTGGGGAACCTATTGCTACGCTGTTATGCCATTCGGTCTCAAGAATGCCGGTGCTACGTACCAGCGGGCCATGACATACATATTTCACGATCTAATTCATAAAATCGTGGAATCTTACGTAGATGACTTATTGGCTAAAGCCAAGAAGCGTTGTGACCATCCCGAAGTACTCCGCGTCATTCTTTCACGTCTAATAGAATACGGAGTCACGCTAAATCCAGAGAAATGCGTCTTTGGTGTAACAGGAGGAAAGCTCCTAGGTTACATCATATCGTCACGAGGAATTGATGTTGATCGACCAAAATTTGGGCTGTCCTCGAAATGGTCCCACCTTGAGTGAATGCGGAATCGAGATCATTTCTCGGAAAGCTGGGTGTAATCCGGAGATTTATCCCGGACTTAAGCTTCGTCGTTCATCCAATCAACAATTTACTCAAGAAAGACTATAGCCTTGATTGGACCGAAGATTGCAATGAAGCTTTTGATGCAGTTAAGCGTTTCCTTTTATCGCCACCTACGCTAATGCCACCTAAGCTAGATCGCAGTTAATTCTATATTCACGAGCTACGATGTCTCGTTTGCTTTGTATGTTGGCCCAAGAAGGCGATAACAAGAGAGAACGTGTGATTTATTTCATTAGCTTGAGCGTTGCTGCTCGACTATGAAACACGCTTATACACGGGCGAAGCGAGAATGCCTTGCCATAGTCTTTCTACTAAGCGCCTAAGACATTATATCTTTGAATCGAGAAGCGAAGGTCATGGTAAAAACGGACCATTTACGGACTTTTCTCACACAAGGGTCATTATCTAAAAAGGCTGGACGTTTTATAACCTTAATGGGAGAGTTCGAATTAACATTTGTAAATCAGAAGTCGGTTAAAGGACAAATCATCACGGATTGGTTGGTGACATGACCCATTAGACAGAGGTGATTTAGTAGATTTAGACTTTCCAGATGAATGCGTATACTACATCGAAACTCGACCCGCTATCTCTGAGTGTCCTTGGTACACTGATATCATTAATTATATCATAGACCATACGTACCCGGAGGCAGTTACACCGCAACAAAGAAGGCGGTTACGCATAATCGTAGCTAAATATGTCATTATAGAGCAGGTGCTCTATCGAAAAGCATTCGATGGAATGCTCTTAAGGTGTGTTGACACAGAAGAGTCCAAGAGGATTCTCCATGAATCCCACAGCGGTATATGTGGAGGCCACTTCGGTGGCCATGCCACCGCTCGAAAAATACATCGAATGGGCTATTTCTGGCCCACTCTAGAACATGACGCGATAGAGTTTGCACGCAGGTGTCATAAGTGCCAAGAATTCTCCCACGAGATCCACATGCCGGCCACAAGCTCTCTGACCAATCGCTGACTCCATGGCCCTTTTCTACATGGGGTCTAGACTTAATAGGAAATTCTCTCCCTCATCCTGAGGCGGCCATAATTTTATAATCACGGCCCTTTGAATATTTTACCAAATGGGTGGAGGCCATGCCTCTTACTCTTGTACACAGTTACTGTGATTGCGAGTTCATTTTGAACCAAATCATTTGTAGATACGGTATCCCAAATCATTATCTCGATAATGGAACTTCTTTAAGAATGAAGAGGTTCATGAGCTATGCGATAAATTTAAAATAAGCCATCATACGGCTTCCTTGTATTATCCCCGAAGCCAGCGGGCGGTGAAGCAACAAGCAAAGACTTTGAAAGCCATTCTCCTTAAAAGCGGTGAAAGAAAACAAAGCGAGATTGGCATTTGAAGTTATATCCGGCCTTGTGGGCCCACCAGAACCTCAATAAGAACACCAGCGGGAGCAACTCCTTTCTCGGCTGGTATTTGGGGCGAAGCAGTTCTCCGCTTGAAGTCGAAATACCCGAGTCTCCGCATTTCACTACTGAGGATTACGGATGAAGGCGCTTACTGAGAGAAGCACGTCTTTCCCAACTAGAAAGCCTAGATGAAACTAGGTTAGACTTTGAACAACGGCATAGAGCTTATCTTGACCGAATGTCCGGCGATATAACAAGAAGGTCTATGAGCGTGATATATACGAAGGTGATCTAGTTCTAAGACTAGGCGGCCGGATCGATAAGAAGACGGTGAAGGAAGGAAATTCGGCCCAAATGGTTGGGCCCATACTTGAGTCATGAAGGACTATGGAAATGGTGCTTACCTCTTATATACGTTAGAAGGTGAGGAATTTGGTGAAGCAGTCAATTCCTGCACCTCAAGCGATTCTACGCATAAGCGACTAACTACTACTTATATAACTATCTACATTGCATTTTCATATAGATTAGGATCATTTTGTCCATTGTTTCTTACATAAATTGTGATCAAGGAATCTATTCTCAAAGCAATTCATTACAAACTCATGATGTTGTTGGCATAAAACTTTCTAATCATATCTCTCCATTTTCACGATATCATCAAATATCTCAGAATCTTTTATCAAATAAAATCAGACATGATGAAGTCTTAACGGTAACCATACCAAGATCTGCAAGTTTATTCTCGCTTTGATTTCTTCTTAGGATAGGTGTCTTGCCTATGGTCTCTTCTAGAAGCTTCATGGTGTCGCATCTATCCCATATACACATCTCTTTGGGAATAAGCACATACTGACATTTTACTCAAAAAGACAAATCAAAAGTGATTAAACAGAAAATTTTATTTTTACACATTTCCTTGCCCCACCAACCTTCGGTGATGAGCTTGCGTCTCTTACTAGTGACGTAGGGTTGGGAAAGGATGGAAATGCCCTTACTCGCCTATGCCTTGCCCACGGTGATAAACCCACGCTTCTTACTAGTAGCATGGGGCAAAGTGTAGGGGGTCCTCTTGACAAAGCAAATGTTAAAAGGTCATAAACAAACAATTCAAACTTTGAGTCAAAAATGAATGAATCAGATGTTCAAAATCCCAAGAGAGTTAAAATCCTAAAAACCCAGATTTTGTCTACTATGTGGCCATCTACGGGTCTAAGTCTAGATAAACCACAAAGCAAGTTGCATCCAAAACTATGAAGTCATTCAGGTAGAGTAAGCTTGTAGTTTTCAATTTAGTTCCGCCAAAGCTTTGTCTGTCTTTCATCACTATCATTTCACCATATTTCATAACTTGCGCCCTTCTTGGCTCTTGGTGATAAGCCCTCGCATCTTACTAGTTGCGTGGAGTTAGGAGTGGGGCAAGTTAATCTATTCATCATACTGGTTATTTTCATCACTTTGCCAAAACAAACATGAGGTATCCAAATTGCTCACAGAAGCTAAGATTCAAGATCACAATATATCTACAATATCATGTATCAGCATCATGAAACACAAAAAGAAAGCAAACATTTGCATCATTTGTTTTCCATTGCATACATTCTAGAAGGCATATAAACCATACATCGTAGTATACACGAGGAAGCTGGAAACAGAAAGGGAAAACATGAGTGACAAGCTTTTGATCCAAAAACGAATGCATATATATAAATAATCAATGTTTATATCTGATGCCATCATGCACTAGGCATGGTCAAAAGCGCTCGAAAAGAGCCGTGATATACAAAAGAATCTATGGTACAAAATACATAGGAGCCAGTGGTCTCTCGGCCCCTACGCGACCCCCTCAGAAGGTGCGCGCCCTCGCCTAGGACTCGGCTATGCGGCGCGCTGAATGAGCGGAGGCTCGGGGTCCGAGGAGCAGCCGCGGTCTCACCATGAGAATGGCTCCTCATAAGGCGCTCGGCCATCCTATAGCCGCTTGACTCTGTGCGGAGAGTCGACACCATCTTGGCCACGTGCCAAAGCGGGAGCGAAAGGCGTCGGTATGCTGCAGGCTGCTTGAGGGCTCCCCGGCATCTACGGATAGCTCCGCATGGGTCTTATCCATGGGGATCATCAGGGAATCAGTGCATACCCTGCGGATCAGATCCCGCCACTCGTCGACAGTCTCTGCAAACAAAGGAGAAAAATGAATTAGAAACTAGGCAAGAGGCTAAAATATACAAGATACAAACACAAGGAGAGATAACAAATCCTAAATTAAACAAACATTGAAAGGAAGAAAGGATAACTTACTCGGATCACCGGGCCTCCAAGATGGGTCACTAGGGCCAGCACCCGCCGCGGATGCCATTGGCGGCCGGCGAGGGCTGCTCTGTAGTAGGGCAACATGTCGCCCCCCTGGCTGACTCGTCCTCTCCACCATGGCCACGAGAGAGTGGCTCCTACGAAACTAGAGTGTCCCTCTCTGCGCTCTCCTCGGCCCTCTCCACCTGCATAATATCCTGAGTGTCATGCCACTCAGGATCGCTATCATCAGTCTGCTCCTCCGACCCTCCCTCTGTAAGCTCCTCAGAATCGGAGTCAATGTCTATAGGGTCATCGCTGCTTTATGGCGGGACCATGCAGCAATCGAAGCAAAGGTGCCCGAGGTGCACCGGCTCTCCCCCAGCCCGAACTATCCTCCTAGCTGCTGATGGGAGTGCGGGAGTGACCAGCTGTCCAACCTCGGCCTCTAGGCCCCCTCAGCCTCGCGAACTGATCATGGCCCGGTGCCGTGCCCTTTGGGGAAGCATGCCCGCATATGGAAGGCCAAACTGCTGAGGAACTCTGCCAAAAGGATGTACCTCCACCCGTCCCACGCGGTCGATGAGCTGCCCTGTGGTGGAGCAAGAGATCAATGTAAGGGTCTCCTCGCCCCATATGCCGGCCATAAGCCGGTACGGTGTCGCCTCCATATCTACGCTGTAGTAAGGGAGGCAACTGGCTGGTGAGGTGCTCTAAGCACCGACATATCTGACCATCTGGCTGCCCTCACAGCCCCAGGATCTGCCACCTCTACGCCTCTGCCATAGGGAATAAAATGCTCATACACCTAACTCATGACTAGAGTTGGGTGGCTCAATATTTGTCCTGTAAACGGACCACCCTATATAAATCATGGTAGGTGGTCCCCAGAATGTCTGCACCCCAGGCGTATATCCGGCCATGCCCCTCTATCTGTGTAATGATGGGGGCCCAGCAGTATAACAAAGTGTCCCCTCCCTTGTCCCCGATCAATCTCGAGGCAAGGATCCCCATGATGGCCTGTCGAAATATGGGGATAGGCAAAGAAGGGATGGATCGAACTCTCACTCCCTTCTTCGACCCCGTGGAGATAGCTGCATCTCCCATGTAACTGCCCCTATGTGCAATCTGTGCCCGTGAGCCTGCCGTCTCTAATGTGAGTCTCCTCCCGATGATCGGGACCCCCAAAATACGGTAGACATCCT
Organism: Taxus wallichiana var. yunnanensis; assembly: GCA_018340775.1. Taxonomy (NCBI): domain Eukaryota; kingdom Viridiplantae; phylum Streptophyta; class Pinopsida; order Cupressales; family Taxaceae; genus Taxus; species Taxus wallichiana. The sequence continues at coordinate 605,621,438 of CM031239.1, read as the reverse complement.
CCAGCGTGATAGTCCACTCACCGCGGACCCCTGGCAGTCGGAAAGTGTTCCGATCTGCGTCCCAATATGAAAATAAGTCACAAAGGATGTGACTAGATGGTGTGACATGTGGGACGCGCGATATGCGCAGTATACCGGCCCTCTGTAGTGTGTCCTCCTCGTCTGGTGAGAGGGCATCCAGTACCCCTGACAGCCAGTCACACTCTCTCTCTCGGCTCCATCTGATGTATTCCTCCCTCGCCTGCATACACCCAAAAACACACAAAACAGAGCAAGTTAGTATCTGAACAATACCGAGAGAGTCATAAAAACGCGTAGAAGTGTAAAAATGTACAAGCATAATCTCAAAAATAAGTTCTTTTGCATTCTGTGCAAAACCACCGCCCTGAGCAGGGAGGCGGTTTTGTAACCGCCGCCTTAAAGGCGGCGGTCGTGTGAGCAGGCGGTGGTCATCCATGCCAGCGGGGCGGCGGCGGTGTGTCGAAAACCCATGTGGGTTTCTAATCCCAAAAAGCCCAAAATAAGTAAAAAAAGACCATTTAACCTAAAGATGGAGCCTACCCAGTAGGCGCCCCCCCTAGGTGGACCTTTTGAACCTAACATTTTCAAAAATAACCCCCCCATTACGACAAATTTAACATTTCAAATTTAAAGGGGGAAAAACACAAAATTGAAGAAAACCAACCTGTGATCTGGCAGGGCGGTGTTCCGCGCGTGGAGGCATGATCACAATCTCACTGCGGACGTTTTGACTATACTCACGCAAGAAACCGTCGCCGTGGGTCCCAGAGCTCAAAAACAATCAAATCAACTCGCACAAATGAATAGGAAAATGGGCCCACTTTCATATATATATCACTCTGTTTCATTTTAAAATGACTTTTCACAGGTTTGGAGTGCTGATGGAGGTAAGTTCCTATCCCCACACGAATGGTACGTTCTCATTCCCTATTATTTTAGCGTTTATTTTCTAAATTATTGTATCTATCTGCACTTGAGTTCTCTTTTCATTTTGCAGGTAGCGGGAATTTGGATGGCGTCGTTTCAACACACGGACGAGTAAGGTATAGCTTCTAACTCCCCATTTCGGGACTGCCATACTCGGACCCACCGTTTTATGCCTCTTCATGGCTAAAACGCTTCTCAGAGGAAGCGATATATACGTACCCAAAATTGTAAGGTATTATCTTTGCGGAGCAGCGTAATAAGTTCCCAATGATGATACTGAGTCTCCTCATGAGGTGTTCGGGATCCGGAAAAGCCCTCGGAGTATGCGTTAACATCCCGCATGCCCCGCTTAGCCCCTGCGCCCTTTGTTTTCCCCTTTTTCCTTCTTTCCTTGGCCTCTTGATCTTGATGTGAAACCGCCTACCTGGTGGCGGTCTCGTGCGCCGCTTCTGATCGGCCTGTAACTGCCGCCACCTACTTGAGCGGCGGTCCTGTGCGCGTTTTCCAGAACGTTCTTTTGACGCGACTCGTGTGAAATATCACGATTCACCAGCTTTTCTTTGCTGACTTGAGCATGCATTTATGTTTTTGGTCCCCTGGAATAGTGTTTTTCCTTTGTTTATTGTTTAGGAGTTCAATTTGGTTTTGATTTTGGGTGATTGAATTCCTATAAATGCATGGTTTGTGCTGCAACAAGAAAATGGTGAGAAGTTTGGTTTGGATTTTGAAGGTGATCTTTGCTCTCCTCATTTTAGTATTTTAGCTTGTTATCTTGTTTAGAAGCCATAGCTTGAATTCACTTGCATCTTTAGTTAGATTGCTCAGCTGTTGGTAAGCCACATACCCATCTTGTGCTGAGGGTAGTCTTTGTCATTTCATCAATCGGTTGAAGCTTGCCTCTGAATTTTCTCTTTGCTGTAGATTTAATTTTCATTGTTGCTTAGAGTTCTTAGTTCAGTTCATTATATGCCTGGTTAGCTTTATTCAGCTGTTGGTAAGCCACATATCCAGCTTGTGCAAACAGTGTCGTTATTTTATCCAATCCATTGGAACAGAATAGCTTAGGAAGCCATTAAAGTTGCAGGTTTTGCTCTTGAATAAGATAGTTATAGGTTCTGGTCGCTTCATGTTGCATGACTCGCAGTAAAATCCCGCTAGGAATCACATAAGCCAAGCTCTGTACTCTTGCGTTGTCCCTCTCCTACTCGCATTTTCGGTCTGCATTCTGAGTTGTCCTTGTCCTAAAATCTACTCCTATCGGTGCTTAGCATTACACGCTTTTACGGATCACGTGAACACGAAAAAATGAGGAGATCTGATTGAGGGGACAAGATCACACACACCATCGGATTCGCCACTGTTCTGCGGAATCCAGGTTTTAACTTTCAAAGTTCTAGTTAGAATCATATCAAATAAAGTAGATAAATTGCTTCATTTCAGTAAATTCTATTCTCGATATTGCCAGGGAAGCTGTGAGGATTGATAGTTTCTGAGAAACTATGATTCACTCCTCACTTCTGAGGTAGGATCGAGAATCTTGCAGATAAATTAGACGAGCTATTTTATTTATTTAGAATAATTCTACAAATCGCACAGGCAAATAACTATACTCGGTTATCTTGTCTGTTTTAAAATATTGTTTGGTTATTATTCCTAGATACGCTTAAAATAGTTTGCTTTCCTTAAAATTGTTAAAAGATTTCTTAGAAGAATAAAAGTTATATATATGTTAGATTTAGTCCACGTAGTTAAAATTTGCTTCATTACAGTTAGATTTACATTTCGTTTCGTATGACAATCACGGGACCTCAGGAGCCCAGGGAATATATATTTGAGCCAATCGTGCCTCAACCAAACCTCGTCACAGCAATAGTTGACATAGACCAAAATCTCAGAATACAAGTATTCCGAACAACCACAGATTTACAACTGATCAGTTCTCAATTAAGAGGGTTAAACATAGAAGACGACCAAGCACACACGTTTTGGTCAAACCAACCAAACTACAGATTGACCTAGGTAAAGCACTCACATGACTGTAGAAGGGTTCGAAAGAGAACAAACCTTTGGTTGTGATCCCTTGGTCCCACAGCCGGGTGCAGGAGACACTCTCACAGACATAGACACCGGTTTGAGGATCCAAGTTGCGCGAACGCCTGTGAGATATTATGAGAAAATCACACAGTTATTGGTCCTAAACATAGAAGCTGAGAAAGCATACGATTACTGGATACTAGGGATTAGAACTTGATTTCGCGTATGACCATAACAGGACCACAACAACCAAGAGTCTATGGTTGTGATCCACAGATCCCACAACCCAACGAGTCCACAAGTCAATCAGATATAGACACTACCCTACGCACCTTGGTATTTAGATCCACTCCACTTCCACCCATCATCATCGAACAATTGTCCTTATTAGATATAGCGGCTAACGAAGCTAGAGAATTCTGGACTAGGCCAGAGAATCATCCGTAGAGTCAATTATATTCACCATCCACTATATGACCTTATCAGGAGACATACACGAAACTATCCCAGGTCATTTTCCACGTATTCCACAACCCATAGATCGAATCACGCCAGAGCTCGATATTGATTGGAGCCTTCGAGCAGTCATCCTTGCCGATCGATCTATCACACCAGTCCAAGTTAGAAGGGCCTTCTTTGCCTTAGATTCACAAATTCCACTAGTGCGTGTCGAAGACATTAGACTGCCTAACTAGTTTTTCTGCATCCCACGCATATTCTACCCCCACCGGCTGTCTCGGCACGACCTCGAGAGGTCGGGTACGCGGAAGAGTTACTTGTAGATTCTCACGCTTGCCTGTCACTTTTCCGCTGACAGAATCCTTTCTTCTTTTCTTCCAAGTTTACATTAGTGAAGTTCATCCTTCTTCCTAATCACTCTTGTTTACATTGAATATCATATTTCGATTTGGGGCTTAAAACACTTACATTTCATCCTTGTATGTTTGCATATTTAGCTCACATAGTTAAGTAGAAATCATACGACAAAGGTCATGACCATTTTGTGATTGATTAATAAAACATAGTTCACATTTGTGCACACACTCCATTTTCCAAATCATTTTTAAAAAATTACAAACTTCTTAAACATTCCCTTCTAGGAAGAATCCGTCAAGGATTTAAAAACCCATTGTGATTGGGCCTCACCAAGTGTTTTGGCCATTTTATCATATCGAGCTCGGACCTCATGTCTTGAAAGGTATATCGAGGAATCATTTACCAAAACAACACCTAAAACCATCCATAGATTACTATTATCCCAAATTTTCCCCTCGGAAAATTTGGTCAAACATGTCCTCGAGATAAGAAAATAAGAAGGGTTGGCTCGACTGTGAGCTCACAATCAATTCCAAACCGAGGGACGGGTGAGCTCGACAATGAAGGAGGCCGGTGGTGTTGAAAGAGTCTAGAGGCTCAAAAGGAAGAAAGTGGGGAAAGGGGCTTGAATTTTTGGACTTCTGTCGCCTCTGAGTTGACTCGGGGCCGAATGCAGAGACTCGCACGGGAGGTGTCACGCATTAACTCAGTGCGGTTCAAAAGACACCCAAAAGGGAGGTCCTAAATGTGCGCGCAACTTCACATGTCCAAAAACCAACATAGTCTCTCCTAAATAAGCACAAGGGACCCATCTAAAAAGGGAGAAAGAGGAGTGGGCCCAAATCGGTTAAGTATAAAAGGACCGGTGGAAGCCTCCATGTGTCTCATCCGCGCACCTTCAAAGGTGCGGCCCAAGGCGAAGACTCAAACAAGCGTGAAGCTTCCACGTGTCCTAGGTCTAAAGATGGGTCTCATCGGTCATTGAAAAGTCACAGGCGACGGAGGGTGCCACATGCCTCATCGACGCAACTCCAAAGTTGGGTCCAAAGAGTGGTCTTCAAACGTGCACCAACCCTACACATGGCCGAAGTCGAAGGGGGTAGAGCGGCCGTTGAAAACTCTAAGGCCATGAAAGGAGCCACGTGTCAACCCCGTGCTCATTCAAAAGCAAAATTCAAGGGTGGTCTCCAAACGAGCACCAACACGACACGCATTAGATTGGCGCAACTTCAAAAGTGAGACCCAAAGGGTAGGACCCAAACATGCGCAAGCCCCCACATGTCCCAAGTCAAACATATGGCCCTACCAAACAAAAGGGACTAAGCCAAACACGAGGAAATGGAGGGGCAGCCCACGGATGATACCATGTGTCCCACTGTCACAATTTGGGGGTTGGCTATAAGGGTCCCACCCGTAAAGGCAACAATCACTCATGGCCCTAAATCGAGATAAGTATGTAAGGTCAAATGGAAGCCCCCACGCATCAGCCGCGCATCTTCAAGGTTGAAATTTAGAGGTGGTCCCCAAATGAGTGCGAGCTCGCCACGTGGCCATGTTCAGTCAAAGTGGGAAGGTGGGCCTTAGAAATATGTTTTTCAAATGTAGGGTGACGGCTCGAGAAATAATTTTCACCAAATGAGCAAGTTGCGGGAGGCCAGGCGTGGTGGCGGGAAATATTTTGGCATTTTGCCCTTGCTCACCCAAAGGCACAATTTCAATTGTGGGACTACAAGCCCACCGAGGATCTTTGTGCTAAATAAAGAAAAATTCCTAAGGCCCGCAAAGGGACACAAGGCCATGTCTTAGGCCAAGTGGGAAGGAGGGTCGTTGGGGAAACTTTTGAAATTTTACAACTTTTACACGGACAGCAGAGAGGCTTTTGGGAAAAAGTGAATTTCATGCTTGCGGAGCTATGAGAGGTTTTGTGTTTTTTGCATTTTTTCGTGAAAAGCACAGTTTGTATTTTCGGGCCCACGGATGCTTTGCAAAGATTACATTTTAGCCATTTTTGCATAGTTCAATGCGCTAGAATCTTGAGGACGGCCATATCTTTTTTGGAAGCTCGAGTTTTTAGCAAGAGAGGACTTTTTGGAAATTTCTCAACATCCTCTATGCCATGGATGCCTAAAATTTAAATTTGACAAATTTAGGTGGGTGAAAATAGGAAAAAGTATTTCAATATATTAATATGGGGTCCGATTGCTTCATTACCCATATTTTATTTGATTCGCCATTCTTTCTTCTTGACATGCCAAACAAACATGAAGAGGAAAAATTGACAGTTGTAGGTGGATTTGCGAGGAATTGATGGTTGGTGGTTGAGCATTAAGATCAAAATTTAATGTTTTCTTCTTTCTCTCTCGCCTTGACCTTCTATATATTGAAAACACTTCTCATTCGAGAAGGGATAGACGATCAGGTGTGCGGAAGCTCAGTAAAATTTGTTTCCCAACTCCATTTAAGTGTAAGCCTTCTCCTATGCTTGGCAAGTAGATTTTATGCCTCTGAGTAGAAATGTAATGGTTTGTGCACCTTTTAGAGAAAGAAAATCATGTTTTTGTGGTGTTCTTCAACCCTTTCTCATGTTCTATTATTTCTCTATACCTCTCCATTTCATGTTTGCTTCCTATGCATGCATTTCACATTTTCTGGTGTAAGATGTTGTGTTTCATGGAGTTACGATGGTGTCTTGGGATGCTGGGTATGTGTCACTTCGAAAATCGACCTCCCTCATCTCCCTTTTCCCCTGTTTCATCCTCCCTCAATAGAGTATCTCGCCTCTTTCCTTTTTTGGTGTATCACCACTTTAGTGTAGGCTCTCTTTCACTCTCTCTTTCTCTCTGGTTCCTTGGAATGGTTAGATTAGGATAGATTATCTTTTATATCACTAGAGTAGCTTGTGGCAGGTAGTTTAGGAACAAGAACCAGCTTTCTCGGAGGACCATTTCAAGTTCGCAAGTCCACAATTTGAGAGATGGTCCAATGTTTGGAAATCACACTTGGATGCCCCACTCACACATGAGTCCATCCAGTGCTGTGATTTTGCACTAACCATTTTGGCACACCGGTGGGATAGGTTTGAAGCACCTTACCACTTTATTTCATCAATTTGATGTGTTCTTGGTGAGATTTAGCCTTTTGAGGCACATGCAAAACACATTTAGTGACTCCATCTGGTCAACAACCCACATCTTTGAAGTTGCAGACCCTCCCCCATCCATTTCCATCCATTTTTCTTCCACATCTTTCATATTCTCTCGTTCCATGAAGTTGTGCAATCATGACTTCATTCCCCTCTTAGAATTCACACTTACAGAATGCAGTGGTGGTGTGAAAATCCACCTCCAATGAGTTTCTCGGCTCCTCTAGATCAACATTATGATCAGATTCAGAATCACCACGCTTACCCATATGAGCAGTGTCAAAGCCATCTTGGCTATAGAGCTTATCAAGAGAAAGGGTGTGCATATGATGATAATGATTATATGGAAAATGCTGATCTACTAGAAAAGATCCAAAGAATGGAGACAATCATGGTGCGGTGCCAGGCCACAACACAAATGAAGGCATTTAGGATTGGTTATAGGGCACCTTGTCCATGGGGAGGCCCTTTTCCAAGACATTATAGCCCTTAGGAGAAGCTTGCCTTCATGGTTGAAATGTTGCCTCAACTTTCACGGTGGACTAAGGATATTGAAAGTGAATTTTGGGCTGTGGGGCTGTGAGAGGTTTTGTGATTTTTGTGTCTTTTTGAAAAAAGCTCGAGTTTTTATTATCGGGCCCATGGATCTACTTTGCAAAGATTACATTTTCGCCATTTTTCCACGAGTTCGATGCAAAATCTTCAAAGCGACCATATCTTTTTATTTGGAAGCTCAGTTTTGAGCAAGAGCGGACTTTTTGAAAGGTCTCGACATCCTCTATGCCATGGATGCCTAAAAGTTTAAATTTGATAAGGTTAGGTGGGTGAAAAATAGGAAAATTTCTTTCAATGTATTAATACAAGATCCAATTTCTTCAACTACCCATATTTGATTTGATTCACCATTCTTTCTTCTTCAACAAGCCAAACAAACATGAAGAGGTAGAATTAATAGATTATAGGTGGATTTTAGAGCATTGATGGTTGGTGGTTGAGCTTTAAGAGTAGAATCTAATGTTTTCTTCTTCCTCTCTCACCTCGACCTTCTATATATTGAAAAAAATTCTCATTCGAGAAGGGAGAGACATTTTGGGTGTGGGGAAACTCTGTAAAATTTGTTTCCCAACTCCATTTGAGCTGTAAGCCTTCTTCTATGCCTAGAAAGTGTATTTTATGCCTCTGAGCGAGCGAAACGTAATGGTATGTGCACCTTCTAGAGCAATAAAATCATGTTTTTGTGGTGTTCTTCAACCCTTTCTCATGTTTTTTTGTTTCTCTATGCCTCTCCATTTCATGTTTTCTTCCTGTGCATGCATTTCATGTTTTTCGATGTAAGATGCCGTGTTTCATGGAGTTTTGATGGCATACTAAGATTGGGTTTGTGTCACTTACATGTCTGACCTCCCTCATCTCCCTTTTCCTTTGTTTCATCCTCCCTCAATAGAGTATCTCGCCTCTTTCCTTTTCTGGTGTATCACCGCTTTAGTGTAGGCTCTCTTTCACTCTCTCTTTCTCTTTGGTTCCTTGGAATGGTTAGATTAGGATAGATTAGCTTTTCTACACTAGAGTAGCTTGTGGCAAGTAGTTTAGGAACAAGAACCAACTTTCTCTGGAGGACCATCTCAAGTTCGCAAGTCCCACAACTTGAGAGATGGTCCAATGTTAGGAAATCACACCGGATGCCCCACTCACACATGAGTCCATCCATGGGTGCTGTGATTTTGCACTAACAATTACTTTTAGGTACCTTCATTATCCAAAAATTCTATTTCATTCACAATCACTTCTAAGGTATAAGCCAACTAAACATTTAAAATCTTTCCTAGGGTAACGTGTTGCTAGTTTTTACTTGTGGATTATCGTTTTCTTTCTTTTCTTCTATAGTTTGAGTTGTGAGGACGTATTCATCACTTTTTCTTCCTTTTTCACACTCAACAATCACAACTAGTTAATTCTGGTTTTTCCTGAGTGTGTTAAATCATCTTTGTCATACACAACCTTTCCTCGGGCTTTCTTTTCATTAAAATTAACTCAAACAATCTTAATTTCTTCACTTCCCAATTTTTATTAGTAACCAAACATCATTCCAGTGACCGACATGGTTCTTTAATCATACTAACATTGGTTAATTGATTGGTATCAATTTCTCTTTTTTAATTCTTTTGTCAAAAATGACAACTAGATTATTTCAAATAACATGATTGTTTCAAATGACCGTTTATGAGTCTCTATCACCTTAACAGAGACCATAATATCTATTTTACACTTTTCTTACCTAAAAATCTCACTTTCTTCACTTTCATAGTTTTTATTTGTCACCGGCATCGGTCAACAACTGGCATTGATCTTTCTTCCTAAAGCGGCACCTTTGGTTGATTGGTGGTATTGGTCCCTGTGTTTTTATTTTTATCAGAAACAACAACCTATTTCTATCCTCTAGACTTCACCAAACATTTGTTTTTGAGTTCTGTCAATTCGCAGAGCCTAGAATACTTATCCTCCAACTTTCTTATGGTTTGGACTTGCGAATAGGCACGAGCTTTTGCTTTTCACTCTATTTGTGAATAGTTAACTACTTTGCCTTCACCGCCATCTATTTCTTCACCAATGGACCCCAACGTTCCTATAACTATACCTATAGGTGATGAGGAATTTTCTAAATTCCTTGATCATAATGTCATAACCTTACAACATTACCTTTCCCACTCTTCTACCTGTAAATCATCGGGTCAGCCATTTTTGGTATGCCTACCTCCATACCCCTTGCCATATCTTGTGAATGTTACTTTAGCATTACCTACTCCCATGTCAACACCACCTACTACACCCTTGACATCCATCACACCTTCGACGTTCATCACTCCCTTGACCTCTGCCAAAGACCTTGACATCTGCCATATCCTCATCCACAATTCCTAGTATAGGGATCCCCACATCATTAGTACCTATTACTTCATCAACCACCAGTTGTGTCAACATCCTATACCCCCTTTCATAATTTGGTCCTTTCTATACCCCAAAATCTTCCACCCATCACTACGAGGATCTTTACACAAGCTCCTTCCACCTACACCTTGCCTTAGTCATAGCCTATAACATCCACTTCATATTTAGGGTATATGCCCTCATCATCTATTCCTACCTACGTACCCACTTCTCATTTCACATATTTGGCACCACCATACACTAGTATGTCATCTATGACCTATTCATCTCATCCACCTCCTTATATGAAGGGGAACTCCTCAATCTAATCCTACCATAGATCTTATCAAGATGATGATGGATAAGATGCAAACACTCGAGGCCTCCATTTCTAGATCTTGTAATGTCCTCACTTATGATGAAATTTGTAACAAGCCCATCCACCCATCCATACCTATCCATCCTTATCCCGCACAATGAGAGTTACCCAAGTTCAACTATTTCAATAGAAAGGAAGACCCTCAACAAAATTTACAATCATTCAAACATGTGTGTTATTTGATCACCCATAATGATGCCTTGCTCCTTAGAACTTTCCCCATGTTTATGTAGGAACCACCCTATATTAGTATAATGCTTTGTCTAGGAACTCGATCTTATCCTTAAAAAATTGGCCCATACTTTCCTTAATCATTTCTCAATCAACATCACTAAGAAGGTCTCTATGAATGATCTTTATTCTATTCGCCAATACGAGGACAAATCTATTGTAGATTTCATCGCACATTGGCAAAGCCTAGTCAATCAGCTCACCTTCTAGCTACTATAAGAAGAGCTCATAGATTTGTTCACAAGGGCATGTGCTAGACACATTTCCCCAACTCTCTAGGTTCAAATGTTTCACATGTTTGAAAAATCCTTCACCATGGCTCAAAAATTGGAGATCCATGCCCTTGAAGAGGAGAAACTTAAGTTGCATAACAAGAATGCTAACTTCAAATCAAATGAATCTTCTTCTAAACCACCGAACAACCATTCTAATAACCATTCCAAGGCCAAAGGATCCACCAATGTGGTGATTTTGAAATCTAACCCCTCTCATCCATCTAATCAACCAAAACCACCTGCCAACCTTTCTCCTGTTCAAAAATTCCAATACAAGTATGAACAAAGGGCTTACACTCCTATCAGAGAACCATATTCTTCTGTGTTGGAAAATATTTTAAAAGATGGAGCCATCACCCTTCCACCTATCAAACTAAACACTGGTTTTGATCCTTCTCATCCTACACCATCATGGTACAAAGAAAACAACTTTTGTAACTATCACCGAGTTAGGGGACATAACAATGGAAATTACAAAATTTCAAGAATATTGTCCAAGGAATGCTAGATAATGGTGATCTCGTCCTTGACAACCTTAATGCACTTGTCAATGCCAATATGGTTGTGTTTAAGAAACCTTTTCCTAATCATACTCCATCATCAAACATGGCTTCAAAGACCTCTACTAGTGACACCCATGTGCACGAGGTTCATGTTGTTTTCAACACAACACCTATTCTATCTAGCCAGTTTCCTCCAGTAGTGCCTATTGAGAAAATTATTGCACAAAATCCTCTACCCATGAGAGGATCCTATCACATCTACTCCTCTATCCATAGATAATCCTATCAAACCTACTCCCTGTACCCACAGAGGATCCTACCCCACCTATTTCTCTCTTTTCGCCAAGCCTATCTTACCCGTTCCTCTACCCAAGGAGGAGCTAGCCCTATCTTCATCTCCACCTAAAGAGAAGTGCAGATTGGTTGTTTTCCCTCTCCTTTATCCATAGAGGAGCCACTCTTATCTCTTCTTCCTATAGGTGATGTTTCTCCACATTATTCCAAGATCCTATCAACCTTCTTACATCACTATTTCCTAGTGAATCGAGATGAAAACTTCCCTATATCACATGGCTCATATTTCTGGATGGGTCTCACCACTAGTTCATCATCTTCTAAACCAACACCATTCTCACGTTTGGTGGAATGATTAGAGTATGTTGACTACTCCACACTCTGGGGGCACCTTTGACTCCCAGTATCCACCCAAATGTAGATGTTTTCCTAGATACCTCAACTATCTATCCTAATGTATTCAAGGAAACTAAAACCATGTCACTTGAGCCGATCATATTAGTACCTTCTTCTTCAACCTCTCCTTTACCCATACCCCTATCCACACTTAAACCTATCACTTCCTTAGGAGTCCTACCAGCACCTAGCCTACTACATCCCTGTAGTGAAACCGGACTTGTACACTCAACTACCACCCATCACAAAACCGATTCCCGCACCTAAGGGGAAGACCCAACCTCTTAGGCCTCGCACCTCGGTATCTTCCACGCCTTCTCTTTCACCTTCACCTCTACCTTAAATTTTAGGCCCACACCCTTCCACCTTGGTCAAGTTACCTCTTCACCAAGGAAAATCCAAGGCATGATAACCCACACCCACACCTTTACCTTCTCTTTTTCCCACACCTTCACCTTCATCACCTCTTCTACCTACACCTTCTCCATTACCTACAACCACACTATTGACAACACCGTGACTCTCACCTTGCATTTCTAGTGTATCCCCACATTTTACATCTCCTTCTACCTTGTGCACCCCTTCTACACCTTTACCCAAGAAGGTGCAACCTAAAGCTGAAACCAAAACCTTCACTACCTACAAAAAAATTAGTCACACCTACAACAACAACATCTCCCACAAAAATCACCCACACCTTCACCCAAGAAAAATTTGACTTCTCATTATGATCCATTGGTAGGATCTTATTCTAACATCCTTACTAGTTTATTAGAAACCCCCGTCATCTCATCACCACCTATTAAGCCTTATGACCCACTCAAACCCAAACCATTAGGGTTTGACAACACCAAAATTTACGCATATCATTTCTTTTTGCATGATTTGAAATTTGTAAGGCCCTAAAAATATTCTCCTTGACTCTATGCTTTAAATGGTCTCTTTGACAAACATGACCTGTTGGAGGAGAATTCCATTCCGCCTTCACTCGGACCCCTCACCATCTAGCCCTATATCTATTCAACTAACCTTACCTACATCTCCACTACCCTATTTTCCTCCTTCGATCTTTAAAATAAATATGGTTTGAGTAGCCACTCGATCGTAAAAAGATAAAGGAAAAGAGAAAACTGGTAGCCCATCCAGTGCACCTTCACCCACCATTCCACTTATACCTTCCCCCAAGGTAACCATTTGTGGGCTGACTTATCTTGGTTCCGTGAGCCACACATTGCTATATGATTAAACAACTTCATCAATATCCTCTAAAGATGTCTTTGTATGACCTAATTCAAACCTCTGAGTCTCATCGTCAGGCCCTCATTGAGGTCCTGCAATCTATTGAGGTTCCACCAAATGATCCTACACCTATGGCTGCCATATTTACCCCTCATCATGTAGACACCCTCACCACTTCAACTCAAACTTCTACCCCCATCACCTCCTTCGGGTTTCCGTTGTCGGTTTTGATGACTTGGAGATCACCCGTCTACAATCGGATGATACCGATCCCGCCCTCTTCATCACCGCCTACATCAATGATACTCACATTTAATGTGTTATTATTGATGGAAGTGCCAACATTAATATCATTCCTCTCATGTGTGAAAAAATTTGCATACCCACCAACTACATGCATAATAACCTTGTTATATTATGTTCTTTTAATGATTTCATGACTTCTACCCTTGGCACTATCATCCTCCACATCTACGTGGGTCCCCGCACTAATCCTAAAATATTCTATGTTCTTGAAGGGGAATTTCAATATAACTTATAGTTTGGCCAACCTTGGATTTGTGCAATGGGATGTGTACCTTCAACCCTTCACCATTGTCTAAAATTTGAATATGAAAGACACCCCTACACCATTCGGGTGGATCCTTCACCTTTTAAAACCTGCAACATGCTTTACCGACCAAATGATGTCCTTGTTCTAGTCAAGGTATCTACCACCCCTACCACTTCATGTTCTTCTGTTGTCTCATATACCACTATAGCTTCCACATCTAACTCATCTATCCCCTTTTCTCCGTAACTTCTATGGCTAGCCCATCTACCAAAGCCCGCCTATTTCATCAACAACTGATGCACCCCCTTCTCGAGATTCGAGTAGCTTGTCCATCCCCGCTACCCAAGTACCAACATCATATCCCTTGGTAGGTTTTTTTCAATGCCTTTCCCTAGGGAATAGCTCCTATATAACATACACATTTTCCTTACTCCTCGTAGAGTACGAAATCCTTCACCAACACCCACATTATGAGCATCATGTAGGAGAATTTTTTCCATATGGTCCTCCTCACCTTCGCACCAACTTGACAGCCATGGAATTGGGGTAAGAATCTCTAAAGAAACCCCAAAGGATTTTAACAATCTGATCAATGGACCATGTGATAAGAAATGAGCAAGGGTTTCTTCTTTGCATACATTAATTTGAAGTAAACAAGCAAACTAAGCAAATGAAACTAACCTCTATTCTTTGAAAGCTTGAAATAATGAACCTAAGAGGATCTAAGCATTCAGTTTGTGTTTTAAGAGAAAGAGATATCCCCATTAATGGCTTCAAGGCCAATGGTTCTTCCCTTTTACTCCATATTTGTGCTATAAAATACAAAAGCAAATGCTACTAGCTCAATGGAAGAAAATGAAATACAATCTAAAGCCTAAACAAAATACTATAATCTGTGCTAGGAAGAAGAGAGAATTCTTAGAAAATGAGGGAGGGGGTCTAGCCCTATTTATAGTTTTCATTTGGGAAAATGGGAGATTTGGGTGCATGTGGGACAAATGCTAAAGTCCAAAAAGAAATTTTAGCAAGTCAAAGTGTGATTTGACTATGTTTAGAAGAGATTGACCATGGTTAAGACTAGTTAACCATGTTTAGAGGGTAATTAATCTTATTGAGAGAGAAATTAGGTTTCTGAAGGGCTTTTGAAAGGCTTAATCAATCCAATGAAGTGGATTGATACTCCAGAGAGCTAATAAAGGTGGTAAAGAAGGGAATATTAGCCAAGAAGAGGTTATTATAACCTATTTAGTTAGTTTATAAGAGGAAATATGACCAAAAAGAGTGTAAGTAAGAAGGGGAGTTAGATAGATCTAACTAACGAAGTGTCATAATTTGCAAAGGGGAAGAATAGTTAGTACAATATTAGGAATAATAGTGCATTGATCAAACTACAGGTGTCTACATTTGCCCCTCTTTGGGGTGACGTAAGCTACGTCACTTCAAAGAAAGTAGACAAACATAAATGAGTAGAAATTTTTGAAGGGGTAGAAGAAAAATTAATAGGATGAAGGATGAAGGATGCCCCCTCGAGTGTCGATGGGGTGATGAAGAAACTTGATCGGTGATCGAAAAAGAAAACAACAGAAAGAAAAGTGTATAGAGAAGATGAGAAACAAGAAGAAAGAGGGATATTGAGCTATCCACAAATCAATTGCCATCAATATATAATCATCATAATGCTTAGAATCCTCCTCATCGGTCCTTATTAAAATGTGAGCATGCGATGGAAGCGTAAAATGACATGAAAAGCCAAGATACAAACAACCATCTTGTGCTAAAAATGACCAACTCCATGCAACATACATGAATGCAATGCAATACGAGAAATAAACAATATCACCTAATAGGGAAATAAGTACAATCACACACACTTAAACCAACAACGTTAAGATAGTTGCACAAATATTTTGTTATCAAGATGTAGTCCCAAATGTTCTGATAAATGAAAAGGGTGAAGAATGATGCCCCAAGCAAGGTGTATTATGCAAGGGAAAGATGGAGGACACTTGGGTCCTAGTGAAAAAGCAATGTGCATGACAAAAATAGTACCAGGCAACTGATAGTGCCCTAGAGTACAGATGAAGTAAGCAACATAGCTTGTGTAGGTGATTGAAGATTTAGATGATGCGTGAGTCGTTGTTTCAAAAATATTTGAAAAATGTCAGCAAGATATGGGATGAGTGCCATGCAATAGACACAAATTTCAGCCGTAGATGATCGGTTTTACCAATTTTAAGCTATTTCTGAAGTATTTCAATGTTTTGGTTTTTAAAAATTTTTAAGAATTTTTTTTTTTTAGATTTTTTGATCGGTCAGAAGAATTTCAAAAGATCAAAGATCTTCTAAAAGTACACGTGAGGGTGATAGTGGGAAGGTGAGGCTATCAGAGAGCCAGAATATATTCCCACAAGAAGAAAGATGGGTGGGAATAATTTCTTTAAAATAAATTAATAAATAATTATCACGATGAGGGAAAATAGATGAAAAATAGAGGAAAAGGTAGGAAAAGGTGCACTGAAAGGTTCGTAAATTATTTCAGTGCGATGGAGAAGTAACCGCAGGGTGGCACAAAGTGCCCAGTGTGTGAAAATTAGTAAAAATAATTATTTTAATACAAAAATAATTATCACAATGGATAGAAGAAAGTTAGAATGATCACGGTAGAGAAAACATGCCCCAGGGGCATCGTGATGGGTTAATATACCCACCTGGGGTTGGTAAATCAATCATGACCAATTCATTTCTACAGAGCTCTTGCGATTTTTTTTACCAGTGAGTGAGAGCGATAACCCTGGAGTGAGATGGCGAGAATACCGAGTAGGAGGAGATGCGCAGATCACATCGAGAGTTCATGCGGGACCCAGTGGATGGACCCTACGTGAGTGGCCTATCCCTCCTAGTTAATTATGCATTTATTGCACTTTTTAGGGTTTTATTAGGGTAGGTAGGACCAATTTTGATGCATGCACATGGGCGTATGCATCGGTTTGATGGGTACGCACATGTGTATGCATCAAAATAATAGAGGATGATACGTGCATATGTCGCAAAAGACAGTATATGCGCACATGCACATGTCGGGAAAAGTGGATATGCGCGTGCGTGTACTCGTCGTCGAATCGGGGGAAATAGGAGTTAGAGGGTGCGTCTGCATGAAGTGAGGAGAATAGACATGCACATGCGTGCGCGTGTGTGCATGCAAGGCAGTGCGTAGGCAGGTGTCACACTAGGTGCACGTATGCATTGTGTGGCCTCTGATGAAAGGAAGAAAATGGGGGTGCGCACGTATGCATGTGGTAAGGGCGTGTATGCGTGCTTTGAAAAGGGTGCGAGTGCCAAAAAGAGGCGCGTAGGCGCTAGAAGGAAGGGGAAAAACAACTTGCTAGTAAAATAGCCAAGTATAGAAGAATATAGACTAGATTAGTTTAGAAGAAAAGAATAATTAGTAAGTTAGATGATTGAAGAAGCATTTTTCCTTAGAAAAATAGATAGAAGTAAGTAAGTGCCTAACACTTGTGTTGATTTTGTAGCGTATACTACCCGTTCTCTAGACTCGTGAGCACTATGGTTGGTTAGCAGTGATAGAGGCACAATTTGATGATGATGATAGAGTGACCCTAGAGAGCCTCCTATATGTTATGGGATTGACTCATGTGGCCGAGATGCCACAGATTACATTGGATCATGGCCTCTTGATAGCCATAGCAGAGAGTGATGGCATAGCGAGAGTCAGTGTTTTGGCTCCCGACCGAGGAGATTACTATTACTTTGGAGGACGTATGGCACATTATGTGGGTCCGATTTAGGGTCAGCTTATCCAGACTATGAGTCCTTTGGACCAACATTCAACGATATATTGTAGAGTTGTTCGATGTCCCGATGATACCATGGCATGGGATGTCTATCAGATTATCATGATGCATCGATGATCCAGAGTTAGACCGAGTAGTGGTCTATATGATGGCCTTTGTTAGTGGAGTCTTACTCCTTGACAAGACCGGTGCTTCATTTCCTCGGCCTCCTTGGAGTGATTCATGGTTTGGTAGAGGGAGAGACCTACTGCTGGGGTCAGTGTATTTTAGTGCATCTATATTGGGACCTTCACTTGATTACCTACTACCATCAGAAGATGGTAGGACCAGCTCACTTGCTTGCAGATTTGGGTGTGGGACCACATTGCCATTGGTCGCCCCTTAGGTGTTTTGAGAGTTTGGGCTCCCGAGGAGCCTTCTACGATGGGATGGGTCCAGTAGGGGATGATGTGTGGACCATACATGGGGATGCATATCACTATCGGTGTGAGTTGGATGAGCTACGGTAGGCTTCCATGGTTTGGAGGCCTTATAGACATTTCTAGTGGCTCGAGGATGGTTTAGAGCTTGGCACTGCCATAGTAGAGCACTTTATCTTAGGTAGCCACAGCTATATATGGGGAGTTATACAAGGTGGATCGGTGCCAGAGGTAGTTTGGCATTACCAGGATGTTCTTGGGCTAGATAGATGGTATGCTCACGTAGGGCCCGAGAGCATTTTGATATGGGTCCATAGATTCACTCGTGATAGAGCACTTGGCTAGTTTTGACATAGGTGGTACCTATTATGTGGGTGCCATTGAGACAGATTAGAGATCGGGCACTACACCTGAGTATGGGCCATGGTATCATGGTGTGCTTCCATGTCGTTTGACTATTTCTAGGGTGGCGTATAACACCGGTGTGAGAGCCCCTCAGTGGGGCCTCCTAGTGGTGGTGAGGGTGGAGTTATTGGTGGTGATGATAGTGATGATGATGATGACGGTGTGGTGGGCCGGCGCACCTACGGTATGTCGGGGGCGAGGGGACAGGGTCAACATCACAACAGCGTAGCCATACGGGGATACGGGGCCCCAGGCCTAGGCCGAGATAGGTTTTCAGGGTAGTTGACATAGAGTTTCCCCCAGTAGGCATTCAGTGGGGATTTACACCCCTCTCCAGTAGGTACTTCTAGAGCAGGGCCCACCACCTGATGTTCTAGAGGGTGGTGGTGATGGTGGGCAAGCTTGCTTGCCCTTCAACAATAGATTACTGAGAAGTGATTGATTGGAGATGTGATTATAGGTGGAGAGAGAGAGATGGGCAGGGCAGTACATGAGGGCCTCATAGTAGAGTGAGATCAAGGCACATGCTCAGGTGTATATTTTGATAGTGGAGAGAGATCAAGCTAGAGCACAGGCCACCTAGGGTAGTGATAGTATTCTATGGCAGAGTCAGATTCATGAGATGGCCACACAGGGGGCTCAGATATTGAGCCTTTTACACATCGGTCTCGAGACTCGGGGTGTAGATGGTTGTTGCTCAGAGGGACCATGCCCAGGCATAGTCATAGGGCTACATTATATAGAGAGATCAGGCATGCCCAGGTGTGAGGTTATTACTACAGATAGAGATCGAGAGGCCGTTGCCTCTAGCAGGCTCAGGATGATATTGGTAGGGTGATAGGTGAGTGCGATGCCACCCTATAGGAAACCATCACTTCTGGAGATGCTGATTTGATACATGATGCTATGAGATCGGTGGTGAGGCCTTATATTATAGGACTACCTACTTTAGGTAGTCTCGGAGAGCGTGAGTGGTATCTTTTCCAGTAGTTAGATGTGAGTGCGATAGGCTCTAGGTCATGGTGATCAGGCCATTCAGTTAGATCAGTTTGACAGCCCATTACAGCAGTAGCGGCGGTTGGACATGGACAATAGCCGGCCATAGGGTGGTACCCCTGGTGTTGGTCCATCACATCCACCACTCTTCCATCGACTAGGTCATGGACCGGGAGCCCCAGTGAGGGTGAGAGCTGTGGTTGAGCTCTTTATTTCTCCTTTTGTATAGATGTATTGTATACATGCCTCTTATGAAGGCTGATTTTGATGTATAGTTGTATGTACCATTGTTTTGATGATGCCTCTTGATGAAGGCTCGATTCTTTTTTATGCATGCCCTTTTTAGATGGCATATTGTATCGATGATGTATATTTTGAGCATTGACTTGGATAGTTATACATGTATTATATGGACATTTTGATATACTATATTGTGATTATGCTTTGTATGAGCATTGATTATGATGTATGATTTCTCTTTCCTTTATGTATGTGACATACCTTAGATTTAGAAATGTGTATGTTTCATGCTTTCATATTGATGATGTATATGTAGATAGCACCACATGTTTTTAGATTTATGAGATGTTTCTGAGTTTTTATTCTAGCACTTGGGATGATACTAGATGATATTGGTGTGGGGGGGATAGATTTGTGATTATGCGTGCAACCCCTCTTGCCCCATTGATGATACGATATGTGATGATTAGCTTAGCATACATGCATGATGTAATACTTAGCATTTTTGTATATATGATGTAGTGAATGATGTTAGAAATGTGATGAAATGATAGATGATAGATGTGATAACAAAAAAAATTGTGCAAAACATACAAGCAAAAGTTAACAAAACTAAACAAATATACACATTCAAAAACAACAACAAAAATACAACTAAATGAACACATGCAAAAGCTAGCAAGAGATTAAAGTGGTACCCAATCTAAGCAAGTAAAATGAATTCTAATAGATGCACATAACAAACAAAAAAAGAATCCTACTAAATTTTCACAAGTATGAGAGTTCCTAAATGAATGTAATGCAATACACAATTAAATCAAACAAGATTCAATATAAGGTAAGCAAATGATTCATTCAAAGAAAAAACAATTCAACAGGCTAAGTACATCAAAACTATACAAACCAACAACTAAAAGTAATTAAAGCATTACTTGTTTTTTTGTGGGACAACATTGATATATTTTCTAATGTTTTGGGTTTATCTAAAAAGATAAGTTTTCAAGGCTATGTCTTCATTGTTGTCTAGGTTTCCCTAAGATAACGTTGTGAAACGAATGTAGCTTTATCCCTGAAAAGGGAAATTTTCTAGATGTTTAGGTTTTTGTGTATCCTTTTTCCAAATGTTTTTGTATTTTCCAAGGTCATGTTCTGAAAGCAATGTACAAGAACAAAGAAGCGTGGATGCCCCTAGTGTGATGTGGGAATATACAAAAAGGTAGAATGCCACACATGCGTGTATGTACGAGAAGGTGACAATGGTGTAAGTACGCTCAAGCGTTAGATGGGAGTATACAAAGGTAATGTCCTTCATGCAGATATAAGAGAAAATAAACTAGATCATGGTATGGAAAAGGTGGCTCTAGTAGGATCCTAGACCTAGCAAAGGAAGTCATATCTAGAAAGTGGGGAGGGTTACCCGTCTGCTTTGTAAGAGTAACTTGCATCGGTGAATCTTCCTTGAGTGCCAAAAACTAGTTTTCACTCAAAGACCTGCCCACTGTGCCACAATTGTGTGGTTTTCACATGTGGATGACCTACTTTTTCTTTCTTTATTTTCTTAATTTTCCATTTTTTTTGCTTTTTTTTCTTTTGTTTTTCTATTTTTAGTTCTTTATCTGATATTCTCATCATGCTTAAGCATAGAACCACTTGAGGTGCATGGCATTCATAGGTTTTGGAAGCTCTTCACCATCTGAATATGCAAGTTTGTAGGCTCTGATCCATATTTTGCAATCACTACATAAGGACCTAGCTAGTTAGCCTCAAACTTTCCTTTCTTTTCTCTGTCTTTGATGGTGTTCTTCTGATTTTCTTTGAGAACTAGATCTCCTACATCAAATTCCGATGAATGATGCATTTTTGTATCCCCTGGACACTTTGTTTTGATAGACTTTTAGGTGATTGAGTGCTCTAATACGCTTTTCATCTAATAGTTCTAACTCTGCGCGAGCAACTCTGTAGTCCTCATCTTTATCAAGATAGTCTCTGAGAGATATTCTCGGGAGGAAGCTCCACTTCCAAAGGTATGATGGCTTCAGTGCCATAAACAAGTGAATATGGGGTCACACCAGTAGGAGTGCGGATGGAAGTATGATAGGCCCAGAGGGTGGGATGTATCTGTAAGTGCCAATTACGGTTGGTTTTTTTCTTGACCATTTTCTCCATAATCCATACTGAGGGTTTTATTAGTGGCTTGGCTTCCATTATCCATTACCTTGGGGGTAATAGGGGGTTGACCACTTGAGTTGGATATGGAAGCATTGACACAAGGTTTTAACCATTTTGTTTTTGAAGGATTTACCATTATCAGTGACAATGGCTGAAGGGATCCCGTAATGACATATGAGATGGTTCATGATGAATTTTGAAATTTGTGCACTGGTGACATAGGTAAGAGGGACAACCTCTACCCATTTGGTAAAATATTGGTGGTAGTGATGATGTGAGTATGACCATCTGAAGAAGAAGGATGGAGCTTCCCTATGAGATCTAGGCCCCATTTAGAGAATGGCCAAGGCATTGCAATAGGTTGTAAGGCTGTCTTTGGTGCATGTATTAAGTTTCCATATTTTTGGCATAGTTCACACTTCTTTACAAAGTTGCAGCAATCTGATTCCATGGTAGGCCAATAATAGCCTACTCTTAATAGCTTCTTAGCTAAGACCTATGCCACTGTTAGTGTGCGCTCCACAAATACCACCATGTACTTCTTTAATGGCGTGGATAGAATCAGCAACATCCAAACAACGAAGTAGATTCCGTCATAGCCATGATGATAAAGGGTGCCTCCTAGGAGGGTATAATGGGCTATGCGGTGAATAAGGGCTTTCTTTTCAGAATGGGTGATGTTTGGTGGAAGAGTGCCATCTTGTAGGTATTGAAAGATAGGGTCATACCAAGGGGATAAAGGACCAACAACTTCACATGCCAAACATGACTCTGGCATATCATATGTAGGCACTTGTAAATGCTCTATGAAGAAAGGCATCTTACTTTCTTTAGGTGTTATGTGTAAGAGAGACCCAATAGTAGCCATAGCATCTGCGGATCTATTATGTGACCTTGGTTTTTGCTCAAATATGACCTGTGTGAAATATTCCTTCAAGGTTTCAACCATATTTTTATATGGAATAAGCTTCTCATCTTTAACCTTGTACTCATCATTAACCTATTTTATGATAAGTTGAGAGTCCCCAATGACTCATAGTTGTCTGATGTTCCATGTAATAGCTAGCTTGAGGCTAGCGATGAGTGCCTCGTACTCTGCAATGTTATTTGTGCATGGGAATCCCAGCCGGAATGCTCGTGGTATGACATCACTGTTGGAGTGATGAGGACCACTCTGCTCTGGATCCATGGAAGGTGAAAGATCCATCAAAATGGACCTGCCATTCTATGGATTCTTCAATATACATCATAGATGCATCTGGTAAATCTAGGCACAAAGGTTCCATCCTGGGAGAGGAGCTTCTACCTAACTGATCAGCTAGTACCTGTCCTTTTAAAGACTTCTGATTCACAAACTTGATATCAAATTCACTCAGGAGAATGATCCAATTAGCCATTTGGCCTATGAGGGTAGGTTTGGATAAAAGGTACTTGAGAGGGTCAACTTTGGATATGAGTTTGGTTTTATTGTTCAGGAGATAATGGTGAAGCTTTTGGAATGTGAAGACAACTACCAAAGCAGGCCTTTTCTATTTGGGGTAATTCAACTCATATGTGATCAAGGTGTGGCTGAGATAGTAAACCACTCTCTCTTTATGGTCTAAGTTGTATTGGGAAAGCAATGCACCAATAGAAAACTGGGTAGGAAATGTATAAGAGGAGAGGTTCACCTGGGGTAGGTGGCATGAGTACAGGTGGGCTGGCCAAGTATTGTTTGAGTAGCACAAAGGCCTTTTGACAGTCAGGTCCCCAATTGAATGTGACATCTTTCTTGAGAAAATGGGTAAAGGGGTGGCACTTATCCATAAGTTGTGAAATAAAGTGATGGATTTCTGAATTTTCCCTTGTAGACTCCTTAGTTGCTTGAGAGTGGTAGGTGGTGGCATTTTTGTGATAGTCGTAACCTTTGTCAGGGTCCACTTCAATCCCTCTTTGTGAAACAATGAACCCTAGGAGCTTTCTTGATAAAACACCGAAGACACATTTCTTAGGGTTCAAGCGAACCTTATAGTCTCGTAGACGTTGAAAAATATGCCTCAATACTTAGGGTGTTCTTTTCTACTCTTGGATTTTGCTAGAATGTCATCAACATAGTCTTCCATGATGTCACTTATCATATCATGGAAGATAACTATCATGGCCCATTGATAAGTAGCCCCAAGCGTTCTTGAGCCCGAAAGGCATGACTTTGTAAAAATTCCCCAAGGGGTGATGAATGTTGTTTTATGTTGATCTTCTTCTGCAATCCGTATCTGGTTATAACCTGAAAAGCCATCCATTAAGGACAACATTTCATAACCAGCTAGTGGAATCAACTATCATGTCAATGTTAGGTAGGGGAAAGTCATCTTTAGGACATGCTTTGTTAATGTCATGGAAATCAGTGTAGATTCTTATGCCAATAGGATTTTTTTGTATTGGGACTATGTTAGAGATCCATTTTGAATAGTCAATAGGTTTAATAAAATCAGCAGCTAACAACTTTTCAATTCTTCTTTGAAGGAGCGCCACCTTAGGATGCATCTTTCTCAACTTTTTCTTGATTGGTTTGGCATCTGGGTGCACAATGAGGTTGTGCACAACTAGCTCTGGGTCCAAACTAGGCATATCTGCATATGTCCATGCGAATATGTCCGCGTATTCTTTTAAGAGCTCTACAAAGATCTTTTGTTCCTGAGCTGAGAGTGAAGCCCCAACTTTATTATTCTAGGCTGCTCTCTGAGCCAATGTTGATGTTGATTGTTTCCTCAACAAGCATTTTAGAAGCATCTTCCATCCATGTAGGATCAGGGGGAAGAGTAAGATCGAACCTCTGTGGTAGCTCATTATCATCTTTAAATGGATAAATCACTTCATCTTTAGACTCTTCATTTTATTTTATCTATGAGTTTTTCAAAGAGTTTGTCACTGTGAGATTTCCATTTATCCTTTTTTCAGGTTTCTCAGAAGTGGTTGTACTTTTATTTACAACCTTCTTATTCAACATCCACACATCTCTTCTTCTTCCCCAAAGTACGCACAGGTGTCTAGTTGAATCTTAAATCCTTTCTTGTGGTCCAGCTGGAATAAAATCCCGAGTCCCATGAACTCTATAAATGCCTCATCATTTTCAAAGAAATCTAGGGGCACGTGAAGTTGTTGATCCCAATCTATAAGTTTAGGATATACAAGGGCTACTTGACATTTTTGTTTAAGGGGATGGATTCGGATAAGGTAAGGACCGATGAATTTGGGAATAGGTTCGTGGAGGCAAGATCCTCATAAAGGCTACATTGGGAATCTGCATCACTATCAGAATGAGATGAAACATCCTCATGTTTAGAAGAGGTGGCATCATTCTCAGAAGGGTAGAGTGTTATGAGGCCTTATCCCAAGGCCATGTTTATCTCGACTTAAAACGAGGGATGGGAATAGGCTCTAACTGGCCTTGTGCATTAATGCCACATCCAAACCCATTATAGCCCATGACAAACATCATGCGGTGACCTTTGATGTACTGAGGTGCTTGATTGCATGAAGCCATGGTGCCTTCTGGCACTCTGCTGGTAGGATCTTCTAACATTTTCTCCTCAGATAGGAGACCACTATGGAAAATTTTTCCAATGGTTTAGGACATTTCTCATGAGTGCTCTTGAACTGAAAATAAGGCTTACCCCTTGTCTGGGGGATATTGATAAGTCTGATATTAACAAAGCTTGTTCAAGAGTGAATGGCTTATCTACTTGGGCCATATTTTTTTGATGTTGCCTCCCATGAAGAGAATGGGTTGACCAATGAAGGAAATTCTTGATTGTAAGGCGTGAGGGACTCTAAATCTACCCATTTTTTCATAGCTTTTGTTTGTAGGGGGACAACTACATCTGCAGAAGGACACTCATAAATTTGCATGAAAAAACTATGCAATGCCCTACAATGTGTGAATGGTTTGGGTCACCTAGAATGGTAACCACCGACCTTCATGACATAACTTGATGCATTGATGAAAATTTGATGGAATAGCTTGCATGGCATGGATCCATGGGTGCCCCAGAGCATGTTGTATGGAAGGTCCAAGTCAAGGACATGGAATGTTGTGTCATGACACGTTGGCCTACCTCCATGGGAACCACTATAGTACCCTTGATTCTCTTTCTTCATTGTCATAAGCCATGATTGTGATAGTCTTAGCTCCCAAATCTATTTTATGAATGGCCTAGTTGCTTAACCAACTTCAAAGTGCAAATATTTAGACCAGATCCCCCATCTACAAGTACTCTCTTGATTTTGTGATGGGTAACCACCACTTTGAGATACAAGGGTAAGTTATGTTTGGGTTGTTATGCGGGATTGTAGTATGATCAAAAGTAATATGATCATTGGAGTCTAGGTGCATGCAATCATGGCTTGAAGGTTTGTGGGGTCTACATCTATCGTTGAAACCTAAATTTTTCAAATTTTGTATAGTATATTCTTATGGGCATTAGATATTTTGAGGAGATCGAGAATAGATATCCTAGCAGGTGTTTTCTCTAACTACTCTATTAAATTATATTGACCTTCTGAGGGATAGGCACAAGGATCTAGTATGACTAAGCGGGCACGTCTTGTCCCTACTGCACAACTCTTTTCTAAAATCTAGATGGTGTTGATCTATTCATTAGATGAGCTAATACATCCAATGAGGGAATCATAAGGACTATCATTTGTAGGGTAAACATAGGCAGCAGTCCTATAGTCGTTGGAGGTTTTCCCTTGATCTGGTTTCCTTTTCTTTTTATCCGCATGGTTAGGAAAAGGTTCCTTGTAAATACCCATTTTTTCATTTGGACTTTTCCCGGACTCAGGGGGAGAATCCACAATGATCTTTCCTTCCTCGATGAGATCTTGTATATAATGGCACAGTCTCAAACACCTATCCGTCTTGTGTCCTTTAACATGGTGGAAGTCACAATATTCATGATCTTTGAACCAAACCAGTTTTGGAGCATCCTCTGGGTATGGTACCATTGTAGTTGGATATTCCACCATTTTGGCATCATCTAATTGTTTTAGGATGGTAGATAAGGACTCCATTAAGGATGTAAATGTATGTTTTGTAGGTGCTTTGGGATGAGGTCCTTGTGAAAGCTTTAAAAGTGGGCTGTTTTATATGGCTTGGACTCTCTTAGAGTTGTAATGCCATCACCAACAACATGTTTATTCTTATTGAAGAATTTAGGTTTGTCTATGGATTTGGCTTCATGTTTGTTTTTAATGATACAGACTTAAGTGTTCCTTTTGCAATGAGGGCTTTCTCAATTTGACCACCTTTCTCTATGAACTTCTTGAAGTTTGAGCCACAATGCATTTGTAAGTGAAAGGCTATTTAGGGTTTAAGTTAGGAACAAATATGCTCACTAACTTTTTTTGGTAATGCACAAGGAAAATGACTAGCTAACCCATGCGCCATCATTGTAAAAATCCTACAAACATCTCATTGGGTTTTTGTTTTGTATTGCATAAATCATTCATTGTGATGTCACTTTCCATATTATAGGAGTAATGCCTTACAAATTTTTCCGCTAATGCGGGCCACATTGTAATGGAGCCCTTGGGTATGCTATAGAACCATTCCAATCCCATGGCTCCTAGGCTATGAGGAAAAATTGTATTAAGAAATTATCATTATATGTGACCTCTTGGCAAGCCATGTAGAAGTCTTTTATATGATCACGAGGATCACTTTTGCACTTATACTTATCAAACTTGGGAATGGTAAAGTGTTTTGGGAAAGGTTGTTGTAACATGTCCTTATCAAAGGGGTAAGGGCATAGTTCTTCATATGAATATTTTCTATTCTGGCCTACATTTCCCTCTTGTAATGTAGTGAGTGTATTTTCATTGATTGTAACTCTTTCTGAATGAGTTGCTCCTTAGTAGGTGACATTGGTCTTTGTACCTGAGTCACTTTAAAGGTATAGTCCATGTGTGGATCAAATTGAAACTCACTAAGTTTATTTTTGTCTTTGTCTTTGTATATGTTTCTTCTTGAAGAGCCTAAGTTTGCTAGTTTTAGCTCAACTTCAAGATCTATTTTGGAGGATCTCCTCCTCAACTAGGGGTCCTCTTCTTCATCAAATTTTGGAGGAGGGGAAGCTTTATGCTCAATTTTCACTTTACGTGAAGCTTTATAGTGAGGTTTTCATGATGGGTCTCCTTCGATAGTGGCCTTATGTTGCCCAGAAGTGGAAGCGTATCCCACATCAAAAGGATTATTATGTATCTAAGAGAATCTTCATTCTCCTAGTTTAGGGTTAATGACCTTTGTTTCTTCTTCGTGCTCTTGTGGAAGTTTAGCTCCTAATTCTAAGACTCTTGTGAGTACTTGATCTTTATTATAATATAGGAGTTCATCAAATCTTTTAGGTCTAACCTCTGTTGTTCTCGAAGAGTCTAACTCTTCTCCACTATGATCAATTAATAGCTTCATATCTTTGACTTGAGAAAAGAGAGGGGCCAAATTATGCCACTAAATGGGAAGGTTTCGAAAGGGTTTTCTCCTATGTCATGCTCGTTTGATTTGGTTGCCATTTTTGTGATTTTAGGCATTACTAGTCAGACACGTTTGTATGTAGCTAGTGTGACCCCTAAGTGTATGGTTTTCTGCAAGCTACTCAAGGTGATGTTTGAACTATATGACAAAGTGTATCCTAGATGTAGTGTTATGTAGTCATTTTTATCAAGGAACACTCATATGCACACCTAAATGTAATGATCACTCAATTTTTTGTTACCAAGCCTATGCCCTAAAAAAATATGTGAAACCGTATCAATATGTAGGTCAAGTTAGAATTCTAACAAGGCCTAAGTACTGACATGGTGTTGTTGCAGTCCCTCGACAAGGTATACTTAAAACTAGTTTGAATGCCAATGAAAGCCAAACCTTTTGAAAAATGGAAGTCACGAATAGATATAGCGTAATAATGTCACCGTGATACATTAACCGAGAAAGCAAGGTGTTAGTATCATGACAACCTTATCACGATATATATAAGGCGTTATCGACACTTTTCAAGAAGACTTAGATGACGTCGAAACTGAAACCAAGTGATAAGTATAACAAGGAGTTTTTAATCATGTGAGCAAGCGTAACCACGTAATAAAGGGACTTATACCATTTTCTCATAAAAATGAGAACACGATGTAAGTACCAAGATTGTGTGTCTAGGATGCAAAAAAAACTATCAACTCAAGAAGAGATGAAAGATGAACCAAACTCACAATGGTGAAGATGATCTTGAAATCAAGATGGAAGGACTTTTATCAAAGATATAAAAGTGTACTTGTGCACTTTAGACATTTAACAACCCAGCCACAAACATGGATGGGCATAAACGGACAAAAAAGTGGCAAGCACTATCTCTGATAAAAACGTGTGAGGTATGCACCTTTCTCACCCTGAAAAAGTGGGTGGTGAGAATGCAAGGGTATAGATCAAAAAAAGATGAAAACAAACCAAGCGCCACTTGGGCAGAGTTTCACCTCATCCGAAGACAAGAACAAAACTAAGTGAAAGTGGGATGTAGTTTAGTTTCGTGATGAAAGACACTTAGATCAAACTCACAAGGGTTCTTTGCCTTGTTCGAAAAACAAGGTTCAGACTCCAGATGAGTTGTCACTTCGTGATGGCTTGATGCAACAATGGACTAGTAAAGTGGGCTCCAAGATAGAATGGCCTCCTTAATAAGTTCTCTCAACTAGGTGTTACAAAGTTGTCTTAAGCGAGCGTGATTTACCCAAATAGTCCCTTGCCTATCTTGGGAGTATCTCGTTTACTTTACCCCCTTCAAGCACAATGGGAAATAAATGTGTCCATGTGTACTCTCACTGGGGTCACCATATGGAAAACCGGTAACTCTATCTCACAAGGTGTACTAGTCAAGTGGGTAAGCGAGAGCACTTCTGTTTCATCCACGAGGTTACTCAGTGGTGGATTACTTTAGGGTTCTTGGAACCACCCCCATTGTTATAGCTTAAGGCGTTATGCCAAAGGGGTTATGTTCTAGTTGAGTGGATAGGGACGTACCCTTTTTCAAAACCTGCAATATAATGTTTTGAATATGGTGTGTTTTTATCTTGCTTAACTTAATGTGGTTTTAAGTAGCACACCATTTGGCAACCTATAAGAACATGTGTATTAGAAGTTTTGTGTTTTGGAACGTCTTTCTTCTACAAGCGTTGGGTCCTGTATACAACAATTTTTTAGTAATTTTCTAGTTCATAGATTGATGTTAAGAAGAGAACTTTACACTTTGCTTTTGATTCCTAAGATCACCAAAAGGCGTGAAGGAAGAGCATACACAATGTGAAAAATCCTACGAAATCACATGAAAGTTTACTTTATCCTTTATAAAATAAGTGTTTTTGAGCATTCGATACAAGCCTTTGTATAAGTGTTTCTGATCTCCAAGATCACTTTTAAGGTGCGAGGAGAGAGCATACACACTTTTACAAAATTATTTTTAAGCTAAGAACCAAAAACACTTTAAACTATGCAAACTGAAAGACCAAAGAAAAACTCTATTTTTAACTTGTTAGTCTTAGAAATCTGCAACAAAGATCAGAAAAAAAAGGTTTTTGTAGTTTATAGAAAAAATTTCAATCTTTACACAGACACTGTGCACTCCAAAGCGAACACCAGCGCTCCCGACCGGTGGAGTGCACTGCCTAACTCAACAGATACGCCTACAGGAAAAAATTAATGAAATCTAGTATATTAAAAACACACATTTGCAACTAGATAGGGATGCTTGCAGATTAACGTGGACACTTAGGTTTCAATGTATGTACATGCCCAAGCATAAAACAAATAATTTTCAAATTTTCACACAGTCAAGCTATTTACACATACGTGGCCAGAGAGGTGGATACATGGCCAAGGTGTGCGAGAGACGCGTGCGTGTCCATGTAGAGACAAAATTTGCAAATGATGAGGACTACTAGATAGGTACGTGCCTATTTTGATGGGGATGTTGGGGTTTCCATGTGTATGCCCCTTGTTAACACCTACACGCACCCTGTGAAAAACCTACAAAACTCACAAATTTTCAAATTTTCAAAAGCAAACAAGTTAGTTGTTAGTCAAAGTGTCCTATTTCTATATCAAACCCACAAAATACATGCAAATGAAGGTCATTTATCTAGTGTTAGAAATAAAATGAGGAAATAACAAGTGATTTGATCAAAAAACTTGAAAATGAACTTTGAAGAACTCAAAAGACCTCCATTAATGGAGGATGGACATAAGTGTCCCACCGGGCATGCCAAATGTGTTCAATGAAAAGTTGTAAAAGCCATGGAATTGGGGTAAGAATCTCTAAAGAAACCCCAAAGGCTTTTAACAATTTGATCAATGGACCATGTGATAAGAAATGAGCAAGGGTTTCTTCTTTGCATACATTAATTTGAAGTAAACAAGCAAACTAAGCAAATGAAACTAACCTCTATTCTTTGAAAGCTTGAAATAATGAACCTAAGAGGATCTAAGCATTCATTTGTGTTTAAGAGAAAGAGATCTCCCCATTAATGGCTTCAAGGCCAATGGTTCTTCCCTTTTACTCCATACTTGTGTTATAAAATACAAAAGCAAATACTACTAGCTCAATGGAAGAAAATGAAATACAATCTAAAGCCTAAACAAAATACTATAATCTATGCTAGGAAGAAGAGAGAATTCTTAGAAAATGAGGGAGGGGGTCTAGCCCTATTTATAGTTTTCTATTTGGGAAAATGGGAGATTTGGGTGCATGTGGGACAAATGCTAAAGTCCAAAAAGCACTTTTAGCAAGTCAAAGTGTGATTTGACTATGTTTAGAAGAGTTTGACCATGGTTAACACTTAGTTAACCCTGTTTAGAGGATAATTAGGTTCTAGAGAGAGTTTTGAGAGGTCCGATCAATCCAATGAAATGGATTGATAGTCTAGGAAGATGGTAGAAGTAGAATAGAAGGGAATAAGAAGCTAATGTAGTCAGAATGAGGCTATGATAACCTGTTTAGGTGGTTTACAAGAGGAAATACGACCAAAAAGGTGTCGTAAGAAGGGAGTTAGATAGGTCTAACTGGCGGTGTGCCATTAATTTAAAGGAAGAATAGTTAGTGAACATAGTTTCTTTGGGACCTCGACTTATCATCATGATGGTGAGATGCCCTCTTCTCTTCCTCTTCTTTATCCTAACATGTTTGATGGACACACCTTCTTTCAATGTCATTCAATGTTAAGATGATGATTCTATTCTCACATTTTTAGGTTTGTAGAAATCTTACATTCATCAGTCGCTACCTTCTGAGACACAAACCATGCTAAATGAATCACCCATAAAGATCAACATTCACACTCAGGATGACCCTCAAATTCTAATGATAGACCAATATTTATATTATGCCGAACATGAAGCCTTCACCTCCTCCCTTTGAGATCATAACAACACTTTTTCTTGGTATTATGTCGATATGCCTAGTATTGACCTTAATATCATGGTCCAAAATATCATGACTATCCCCAAGCTAAACATGTGAAACAGAAGCTACTGAAAAATGCTTCCACACATTTCCCTTCTTATGAAAGAGGAACTCCAATGCCATCTTTTTGTTTCCTTCATTCTACCCATTGACTATCCACAATGGATTTCTAACATTTTCCTTTCACCAAAGCAACAGGGGGACTTTCTTGCATGGAACTTCCATGACCTTAACCTTGCCTACCCTAAGAATGAATTTCCTTTTCCTAGCATCGACCAACTCATTGATCTTACATCCGGACATGAGAAGTTATCTCTTATGGATGGATTCTTGGGTTATAATCAAATATTACTCGCTCTGGAAGATCAACACAAAAACACCTTCATCACCCCTTGGGAACATTTTGTTATCGTGTCATGCCCTTTGACTTGAAAAATATTGGTGCCACCTATCAGTGCATTATGACCTATATCTTCCATAACATATTCAAAGATTATGTCGATGAATTTCTTGATAAGTCAAAAGTCATGTGAACACCTCACAATTCTTAAAGTCATCTTTGATTGTCTCATCCAATACTGCGTTCACCTTTAACCAAAGAAGTGTGTCTTTTTCGTTCTCTATGAAAACTTCTTGGTTTCATCATCTCTTTTGGGACATCGAAGTTGATCCCACAAAAATCAAGGCTAATATTTAGATTCCTCCACCTACTAACCTTTGACAACTTTGTAGTTTTCAAGGAAAATTGTAATCCATTTGATGCTTTATTTCCCAACTTTCCAACCGATGTCACCCTTTTCATCAACTTTTTAAAAAGGATGTCTCCTTCAATTGGAATGATGAGTGCCACAAAGCCTTTGAAGCATTAAAGAAATACCTTCTTCAGCCACCTATGCTCATCCCACCTAAAGATGACAAACCTTTTTACCTCTACATTTATTCCACTGACCATTCCTTGGGTGTCATGCTCACTCATCTTGACGAGCAAGATAGGGAGAAGGTAGTTTATTACATAAGCCATACTCTTTTAGACTATGAGACTCGGTATACTCATGTTGAAAATATTTGTCTAGCCTTGGTATTTGTAGCCACCAAACTCCACCACTACCTACTTAACCCCAAAACCTGATAAGAACTGCAATATAATATAAAAACACCGAATAATAAAAATATAGAAATTTGAATTCATTCGGGATATCATTGATATTGATAGAGGTTACATATATAGTGTTTGATCTCCTACAATGGTGGAGTCAACACTCATCTTCAATCCCTCATATCTCTCTCCATGAATCTCTCAGTCTTATCTCCTAATATCTCTTAAACATCCCTAGGATCACTCACACTACAAAATAGCTATGTGAATTGTTCTCACAACTCACTCAAATAATTAAACTATTACAACTATATTATTAATATGAGTTCTATAAACTCATTATTAATAATATTACAATTTATTTAATAATGTTACATAATATTTTGGTAACATTCACTCCCCTATTGTTAACATTATTAATCCCCAATATACACTCCCCTAATGTTGACATGGTAGAAAAAATAATCATGCTTCCTTCGCAACTTTTTGCCCTATGCGTGCTCATGATCTGGATGGTTTTGTAGGATAACCAACAACCTCAACAAGGATGGTTTTACATGACAAACAACAACCTAAAATAAATTATGGTTTTACAGGAAAACCAACAACCTAAAACAAAGGATGGTTTTACAAGACAACCAACAACCCAAATATCACGTTGTTGCTTTTCCTTTGTGCTTTCATCATCACTATGTCTTTCCTTTAGGGAATGTAGGAACCACTGTTTACTAAATACAAACTGAAAAGAGGGAAAATTGAACATTAATACCATGTTCAGCTCCCCCTCAATGTGAAACATTTCACTTATTCAAATAGGAACTCTAAAATCAAATCGAAATAAAATACAACACACACACACACACACACTTTGCCACCACAACTGGTGGCCCCCTGTCATTGGTGATTGATGAGAGGTTGTTGATTGACCTCGACCTCGGTTTCCTCTGTCCTCCAATGATGTCACTACTAACTCAGTAGAAATTATATCAAGACAATACGTGTTCCCTATCGATATAGGGATGGGTCAAGGAAAAAGCCCACGATGCTGAAATAGTTTTCATTTGTGTTTTCCTTTAAAATTGAGTGTCGGATTACACGAAAATGCACTCATTTTTCCTTTTTTTTAAAAAACTTTTTAACTCTTTTGAGAATATAATTACCACAATACGACCATAACGAGACAATAAAAAACCTAAAATCACCTATTTGACTTGTAATACTGTTAACTATGACAACAACGACATTTACAAGAAAAATGACTATTTAAAAGATTGACACCACAATGATACAATAATATAATGAATATAAAAAATAAAATGACACTCCAATAATAAGAAACAAACTTTTGACATTAATACTTTGAACTATCCTAAGAATTTTTAACTTCAGAGACTTTTGAAAAAATAACAAAAATGACACCGACTATGAAATAAGTACTGGGATAATCTTTAAAAAAATGGAAGATTTGAGTTAAGTGGAGCTAAGACACGAGGAAGATCCAAAATGTGCCTATTAAACTATAAAACTAGACACAAATATCAAGACACTTAAGCTAAGACCATGGGTTTAACCCTAAAACCAAAAAATGCTTGAACCAAAACATATTTGCATTGAAACATACAGCTGGACCTTGTTCACGAGTAGATGCCGATGCATGCATTACATTTTTAAAGCTGCGACCACATCAAATGGAAGACAAATATGATAACATGCAAGAGTAACACGATCCCCATAGATTTCAATCAAGCTTCCGCATGCAAATACATGGCCATCGTGAGGAATGTAGAATTCATACTTGAAGGCGCCAGATCTGAGTTTAATTCAGCAATGATTTTTGGAATGCTAGTAGATCAATGATTCCAAATGTTGTATAATGACCAACAACCACCTCTTGCATTTGCCAAAGAGACAACAAATATGCGAATAACCATAAGAGTACACAAACTTGTAAGGTGGATACATCAATGCACTTTCAAAAGACTATATGTGCCACATGGAGTCAATATGATTTGAGGTTTTATTTGGAGTATTGGTGACCATAACAAGAAAACAAACCAATGTC
Source organism: Taxus wallichiana var. yunnanensis (assembly GCA_018340775.1). Taxonomy (NCBI): domain Eukaryota; kingdom Viridiplantae; phylum Streptophyta; class Pinopsida; order Cupressales; family Taxaceae; genus Taxus; species Taxus wallichiana. The sequence continues at coordinate 605,586,026 of CM031239.1, read as the reverse complement.
TATCTGTAAAAAAGACTACCCGTTGAAGAAAAAGAATCTACTTAAAAATAATTCGTTGTCAAAACTTCATTTATTTAATATGAAAAAGACGTCTAGAAAATACACAAAATTTGAATCTGCTTAGAAATGTGCCACATATGTCATTTGGTAAACAATGTCAATGTGAGGGGGTGTGGGGATCATTCTCATTCCTCAATCTTCTAACTTTGATGGTGAGCCTATTCCTTTATCCTTCAAATGGACTTTGACTACACTGCAAAACATTATTCTCAAGTATGAAGCACTATTCTTGGGTCTTATCACGTATCACACTTGTCTTTCCTCTATATGTTAAATGTATTAATATATTTGGTGACTCTCGATTGGTTGTGAATCAAGTCAATGATTTGTACCAGATGTCGTAACAAGGTGATTAAAAAGTATAAACATCATGTCGACATACTTTTGACCAGGTTTGAGCACTTCCTCATTCAAACCACTCCGCGATCCACTAACAAATTCATGGATACTATGGTTTGTCTCGCCTCACAAATACCTACCTCACCCTTCGAATCAAAAATATTTGTCACAATACAATAGTTGCATTTAACCTCTTATATCATCGTGGCATAAATTTTGTGGGAAGAATCAAAACCTACCCACGAAATTTGGTATAAGCCATTCATTGACTACCTCTCTCTTTTAATTCTTCCTCTAGATCTAACTCGCAATAGGACGATGGGCCTTCCTAAAAGTGTTTCTCATTACGTCATCATGGGGGTCTTCTATACAAACTTAGATTGCCTTAGGTACCTGCCTCACCGGTTTGGAAATCCCATACACTATCAAAGAAATTCACGATGGGATTTGTGGGGGACATTTTAATGGCCTCGGCGTTGCCAAACGTATCCTTCACCTTGACTATTATTATGACCAACCCTTAACCAATATTTTTGTCACTACATTAAATGTTTTGTGAAGTGTCAACAACATGTTAACCTTCATCACACCCCTAGTCATGTATTACAAGTTCACCAAATAATTTTTCCCTTCTCTCAATGGGGTTTGGATCTCATCGGAGAGATTAACCCTCATTCTTCTCAACGTCATAGCTAGATCATCACAACAACTTAATATTACAATAAATGGGTGGAATCCATCCCTCTCATTTCTACCCAAACGAAAAAAAAAAATGTGATTTTATCAACCACCACATCATTTGTCATTTTGGTGTTCCACATCACCTCATCACTGACAACGGAAAATAATTCAAAAAAAACCCTACAAAAATTGTGTGAAAATTTGGCATTTAACTCATTTCTCTTCACCCTATTACCCACAGACAAATGGCCAAGCCAAATCTTCTAAAAAAACCTCAATAAAATTCTTATGAAATTTTCGATGACACTAGTAAGGATTGGCACATGTACATTCCTTTCACCTTATGGGCTTATCGTACTAGTATTCACACATCTACCGATGCCACACCTTTCTCTTTGGTCTATGGTATAGAGGTTTTCCTACCTCTCAAATTCCAAATTCCATCTCTTCATATATCACTCAAAGATATGCTCTCTGATGATGATTTTCACCAAGAATGTTTGGAACAACTTGAGTTACTAGAAAAATGTCATCTAAACACTCTAGACCATCTCCAAATCTACCAAAAACAATCAAGTGTTCCTATGAAAAATGTGTTCAAGATAGAATCTTCAAGATCAATGACCTTGTCTGAAGGAAAACCAACATGTGACCAAAGTGGAGAAAATTAAACGAGGAAAGTTTTCTCCTAATTGGCTTGGACCTTACATCATCACCCATACTTATGGATCATGAACTTATTGTTTATCTTATCTTGAAGGTAAACCCGAACCGAGGCTCTTAATGCCTTCCATCTTTGATATTCTACTATTGAATAAAGTACTACATCACTTTATGTCACTTATATGCTCATCCCTTGAGAAAACCTCTCCTTCAACCTACCTCTTTTAAGGACCGGAAAATAAACTAGAATTGTGTGATTATCCATCACCATTCAACCTTGTCTTCAATATGAGTACTATGGCTCTACTCATGGCATGATTCTCATGGATAATTTTCATCCTTTTCAAGATGGAATCCCATGGTCGTTCATCACTTAAAACCCTTCTTTCATAGCTAACCTTTTCATGCTATGGTTTTCCTTCATAAAAGAGGCCTATACTCCTTTATAGTCTTGTCCATGACTTTAAGTACAAAAATAAAAGAAAAATATATGGGATAACCAAAAATTCACTCCTTGAGTCAAACTTCTTACAAATATATGATTCCCTCAAAAGGCTATATATATATATATCTCTCTTGATGTTATAAGTATACTTCTCCTCGAAGGATAGCTATAGAAAGTTAGCCAATTATTGTAGTTAGTCTATCCCCAAAAGAAGACTAATCTATATCTCTCAAATAAAATAATTCTGGAGCTTCCCACATTGATCAACTTTACGAAGACATCCAAGAGAACCTATTTATCCTTATATAGACTCCCCATCATTGATCGGTCTATACATGCAAAAAGAAAAATAACAAGTCAAGAAAAATACAAACTTTTGGTCATGGACTTGCCTATTTTGGTTTTGGGTATCTTGTAGAAGGGGCATGTCATCCCATAACAAGGCTATGCTAAACAAACCACTCCACCCTATCCTCTTGTAATTTCTCCTATCCAATCAGGGATTTCTACTCATGCGACACATTGTGATCATGCAACTTCTTTCAACTATAGACCTATCGATCATGCAACGTATCTAGGGGCTTATGTTCATAAGCCTATTTGTATGGCCATTATGGTCCTTGCCAACTATGGATAATTTCACTTCTTTTCAGTTCACCTCTACCTACTTGTTGCTTCTTCAACAGGATGAGACCATCGAAATTAAATATCTTGGTCTATTTATCATTTCACCCACACCCATACTAATCATCAATTCCAAAACATTATACATACTCATCAAAATCAAATCAAAACAAAAAAAACATCATACACATACCAATCACACAGGTTAACCAATTACCCTTTATATTTTTCAGCTCAACATTTGACCTTGCCTATTTTTCTACCTTGCCTTACAGGACCATTTTCCTTACCCAACCTACCTATCAGAAATATTCTACCTTTCTTACCAAGACCATTTTCCTTACCCAACCTACCTATCAAAAATCTTCTACCTTGTCTTACTAGGACCATTTTCCTTACCCAACCTACCTATCAGAAATATTCTACCTTGCCTTTATCGAACCTTTTTCCTTACCAAACCTACCTATCTACGAAATCTTATTTTCCCTATCCTACGAGAACTACATCGGCCGAGGCCCCTTTTGCAAGGGATATATAGAAAACACTTTGAGGACATAGGTTCTTTGAAGGATAGCTTAGCCACTCCTTTCCCCCACCATACTATCCCCACCATTTTCCCCCATAAAAAACCTAGTTAGTTAGTTTCCATAAAAGAAATAACTTGGAAAAATAAAATAATACAACCATAACCAAACCATGCCTAATCATCTAGTCCCCATAACATCAATACATTGAAAATCAAACCATTCCCACAACCTTACCACATGCCTATTAGCTCACCTACCAACCTAGCCACCTCCCTAATTATACTTAGGGGAACATTTTTGCATACACCTCGGCCTTACCCATGCCTTACTTATACATATACACCAACTTCTCTGTTTAACACTTGAATTCACTTGATGGGTGTCGTTATTCCCTTCATTTAATCAACTCTTATTTGATGTCATATTCAAACTAGGGGTGTGTCTGAAGCTATATACAACAAGAAGAATCTTAGTGATCTAGTAATTGATTGTAGGTATTTATTATTTTTATATTTTTTGGGGTTTTTACAGTGTCTTTAGGATTCCCTGGCAAAAGCCTTATTAAAACTATACTACAAGAAACTTGCTGAAATAAACACTCATTTTGAAATAAATAAATCTTCAAAATTAAATGTGTTGTTGGAAATGAAACACACTTTTGCAAAATGAAACAAATTATTGGAAGTAAACACACTCTTGTAAAATGAAACAAATTGTTGGAAGTAAACACATGTTTGAAAATTTTGTTAAAAATGCTTGCAAGGAAATAAGAGTCTAACCTATAACACCTGTAGGGACAAGTACGTGACAAAATTTAACTAAAGAATCAAAAGCATTTACAAAATTAACACTTAATAGATTTACATGAATTGCTTAGAAATATAAATACCAATAAAACAAAGAATCTTGCTTCTTGGAGGAGTGGGCCCTTACTCCACCTTGAATCAGGAGTTGACAAAGTATGATTCTCTCAAAATGAAATGGCTATCTTATTACTGAAATTTTATGTCTTACAAAACTTTTTTGTTTGTCTATATATAAATTATATATATATATATATATATATATATATATATATATATCCTCTCTCTAATCTATCTACAGGTCCTTATATATATTTTATCATCCGAAGATGTATTTACAATCACAAGTTCTTAATAGTTTTCCATCTATCAATAGGTTCCCATGAAACAAAATAGTGCTCAAAGTAGATGTGGAATTTAGGAACCTTATTGGACACACAATTGTCTGATCCTGCATACATATTTTTGGGGTATGAAGAATTGACAATCTATTGATCTGCTCCTAATTGGAAGGCCCATTGATTTCTCTATCACTAGATGTTGTCAAAATAAATAGATTCCCATTGATTCTCGGAACTTTGGAGAAGTTCCGAACCAAAGAACTATTAACTAATTACGGAACTAATTGAACAGGTTCGGAGCTAAGCACGGGAGTTTGGAACTAATTCTAAAGGTTACGGAACTAAGTGATAGAGTTCCTTTGCTGTGTGATGGAGTTCCAAAACTAATCCTAGAGGTTTTGGAGCTAAGCCATATTGAATCCAATGTTCCAAAAATGTGTTGGTTGCTTCATACTTTGTTCTTTTGACTGATTGTGACCTATTTTATTACAAAAATTGAATTTCCACACACTTTGTTAGGAATTATAGATTTTTTAGATGTTAGAACTAGATCCAACAAAATATGGACAATTACATCCTAACTTATACTAGATCAAACAAAAGTCACAAAATGCAGTCAAACTTGATAAAAAGGAGAGTAAAATAAGATCATTTATTGCACATTGATGAGGCATATTTTGGCCTTATCATCTCCCCCACACTTACTTGTTTGTAAGTCCCCTTACAAACTTTACTCTTCAAATATTGGGTTGTGAATTCTGCATTCCAATTGACTACTCAGGTCAAATGGTTGAAACTGAATATCCTAGTGCTTTAGTTCAGAAGTACTATACCCTGATCCTGCTTCTATCTTTCTCTGCCACTCCTCAAAGTGAGTGGGATCTTGAGGCTCTTTATTTTTCCATGGAGACATGGGGTGAGAGGAGGAGAGGAAAATTTCTCATTCCCATCGATATGCCCTTTGTTTTTTCATTGACCGAAGGATTAGTGTACACAAAGCTTTAGCTCTTTCTAGAACTCCATATTAAGTTTGTGGGAGATATCACTTCTCTTCTTCTTAATGAAACTGTGAGAAACTCCCATCTCTTCAAGCATCCATCATAAATATCTTCAATTTTTTCTCCTCATAAGAGGTGAAGGCATCAATACTTTTCTACGTAGACTGGAAAGATAATGTGCCTTGAATCAATTGTCAAAGGCATGGGATCTAAAATGTATAACAAAGGCAAGATGGTTTTCCATAGTGAGCTCTCATGCAGATGCCAAATGAACTAGCCTTTAATAAATGTTTAGAATCCCTCTCTTTCCATGCTATCTGATTTTGAAGTACATAAACAAATGCATTCAATTGGATTTCTCCTATATACAAATTGATCATGAAGCCTATATTCTTTTCCAACATAAAATTGTAGAGATATAATTCACGTAGAAGAATTTTTTTTGCTTTGCACTGGCTAAGGAATATGTTATCATGAACTCAGATTCATCTTTTATTTCATGTGGAAGGCCACATGCAATTCTTGACAGTTGTTGACTAGTGAATAAATTTCTTCAGAAAGATATTGTATATGGAGAAGGTCTCTGCATGTGAGTAATCTTTCACTCATTATGCAAACCATTTGTATCTTTACTAGACATTTAAATTTGTCTTCTTCCATTTTGTAAAAATTTTCTTCCCATTCCTTCCTTTCCTTCTTCTCCTCTTCCATCTTGCTTCTTAGTTCCTCATTTTATGTTTTAAATTCATTAAGATTTCTGCAGGTATCATCCACAACTTGCTTAAGTGGCCAGTAAGTCAATTCAGTTTGTACAACCTGATTCATTGAAGATATCTTTGACATAGCACTCTATTTACTAGCCAATTGACATTATTTCTCTTTTTCTACCATTTGTTGTTTGACCAATGTCAATTCTTCAGTCCTATCTATGAGCTGAGTTTTTAGTTGCTCAATGAGCATTTCCCTATGCTCCAATTTGTTCTTGAGGAAGTTTAATTCCTCATCCTTTTCCCTAATGATAAGTTATACTCTAGAAAAAAATAGATCATGTCTAACTTGTTGTTTCTCCTCTTTTTCTGAAAGTTCCTTAGGAAATGAGCATTCTTCTTCCACCAAAGGGGATTTCCCTTTTCTATTTCAAGATCTTCAATTCCTCTTCTTCATGTGACAGTGTTGTTGATTCACCCATCTCCTGAAAATCATGTTCTTCAAATATTTCATCTTCTTTCTCCACCTCAGTTTGACTTGGTCAAGGAGGAGACATTTCCATGCTTCCCAGAATATCAACATCTTCTTTCTCCAAACCATCATGTTCTTCAATATCCACTGGAGTTTCCCTATACCTCTTATGAACTCTTATTCTTTGAGGAGCTTAACAATGTCCTGAAGTGGGCTTCCTCCTAGAGCTTCTTCTGATTTTCACTTCATGATCTAGCTTAGGTGAACTATCACTGTTAGAGACGATATATTAGTTCTTTTGGTATTGCTGCTAGAGGAAGGATTTTCTTTTGAAGGCATAGTAGGTTTTATAGCTTTGATCATTCTTTCAGATCTCCTCCTCTTTGGCACATTAACTCCACCTACTTCCTTCTTTTTTTCTCTATAGGAGGATCAATCTCCAAATTAATTTTAGGGGAGAAAGGGGTTGGTATTCCCCTCCTAATAATATCAAGGCTTTGTTTGAATTTGTTAAGGAACTTTTCCCATGCTTCTTCTCCATTTTTCTTTGAGAGAAAATGGTGCTTAACAGACTAGATGGACTAATCCATGATGTCTAATTGTCCCAACTCCCCAAGAATACCTCTGAGCCATTATCGGATGGAGTCAAAAAGGAACCCTGGAAGGTTTACTATATATTCTAGTTTTGCATCCCCATACCTAAGATATATTAGCATCTTAAGGACCTCTCTTCCCATAGTCCCAAATTGGCCATCATAAGTTAGGTACTTAACTACCCAAAATGCTACCATGTCAAAGGGTTTGGGCAAGCTGGCTCTTTTGACCCCCTTGATGATTTTCTTAGTGTTATAAATATATTGGGGTTTAGATTCCCCCTCTTGTATCAAGGTTTCCACTAGTTATTTTAGGGTCCCCTTGATAGGATTTGGGACATGTACAATTGGTACCCCAAATACATTGCTCATTGTATTTATAGTAAAGGGAATTACAATGATTTTAACCTTAGTTATGGATTCTTATAAATTTACAACAAATTCCTTACCAATTCGTCATTATACTTTGAGAATTTATTTAGGAACTCCAGCCACCCTGCTTGTTAAAAAATGGTTGCCACTTCTCCATCTGCAAGAAGTTATGTATCATCCTATGGCTCTAAATTCTTTTTGATACCCATGGAAAAGAGGATGATTAAAATTCTTCCTTTTTAAAATCCTTACTCTGTCAGGAGATAGCTACAAAACTACTAGATTTAGCTATGGAACTATTGGGTTTGGTTGCAAAACTATTGGGTTTAGCTGCAAGGAATTCAAATATAATTCTATTGTTTCTTCCTTGAATTTTTCTGCAACTGCTTCTCAACTTTGTTTATTCCACCCAAATGATATCTCATTATTAATATGCCACCAATTTTACTTGTTCAATCGACATCACCCTCATGATTACTTATTTTTAATCATAATGTACAATAAATGACTCATCATACCGACTACTTAAATCAAGTCTAATCACACATGCAAACTTTTAATTTAACCTTTAATAAGATCAAGACATAATTACCATCCTTGCTGATGTAATTCCTCTGCCTTGATGACTCATCATTCCTAAAAAAAAGTGAAAAAGGAAAAATGGTTAGAAAAGACAACTGGAATTCCAAAGAAGTTCCTTTTATTTTGAATTATCCATTTATTGAGGAGACCAACCGCCCGCCATTTCTGGTTTTCATTCCCTCCCTTTTTATATTTTCTTTCCATTTTTAAATATTTTTTGGGGAAGAGAATGTCATTTTCTAGTTTTCATTTTCTTCCCTTTATTTTGGATCCATGCATCTGATTACTTGATCATTTTGGAAGAACTAGGTTCTTCCATATGATCAAATTCCTTGTCTACTTCAATCTGCTTTAAGAACTCATCCTTGGTAGGAGGCTTCCTATAAAGTTTCATCCTGTGTCCATTGACTAGAAGTGTCCTTCTACTGCCATCAATGGGAAGTAATCAATAGAGCCATTGTCGAATATATCTGCTCAATCTGATAAGGTCATAACCACCTGGTTCTCAATTTGCCTTTAAATTGTTGGTACTTGGAATCAAAAAGTAATGCCCAATCTCCTACCTTGAATTTTATTTCCTTGATATGTGTATCATTCCACTGCTTCCTTTGGTCTTGGATTATCTTTGTCTGTTGAAGTGCTTCCAATCTCAGCTCATCCAATTCAGTGAGTTATATAATTCTTTCCTTTTTGCTACATCAATTTGATACCCAATTTAGTTGTGTTATCAATGTTTGTAGTTCAAATTCAATAGGTAACAAGGAATTTTTCCCATAAACTAACTCATATGGTGAGAAACCTATTATAGTCTTCCAAGTTGTATTATAATCCCAGACAACTTTAGGTACACTCTTTACACAATCTCTTCTACCTGCTTCAACTATTTTGGTAAGGATGTTTTCCAATTCTTTGTTTGTCACCTCTACTTTCCCATTTGATTGTGGGTGATAGGGAGATGACTTCCTATGATTAATATGATAGTACATTGTGAAGGCTTGGATCATATTGGACATGAACTATGGACCTTGGTCGAAAATATGCTTCTTGGTGCACCAAACTTCATCATAATTTTGTGCCAAAGAAAATCAACAACTACATCTTCATTAGCATTTGTTAAAGCCTGAACCTCTGCCCACTTTGTCACATAATCAATACATACAATAATGTGCTCCTTTCCTTGTGAAGGAGGACTAAAAGGGCCAACAAAATCCAGCCCCCACCTTTCAAATGGTTCAATCACTACTTGAGGTTGTAGAGGCATTTCACTAGTGAAATTTGGTTGTCTCATCCTTTGACAAGGATCACATCGCTTGATGTATTTCTTCACATATTTATACAAATATGGCCAATAATAGCCAATGCCAAGTATTTTGTGTGTTGTTATTTTCACTAAAAAGTGTCTTCCACTTGGTTCATCATGACATGCCCTGAGTATGTCAAAGATTTCATCTTCTCTCACACACCTGCGTAGAACCAAATTAGGACCACATTTAAATAACATTTCATTCAACCATTTAAATTGTGCACTGGTTTTGATTAATCTTTTATTTGTTTCTTAGTAAAAGAAGGAAACTTCCTGTTGCAAGATAATTTTCCATATTAGCAAACCATGGTGTATCAGCTGAAATAGAAAATAATTGTTCATCTGGAAAGTTTTCCTTAACTGGATCTTGCTCCCTTGTAGTGGTTAATCTTGACAAGAAATCAGCTACCACATTAGATTTTCCTAGATTATCCACAATGGTAATATCAAATTCTTATAAAATTAATAACCACCTAATTATCCTACCTCCAACCATTGGTTTGTTCATTAAGTATTTAATTGCTGAGTGATCTGTATGTACAAATATTTTGTAACCTTATAATATAATGCTTGAACTTATTAATTGCATAAATCACAACAAGAAATTATTTTTCAGTGGTGGTGTAATTTATTTTGTGGAAGTAATATTTTTACTAAGGTAGTAAATAACATACATTTTCCCTTCTTCCTCTTTTTGTCCCAGAACTGCACCAATTGAGTTATTTGAGGCATCTGTTTGGATGTGAAAAGGTTTCTCCCAATTAGGTCCTCTCAATATTGGGGCAGTGATTAATTTTTCTTTAATTTCTTCAAAAGCATGTTGACACTTTTCATCCCAACAAAATTCACAATCCTTGGTAAGTAAACCAAACATGGGGGCAACAATTTTACTAAAATATTTAATAAAATGCCTATAGTATCCAACATGCCCTAAGAATGACTTGATATCCGTGGGGGTTTGAGGAACAAGTAAGTCTGAAATAATCCTAATTTTGTTTTGGTCAACTTGAATTCCTCTTTTTGAAATGTGGTGTCCTAGTACAATCCCCTCATCAACCATCATCAAGCATTTCTCATGACTAAGAGACAAATGGTGTTGCTCACATCTTGTTAATATTCTATCTAGATTTTTCAAGGCATCATCAAATGTTTCTCCATGCATAGTGAAATCATCCATGTATACTTCCACACAATCATTGGTTAGATCTGCAAAAATTGCTAGTACATCCCTTTGGAAGGTTGTTGGAGCATTACATAGTCCAAATGGAAATACCCTGTAGGCAAAGGTACCCCATGGAAAAGTAAAGGTAGTTTTGTCCTGATCCTCAACAACCACCCTGATTTGATTATATCCACTAAAACCATCTAGGAAGGAAAAGTATTGTTTACCTGAAAGGTTGTCTAAAACTTGATCTATGAATGGTAAGGGAAAATAATCTCTAAGTGTAGCTTTGTTCAATTCCCTATAATCAACACAAATTCTCCATTTTCCATTCTTTTTGGGAACAATCACAAGAGGAGACACCCACTGACTATCTGAGATAGGGTAGATAAATCCTACTTGCAATAGCTTTTCAATTTCTGCTATGACTATGTCCCTCAAGGCTAGGTTGATCCTTCTCTGAGGTTGCCTAACTGGTTTGACATTTTTAGTATAAATGTGATGGGTAAAAATACTTGGATGAATTCCTTTCATGTTTTTATAGTCCCAAGAAAAATCTCTAGTATGATTTTTCAAAACATCAAACAATTTAGCTTCTTGATCATTTTCCAACTAGCTGTTAATGTTCAAAATTTTACCTAGTTGAATCTCAATTTGTTTGGTTCCAGTGTGTGATGAATTGATTTTTTGAAAAGGTTCCATTAGGGTGTTTAGTGGACATGAATGTGGTAACAACATATGATACAACAATGTCTCTAAAGTTCCCTTGAGAAATAATATTGGACAAAGGACAATAAGAAGAGTTATGATACTTATCTTGTTGTTGGTCAAACTCCTCGTCACTGTTGCTTTCCAAAAATTCCTCACCATTCCCTGATATCTTTGAGACTGAAGCTACTGATTCCATAGCTATTTCTTCCCCTCCCCAAGAGAAATCTCATTCCTCTAGAGTGAAATTATTTACATCTACCGGAATTGTTGTGGTTTCAGAGATAAGTATGCATGTTCCGGAACTAAGTATAAAAGTTCCAAAACTAAGTCGATAGTTTCAAAACTAAGTCCAAAGGTTATAGAACTATCTCGATTATTCCACACAACCTGGTGATCATTTAATGGATGATTAATCATATTATCCACCTCTCTTATATGATCTTGTAATGTTATCATAGCCAAAGAAGACAAATTTTGTTTATTAGTATTAGGATCATCAACCCATAATTATTCTTGATTATCAATAAAAGGCCATGTAGAAGGATATAAGGAAATTTTTTAGAATTCTTACCATTTGAGATAGTCATATCACCTGATCTGTAATCAATTAAGGAAACAACTATAGCTAACCATGGTTTGCCCAAAATAATGGGATAACCAAGTGTTTTACCTTTTGGCTGTAATATAAGGAAGTCCACTGGATACTCCCATGACTCCACCATAACTACCACATCTTCAATGATTCCTTCTAGTTTTGCTATTGACTGATCTTCCATCTGTAATATGGTTCTAGTAGGTTGTATACTGTAATGGTAATGTTTTCAAAGTGTCTACTATCATCACATTTATAGTTTCTCCCAAATCAACCAAAACATTATGTATATGTTTATTTCCTATAGAGATAGAAATAATAGGGCTTCAGGATCTCCATATTTGGGAAGTAAGAGTTTTCTTGCCAATAAATCAGCAAGTTTCCCATCTACCTTAATAGTCCTAGGGTACTACTTCTTCCTTCCAGGTATTTTCAAACATAACATTTTGATTAATTTGTTTAATTTAGGAATGTCCTTGATTTCTTGTAACAATGGTATTTCAATATTTAGTTTCCTTAATTCTTGCACTAATTCAGATTCCTTGGTTTTGATAACTTCTTTAAATCTTTCTAGAAATGGATTTTCAGTGGAGTTACTATCGGGATCCTTCTCTTTTTCTTTTTCATTCTCCTTAGGAACAACTGAACTAGGGGTTTTAGTTTCTTATCGTATTCGTAATTATAACAAGTGGACATTAATTATTTTCCATATCTTGTTTGAATATCCTTACAGTCCATGGCATTAAGATCAACTAGTTTTTCTTGCTTTGTTCCAGTAGATAGAGGTTGTTTGTTTGTTTTTGGGATTAGTAATTGGTTGTGTTGGCATTTGTGTTTGAACCACATTTTAGTTTGTGAACCTTGTGCTGGAGAACCCATTATGGCCTATTGATGCTGGTTGGGATATGTTCTTCCTTGAGCATAGTTATTAGGGTTCCACCTAGGTTATGACCAAGTATAAGGGTTAATCTAACTAGACCATGGTTATTGGTGTCCTTGAGCATACCAAGCTTGTCCTACCCAATCCTAGGGATTCCATGTTGGTTGAGGGGTCCAAGGTGGTTGTCCCAATTTTTTGGCACTTTATGTCTGAGCTTGCCCATGGCATCATCCAGGGATTAGGAATAGATCTTGGTATGAACTGCCCTTGGCTAGGTTGTCTTTGGACAAAGTTTACTTCTTCCATAGTGGATGAAGTGTTGGTTTGTTTAAGCTAATTTTTATGAATGAAAGAAGAGAAAAACATTAACTTCATGTTCCCTAGATTCACAAATAAGACACATTTATATTTTATCCAAAGGAAAATCTCTTAGTGTATGCTTCTTTCTGCATCTAGGATAGTACATAGCTAATGGTTTAGTATTAACATTTTCTTTGGCTTGCAATCCATACATGGCAGAAATTAATTGAACTAGGATGTTTGTTTTAAAGTTTTCTAGTTCATCCATAAGTTTTTCATGTCTTGATTTGTAGTTTTCACAATTTTTCCTTTCCTAGGTCCACCCCTTGTTCTTGAATAACTTCTACAAAGGTCTTTAATATCATTCATTCTTATTTGATTGATGTTTCCACCTCCCATTAAGTTAAGGGCTTCCCTAGATTCATCATCCAGACCTTTAAGAAAAATTTTTTTGCTTAGCTCTTCTTGAAGTACAAATCCACACCTTTTACTTACAAAGAGGAATCTATCTAAATAATCTTCCATATTTTCATCCTCTTCCTATTTGATCCTAAAAAATTCTTCCTTCCTATTTCTCCCTCAACAATAGTCTTGGTATTTGTCTAGGAAGGTAGTTTCCATTTGTGCCCAGGTGGTAATAGAATTAGATGTTAATCCCATAAACCACCTCATTGTTGCATCTTTCAGAGTGGATGGAAACAAATTGAGTTTTTGATTTTCTGTTTTGTAATCATAGGTCTGACACAATACTTTAAATTCAAATAAGAATTGGTCAGGATCCTCATATGACATCCCTCTAAATGTAGGCAAGTGTGTAGGTGAAATATTATTCATAGGTGTATCATCATCCTCCAACTAAATTAGATAGGTAAAAGTCCTATTAGGTTCTCTTTCAGCTTCTCATGCCATATCTACAGTATCTTCTAGATATTTTCCCAATCAATGTAATATGTGATCCACTTTGGTGTAGGTGAAAATTTAGGAGTAGGAGGTTGACTACTCAATTGAGAGTCAAAAATTTCTCTAAGCGGGTCTTGGGATATAATCCTTCTCCTAAAATTTCCACTTCCTTCTAGTGATTGATCCAAAAATTCCAAAGGTGGAAGTTTTATTTCTTGTCTAACAAGAGACAATGGTGCTTATAACTCTTTCTCAACCTCCTTATTTGAACTAGAGGATGCTGATAGTTCTTGTTGAGATATTTTTGGAGAAATCTACCCTTTGAGTCTCTTGGTCTACTCATAAATTTTATGATAATGTAGGGAAGATTCCTCAATTACTAGATGTATGATTGTTTCTTCTTTGACACCTAATTAGACAATTCTAACTAGTGGTTCCTCGGAAATGATGCCAAAATTGGTGGGTGTCGTTATTCCCTTCATTTAATCAACTCTTATTTGATGTCATATTCAAACTAGGGTGTGTTTGAAGCTATATGCAATAAGAATAATCTTAGTGATCTAGTAATTGATTGTAGGTATTTATTATTTTTATATTTTCTAGGGTTTTTTGCAGTGTCTTTAGGATTCCCTAGCCAAAGCCTTATTAAAATAAGGAAACTTGCTGAAATAAAAAATCGTTGCTGAAATAAATAAATCTTCAGAATTAAATGTGCTTACTAGAAATGAAACACACATTTGCAGAATGAAACAAATTACTGGAAGTAAACACACTCTTGCAGAATGAAACAAATTGTTGGAAGTAAACACACATTTGAAAATGTTTTTAAAAATGGTTGCAAGGAAATAAGAGTCTAACCTATAACACTGCGCAGGGAAAAGTACGTGAAAAATTTAACTAAAGAATCAAAAGCATTTATAGAATTAACACTTAACAAATTTACATGAATTGCTTAGAAATATAAATACCAATAAAACAAATAATCTTGCTTCTTGGAGGAGTGGGCCCTTACTCCACCTTGAATCAAGAGTTGACAAAGTATGATTCTCTCAAAATGAAATGGCTATCTTATTATTGAAATTTTCTGTCTTATAAACTTTTTTGTCTGTCTATCATATAAATAATCTATGTATATATATATATATATATATCTATATATATATCTCTCTCTAATCTATCTATAGGTCCTTATATATATTTTATCATCGAAGATGCATTTACAATCACAAGTTCTTAATAGCTATCCATCTATCAATAGGTTCCCATGAAACAAAATAGTGCTCAAAGTAGATGTGGAATCTAGGAACCTTGTTGGACACACAGATTGTCTGATCCTGCATTCGTATTTATGGGGTATGAAGAATAAAAAATATGTTGATCTGCTCCTGATTGGAATGCCCATTGATTGCTCTTATCATGGATGTTGTCAAAATAAACAGATTCCCATTGATTCTAGAACTTTGGAGAAGTTCTGGAACCAAAGGGAACTATTTTGGAACTAACTACAAATGTTCCGGAGCTAAGCACGGGAGTTCGAAACTAAGTCTGAAGGTTCCAGAACTAATCGATAGAGTTCCGAACTAAAGTGAGATGGTGTTCTAGAACTAATCTTGGAGGTTTGGAGCTAAGTTGTATTAATGCCAATGTTCCCAAAAATGTTGGTTGCTTCATACTTTGTTCTGATGATTGTGACTTGTTTTATTACAAAAATTGAATTTCCACACACTTTGTTAGGAATTACAGAGTTTTAGATGTTAAAAATAGATCCAAAAAATATGGATGATTACATCCTAACTTATACTAGATCAAACAAAATTCACAAAATGCGGTCAAACTTGATAAAAAGGAGATTAAAATAAGATCATTTATTACACATTGATGAGGGATATTTTGGCCTTATCATCACTCACTTGATGTACATTATGATGATGTTACTCGTGATGTTTAGCCTACCAAAATCTTCCTTGCCTTATGCCATGATGTTTATCTCAACCCAGCCTAAACCTTTTGGTGCTTTATAACATACCTATGCCCATTGTTGCACATATCCTCATTATGTTTCTAGGAGAACTTCCTATACCTTGGATACCTAGACCATATCAAGCTTGTTTGGATAAACTATCGACTTTGATGATGTAGAGTTTGTGAGCTCTTCAACTTAGTTCCTTTTTGTATTATACATGTGTGTGTGTGTATTTGAATGCCCCTACCTATTACCCACACCAATATCACCATTTCCTATACCCACACCATACCTCATTTTTCATCACCTACCACTTTATCAAACCCATCACCAATTTTTCCTGCTCCTTCATTAGTTCCTGGTTTGAGGGGATCACCTCCACCCATACTTGGGGTAACCTAACCTTCACCTATACCTGGGGCAACCACTTCACATTTTTTCATCATCACTTATCAATACAAGCTACGTGAAAAAAGGGGCAAATGTAGACACCCAAAATTGGGTCATAACCCTCTAGGCCCCCTTCGATTAACATACCCCTTACCATGACCCCTCCACACATTATTATTAATTTAACTACCCATATTAAGTTAATAATTCCCTCACCCCTCCACCTCACCTCTCCACCTCACCATGGACCCATTCCAAGCCTATTTATTAACCTAGACTAAGTCACCACTCCCCTTAACTAACTAGGACTCATTCTAACCCTAACATTCATTACCTATTATCCCTCCTACCAATTTTCCCACTTCATTTAGCACCAACCTAGACTCCTAGTCCATAACAAACCTTGACCAACGTAAAAATGGAGAGAAAAGGATATTTTGAAAAATAGAACCTTTTCTCCCTAACCGACACTAGTTAATTCTCAGCTAGCATGAGTCATCTAACCATCATTTGTTTCCTTAAATAGGAAATTCCAACCCTTTGCTCGGGTTCCTCCATCTTGGATTTTTGAGTTATGGAATTCTTAGCTCTTGCATCTAGGCATTCAAAACAAGATTTTGATGACAACACACAGTGCAGAGCACCCATATTCTTCATCAACAGTTATTTGGTTGCTCCAGAGCTTCAAATATTTCACTCGGGGAAGGACCGAGCCTTCATTGCTGCTTATAGTGGATTTGAACCTATTTATTCTCTAGGAACCTACCAACACCCATCATCTATCAACATTCCATCTTCAAATAAGTATTTTAATCTAGTTTTTAAGTTTCATTATCTTTTGGTATTAAATCCTTTATTTTATAGATTTCTTCTCTCCCACATACCTCCTACACCCATCTACCCGACAACTTTCCCATTTGAGCCTTGTATGCTTCTCAACCACCTATTTTACCATCTCTGAGTCTTCACATAAATCCTAGCACCTAGCCTAAGCCCTCCCAACTCTCTATGCAATCATAGAGAGTTCACAACCAACCCATTTTAACCTTCTAATCTAATTTCCCTTATGACATCTTTCACCCAATAGACATCGGCTATTACAAGTACTAGTATCGGTTTGCCTACCGATATCGGTGTCTATATTTGGTAATTACCTTAGACTAGTGAGCTCGTAACTCATTCAAATCCTTCCTAAACTCTCACCCAATCTCACCCAAACCTTCGTAAACACCTCTGCCACAATCTGTCAACCTTGAAAACACCGCCTTTTCTAGATACCTAAATTGTATTATTCTGATAGGACATTTCTTTTCTTATCGTTTATTTACATAAATTTGTTATTAAAATTTTGATTTACGACCTTTTAGGAAGTATCACACTTCTTGGATCTAGCATACGCTAGGAAGTCCACTATCATATGCTATTTAATTTTATTTAGTGGTATTGTTGTGCTTTTATAGGTAGTCCTTCCTAGCCAAAAAGGAGCTCTTCATGATCAGCCTGGTCTTCTACAACGCGTGCAACCTTCTTTGACTTCACAAGTATTCCTCCTCACCTCACCTTACCTTATCTATTTTATACACAACATTGTGGTGAAACAGTTTCCTTTTATGAGCCAAAGGTAAATCCTATGGTTTGGAGTATGCATCCATGTATATATATATATATATATAATAACCAATATATATTGCAAGTTTCATGATGAGTCCAAGCCCTCAAAGAAAGGAAGGTGGAAGAATGTTGCCTTAGGGGCTGGTTGGACAACACGAGGGAGATTTTATACGTTGTAGTTGGGGTAGGGGCATGGGACACCATAAGGGGATGGGATAGGGGTTGTGGTGTGTGGCCACACACCACAACTATGGTAAAGGAGTTTGTGGCGAGGTGTAGATCACGGCTAGTCGCCACAACTCGCCCCTCACCATTTTTTGTTTAGTATTTCCATCATTACTACAATATCATTGATTCGACTTAAACCTCTTTTTGTTTTACATTTATGCATTGCTAAGTTTATTTGGAAAATGGGGTTTTAATTTATATATATATATATATATATATATATATATATATATATATTATGTATATATACATATAAATAGTCTTATATAAGGATTAAATTGAAAATCAAGGTGATTATATATGTTTATATACATGTGTGGCTCATTTAAACTTATTTCTTTATATATACAAATTTCACTATGTATTTATGTGTATCATACAATGGTGAAAACAAAAACTTATTATATTGATAGTTACAGTTTCAAACATGTGATCAAATAGGTATAACTTAGCGGTAATGTTACTCGATAACCAACTAAGGATTGAAAGATAGATTTTCAATCTTTACTAATTCTCATAACAAATTTAACAAAAGATCCTCATTTTACATATTAATAAGCTTAGTTAAATCTAAGTTAAATTTAAATTCCTTTAAGAAAAAGTAGTTCCCATCACACTATTCTAATTTCTTTGCATTGAATGGTTTACAAGGAACTTAAAATAGATTTATACAACAAATTACAAAACAACTCTTAAAACTATATTCACACCATTTCCTTATTGAAACTATCTTCAAATTGAGGAAATATCCAAATTGAGGGAGACATACCAACTAAGCCAAAGGTTTAAAGTCCACACAAAATCCTTACATCCCAAAATAAACAAAAGGTCCTTATACAATGTAGCAACCTTTCAATGCACAAGATTTATACATTGTTTCAAAAATATTTCTAATAGTAATAAGCTCTATTTAAATTTTCCTTCATAATACGTAATGAGTGTAATAATGCAAGTTTTTCAATATAAAATATACCTACTAATGTAAGTTTACAAGGGAACAACATAAGGATTTTACAAGATTACAATCCCACACATATATTTCATTATGCAAACTTTATAAACAAATGCATATGCTAGAATAAAAGCTTCCTTTATCATGTAAGGATCAAGATTACAATATAGTTACATTCCTTTCCCAAAAGATGTAAGAACACCAAATCTATCATTTGACAAAGTTCACATAATTTTTTTATAAAAGTAGGAAAAGGAAATTTTTACAACATGGAAAAGTAAGCTTATAACATTCTCAATGACAAGAGTAGGAGTCATCACAACAAGAGGATATCAAGCTTATAATGGACCACTATTACCTCACATAAATAAATATAACACAACTCAACCTATTCAAGTGCAAATTACAATATTTATCCCAAAGGAGGAACACTTTATAATGGTTCAACCTTCTTTCAAGAACTCAATAGAATCCAAGTGGAAAGGCCTCCCCAAAGAAGGGAAACAACATGTCAAAATATACAATTTTCTTCATCAAGATTCAAGCTAAATTTGCATGTTCTTTATGCCAAAATTATCTTCATAGCACAAGGAGAAATGACCCGGTTACCTCCTAACCTATTGGCATCATTACATGCCATCTCCAATACATGGAGGACATGTTAGCCTCCCTCAAAGCCCATAGGAGAGAGAGGATGCATGCCTCAGTTACACAAGTAAAAAGTGAAGGGAAAATAGACATCCAAACACATATTCACAACAACCAAAACACAACACATAAGGGAGAAGCTCCATGATTTCCCCCAAAATGGGGAAGAGTGGTAAAAATCCCATATGAAGCCAAGTGGTGAATCCAACCATAGAATCACAAGTAAAACTCCAAGCACCCTCCTTATCTCTCCAAATCACAATTTCCCTCCTTATCTCTCCAACCCATGCACCAAGCCTCCTCCTTGGAAGGATTTTCAAACCATGATGATTTCCTTACCAAGGATGGGGAAAGAAGTTCAAACCATATGAAAATATTTCCTCACATCAAACCATATGAGGGGAGGAATAAAGAAGACCATCATGGCTTGCCCATCAAGCCATGTGGTGATAAGGGTATTCCTCCCTCTTCCCAAACACTCCAAAAATCCATCACCAAGCATGATGGATGGAGAAAAAGATAATGAAAAAATTTCACAAACACACCCATACACCAACACACAACAACACACAAAATGACACCATTTTCATTCCATAAATACATTATATTTCCATAAGTAAAAATAGTATAAGAACAAGGATACCTAACTCAATCAAGATATCCAAAAATCTATGCAATCCAACAATCCAAAGCTCCAAGCTCCACAAGCACTCTATAAAAATCAACACCCAAAAGCAAGAATGACCAAGAAGTCCCAACCCCTCTCCATGAGGGAATATTAAAATAAAAACAATTAACAATTCTCCCAAATGAGAGGGTGACATGTGTCACCCTTATCATCTCCCCACAAAGATTCCAAAAACATAATCAAGAATAAAACAACTCTCATTTTGGAGGTAAACTCCAAATTCCCAAAATGTAATTAAATCCAAAACCCCTACAACTTTTAAGAAACACAAAAACTAACTCTCTTACATGAAAGTGATGTGTGAGGGTTCGAATGGGAGGGTTCAAGTCCCATTTTTCCTTGATAAGAGACCCCCTACCCATAGGTAGGGTCCAAGGGTCCTTTTCCATGAAAGGGAAGCTCCCAAAATGAAAAGAGGTCACCAAAATTGCCACTTTTAGCCCAAATCGAGATTGGGATAAATGGCACAAGGGTTGAGGTGGTGGGGCCCACCCAAGTGACACTTAGGTGGTCCCATACCTTAAAAAACATAATTAATTAACATTAAACATAATTAGCACAAGTAGGGACCACTAGGTCCCTAAACTAGCTCAAAACAAGACTAAATAAATTACAAATAATAAAATTACAATTAGGGATCACCCATGGTACCTAAACATGACATGAAATAACATATAAGGCTTCACACAATCAAACATGGCTAGGACTCATCCCAGTTAATTGCTTGTGCAAACCCGAGGTGCAACTCTGAAACCTACATTCTCATGTGCCCCATAACTCCACACTCAATGCAAACATTAAACATACCTACCTAATAAAATATAACAATTAAACAATCTCAATAAATCATGCATGGATAAATCACACTAACTACACCAAAATAATGTTAGTATGAAATGGATATGCTAATCATATACATCCATACTAACTCCAAAATATATTAACCATCTAAGTAACACATGACAACATCCAATTAGCCATTACAATTCAAATGATAACCAAGTATATGACAAAACCATAAGAAAATCCATCACATGTGAAATGAAGTCAACTATAACATAATATGTTGATATCCAAAATCATACCATGCAAGAGCTAAGAAATAATCCACAATACTAGCTTGGCGTTATGCACCCAAATCACCACAAGTGTCGTCAAAAGAACCATAACAAGAGCGTATACTAATCAAATGATTCGAGTCCATGTCCATCATCAACTAAAATTAATTTGTCAACGAAGAACTATCGTAGAAAGTGGTGGGCATTATATGTTTCATCAAAAGAATGTGGGAATCAAAATCCCAAACTCTTCCAAAAATCAAATCCCTATATGATATTTCAGTGAAAACTACTATGAAAAAACCATGAGCACTAGGATAAATGTCCAACCTACCTTCCATGATGGGGCCCCATTGACTGGTCATTCACGCATGAAGGGAGGGAAAGATTGGGTAGAAATAGTTGAATACGTAGATCGATCTTTTTTCGGTAGAAAGCTTCATATTTCACCACATCCTTATAAAAAAACAAATTGATGGGATAGATTTTGCATAAGCCATAGGCTTAGAAGTTTGTCTAATAGAGGAAACATCCTTAGAGGCCATTTTTCCTTTTATGTAAGGATTCATGTTCCTTTTCACAACCTCCTTGAAAAAAAATCCCTTTGATAGAGAAATTGGATCTTGGTTATTTCCCTTGTGGTTCAAAACACCATTACCAGAGGCGCCGCCACCTCCATTTATCGAAGCCTCCTCCTACAAACCAAACCCCACATGCTCGGTTTGAACAAGGTTGTTTTTATCAGATCTAAATATCTAAGCATCATATTTGCCTTACCTTTCCCATAAGGAATAATCTCATAAACAACTAAGCTACCATGAACTAGTGCACTAGAAATGAGCAATGATTCTAAGTGTAGGGGTTTCTCCAAGACCATTCTCGAGCTACACTTGAGTTAGATCACAGGATTCCCATCGATTCTGGGTTGAAACACCAATTACTCTCTAACCTCCATCCCTTGTGGAAAAAGTACGAGAACCGGTCATGGTCATAGCCTTATGATGAACTAGATCCACTTTGGCTCTAGACCCTCCACCATTAACACATCGAAGAGGGGAGACAGGAGGGGAAACACCCGCATCACCTATAGAAAATTTTCCATCACGCATGACAATATCTTCACCCATAGAACCACATAGATAACTCAAACATAGATCATTGGCCCCATGAAAACTAGCAACACCCACTCCCCTACAAACCTAGAAACCACCATTGTGTCTTCGCCAAAGCTAGGGTTCCATAGCGATTAGGGTTCAAAAAAATTTGGGCATCGTTTCCATATATAAATCCATACTAGTTACTATTATTAGTGATATTTGATGATTTTATAGTATATATTCAATGAATCATTAATTTTTAAGATATTTACATTCAACTATAGTTACTTGTTTTTTCTATACTTTTCCGCTAAAAAAACAAAAAAATGCCCCTAGGAAAAAACAAAATAGCCAAGCAAAAATACTCGCATTCATATCCCTATTGATGTAGAGGACTACACATATAATAATCATACATATCCTTGTATTGAGACTATTTTATCACAATTTAATCTCTACAGAGACCATACATTTAAATATAATGTTGGAGATTTCTTGTTTGATGCCTTTGTTATTTTGCTACATTTTTGATATACTTCCATTGAAATAAGAGTTGGCATTATAGACCACTTTCTCACTTGCTTAGATAGAGGGGATAATGATGCATTGAAATATATACAATGGAACAAGATATAGAGACTCTTGAAACTTTACATAGAATACATGATCCTCAAACCTATTTTCGTCAAATGAAATTGTCCACAATTACTAGTGACCACGAAGAGGAACCCAACTTATGGGGTGACATTTTTTTGCATAAAATGGCTATCTAAGTGGCTTGACATATCAATATGGGTATGGTCAGCAACCAAGTCCAACAATTATCTCCAATTTAATGCATCGGCCCATACCCTTCCATATTGTATTCTATTCCATGATTCAAACCCCCTTTCTAGTCACTATGAACTTTGTTATGGAAAAAACAACGAATACACTATTTCCATCCCTCAGGATCAATTATGTTTCTCTTCCATATCTAATGAGCCTTATTGGATTGATATATTAAATGAAGTTGATAAATTTGGCATGTCCCCTTTACAAGACAACAATGACAATTACATCGATAGCTTGTTTGGTTCTATTTATCTACTTTCTAACAATACATTTGATGTACAATGTCTTCGTCACTATGTTGCACAATAATTTACATATTTTATCTTCATGAATGTGAGGAATAAAATAAAATCCTCTCTAAGGCTTCACCATAATTCTTTAGAAAACATTCTGGGCATTACAAACTAGGAAGGGATTGTAATAAACATGGCCATGGCATACCATCCCCACACAATGGAAGAAGATGAATTTTGTTTACAATGGTTTTTATAATATTTGATGCAAAAATACAATTGTGGAAACCAAACCCATTGCATATTTCAAAAATCTATGTTGATCATCCAATTCCTTTTGTAACATATAACATGATCCGCTTTCAACAAGTGCAAGGTAAATTTCATTATCAAGCCTTGACTAAAAAGACTTCTCTTGTACACACAATATTTCCACCTAGTGCACATGATATGCATTCATCTACACCTTCACATAGAAGCCTTCAAAAACTGAAAAAATCAATTAGAGAAACCTCATTCTGCTTTCCAAAAATAAAAACATGAACAAAACCAAAATTCAGAGAAAAAAATGCAGTGCCTAAACCATTAACCACCTCTCTGGAATTCGATCTAAAATCCTTAGGAAAAAAACAAAATAATTACCTCCTCCTCTCTTAGCCATGTAAAGTGCACAATCCATGAATGTGGACATTGCACAATGCAATCTTCACGATACATCTCCTTGTTTAACTCTTGAGAAAAAGACACACCAACTAATGAATGTTGGATTTGTAAGCAACTCCATTTCAATTTCAATATGACAAATTTTATTGAATCCATAAAAAAAACATATTTTTCATTGACTTCTTATCAAATTCCACCCCAAAAATGTCAATATGTCGTCCTTGTTCTCATTTTCTAACTAGTGATGCATTGCCAAATTTTGCATCCCTAAACATATTTCCATGCCTAGAAGGTTAGTTTCTCTTAGACTTGCATTTGCACAAATTAGACACCAATCCTACAAATGTCCTCAATTTTCCTTGAAAGGAGCAATCATAAATGTACCAATAAATATCGATATTTTACAAATTTGCATTTCCCTTATCGTTGAAAAAAAAACAATTTCCATTACGCTAAAACATCACCTTGAATATAAAAAACCCTTATACATTAAGCAACATGTGTATCAACATCACCATGACAACACTTAAAGAATTGTGCAAAACCACACTATACCGAATGAAAAATGTAAAACTTAACCATGGATGGGCACACTTCCTTGCATTAGACCCTCATATTTCTCAAAACATGAATGAGGAAAGTGTATTTAGACACTCACAATTCCTTAAAAAATAAAAACAATTTCCATTACACTAAAACGTTGCCTTGAATATAAAAACCCTTATACATCGTAACATGCATAACAACATCGCCATGAAAACACTTAAAGAATTATGCAAAACCACACTATATTTAATGACCCTCATATTTAAAAATGCATAACCTTAACCTTAAAATGGATGGCATAAATGTACACTTAAAACAATATGCATGTAGACCTCATATTTACTAAAAAAATAAGGAGTTGAAACCATGCTAATCAAAACCAACTTGAAAAATTTGCTAGAATAACTTTACTTCCAAAACCTTTGCAAACAAATGAGTAGCATTATCATATAAATTATGGAACTCCATGAAAAATAAATGAATAATTAGGAATAATATCTTGTCGTAAAAGCCATAAATATGGAAAGAACTAGTCACACTAGTCAAGTCCAAAGATTTATGAGAGAACTAGACATCGAGGACATCAATAAAGACAATTAGATAGGTTACTATAGAAAGAAATATAACCATATAGATAATATCTTATATCTAAATAAATTAATAACATTAGGATTAAATAATTAATATATATGAACAAGCTAAGGTAAATAATTAACATTAAGGGGCCCTATGTCCACATTCCCCCGATGAGGTACTCATGTGCAATATATCCGTGAAGAAATCTCGAACCAAAAGAAGGAAAGAATCCTACTATAAGGAAAGAGAAAGAAGAAGAAGAAGGAAGATTGAACACCCCAAGAACAACTTCAGAAACCCCAAGCATTTACTCAGCGAGGTGATGCAAGGCTTCATAAAGACTTCTTTGAGTGAAGGATAAAAGAACTCTATCACGAATGTGCTTCGAATGAAGTGGATGTGTATCTCGATATTTGGTCGCTGGTGCTCAACCGGGTTGCGAAAAAATTGCACTTTGGTTGTCACACCAAATGTTGTGCTATGGGAATCAAACTCTATTAACTAGCGAAGCCAAAGAACACTACGCTATGTTGCTCTGTGCTGCGCTCTCGAGGAAGATGAAAGTGCAATAGCTTTGTTGCTTTTTGCACACCTAAGCAAGCGGAGAAGAACCAAGACAAAAAGATAGCTTAAGTGGAACACAGTCAATGAATACGTATACCCAACTAATCGAGTAGAGCCCCTAGTGTAGTGTAGGCCAAAGTGGGAAGTGCCATGCAAATAGCGCAAAATCCTTTTAGCAGCTGCCAATGACTACTATGAGGAGAATGTGTGAGATACTTCAAATGAAATATCGGGGTGAGTATGGGTCAAGTACATGAGACTCCCAACCATATATAGGATCACAAAGTGGTGTGGTACATGTGGATGTAAGAGTAACTCCATCGAAAAGGAGATGGACACTTGCAATCAGCCATATCAAAGTGCCTAAGAAGATCATGGGTGTACTTTTGCCGACTCAAATGAATCCTGAATCTCTGAGAAATATGTAAAGCAAGGAAATAATGCAATAGCCCAAGATCTGTCATGTCAAATTTGTGTGGAAAGAGCCCTCTAAATAGTCGAATGTGGGAAGAAGAGCTGCCAATAAGTAATAGATCATCAACATACAAGACAAGTATCACAATATCCTCACCGACATGCTGGAGATACACTGTATGATTGGAGTGGCAACGAATAAAACTAGTAGATAGAAGAAAATAATCCATCTTCTCATACCAAGCCCAGGGCTTGTTTGAGATCCGTAGAAGACCTTTGGAGCCGACAAACAAGAGAAGAATCTGAACAAATCCAGCCGGTTGCTCCATATATATTTCTCTTTTATATCTCCATGTAAGAAGGCACTCTTCACGTCATATGGTATAGGGCCACCCCGAGATGCGGTAATAGCAAGTACAAGGCATACAGAATCCATCTTGGCAATGGGTGAAAAAGTCTCAGAGTAATCAATACCTTCAACTTGTGAAAAACCCTTTGCAACAAGACGAGCCTTATACTTGTCAATGGACCCATCAACTACGTATTTGGTTTGGTATACCCACTTACACCTAACCATATTTCTTCCTTTAGGAAGAGATACCAAATCCCAAGTATGATTCTTCATCAAAGAAGAATACTCATTTGTCATCTCATTATCCCCACTCCTGTATCTCATGAGCCTTTGAAAAGGCGTGGATCCTCGAAAGCGCCGACATAAAATCCCGAGAACCTATAGAATGTGCGTGATGATGAGTGGGTGGAAGATCCTCTATGAAAGGTGCTTGCCTCTTAGAATCGTAGTATGAGCCCACTTAGGCATAGTGACAAACATCGGTGGGAATAGGATCCTCAACGGCATCTATAACCTCCTCATCAATCTCCTCAAATAAAATATCCTCAAGATGAGATGAAGAAGAAGAAGGAATGGAAGAAGATGAAGAATCATTAGGAGTGAAACGCTCATCAAACTAAACATGTGTTTGAAAAAGAACATCATGTGTATCAGGATCTAAAAGACGATAAGCTCTCATGTCCTCACAATACCCTACAAAGATC
The DNA here is from genome assembly GCA_018340775.1 of Taxus wallichiana var. yunnanensis. Classification (NCBI taxonomy): domain Eukaryota; kingdom Viridiplantae; phylum Streptophyta; class Pinopsida; order Cupressales; family Taxaceae; genus Taxus; species Taxus wallichiana. The sequence continues at coordinate 605,558,450 of CM031239.1, read as the reverse complement.
AAGGGTTTACTCTTCTTATCCAAATCTTTCCTTTTCTTCTTTGGCACAAAGGCCCAAGCATGGCTCCCAAAGACTCAAAAAAATGAGACATCGGCTTAGTGTTGGACCAAGCTTCCTCTGGAGTCAAATGCTCAAGTGCTCTGTGTGGTGTGTGATTCTAAATATAGTTAGCACAATTAAGCTATACCTGATAGATAGGAGGTATATCTCTAGAATGCATCATACAGTTAGTCATTTCCTTCAAATTTCTATTCTTCCTTTCTCGCTAATCCATTCATTTGTGGAGTATGAGAACAGAATCTTTGGTGAATAATGCCTTGAGTTTCCAAAAATTTAGAAAACTCATTGCTGAAGTACTCCCCCCATTATTAGTGCGAAGGTTCTTTATGCTACTAGAAGATTTTTTCTCGACCAAAGCCTTGAAGACTTTAAAGTGTGAAAAAACATCACTTTTGTACTTGAGAAAATAAACCCAAGTATGCCTCGAGAAATTATCAATAAATATAAGTGCATACTTAGCTCCATTGAAAGATGGGGTAGGAAAAACCATCAAGTCACTATGCACAAGCTCAAGTGGTGAAGAAGCTCTCTTAGACAAATTCTTAGGAAAAGGATCTTGGTGTTGTTTCCCTAATGCACAACCATGACAAACTCCCTCAAGACAAGAAACTCTAGGAAGACCATCTACCATACCATGAGTGCTCAACTCCTTTAAATATATGTAATTGAGATGTCCAAATCTTTCATACCAAAGCTTACTTTCCAAATCGAATGAGAAACCAATCTGTCCCTATAGAAGAAGTGTCATCAAAGCCTTCAAAGTGATCGAGTCTTGAACTATGATCAACAATACCCTAAGCAACAAGTGAAAAATGCTCCAAAAAGTTCTTATACCCCCATGTGGTGTAAAAGTCATTGTTTTTCCTTGACCAGAATGAAAAATTTGATACACATAAAACAAATTTGTAGTGATGTTAGGAACATATAGTGCATCTTGGATATTTCCACCATCAAGTTGTATATCACCTTTTCCCTCAACGAAAGAAAGAAAGGAAGAATCTCAACCTCAATTTTGGAAGTAGAACTCAAACCTAGAGAAACAAAGACTCTTTGGAAGAAGTCATGTGATGAGAAGCACCAGAATATATAACCCAATTGTCTCGTAAGTGGTGACTGAGATCTTCCAACAACATTAAGTGCTTTTCCATTTTGATTAGAAGGAGGTGGAGTGGATATAGAAATTTTGTGTTTCTTGTTGCATCCTCGAAGGCTTCAGTATTCGCTTATAACACCTATTTTCTTCATGATTACTACCCCCACAAAAAGAGCATGAACGGCTAGACTTATTCTTGGATTTAGAAGAATCTTAGGTTTTGAGTTGTTTTCTTTAGGTTTAGAAGCATTTTGAGATGGAGAAGGTGTGGATTTGGTTTTCCCCTTGCCGTTAGGATTAGATGCAACTAATGCCTTTTGAGAGGTGGAAGACTCAAGGTGAGATAATTTGGATTCTTCCTGTAAGTCTTTCACAAAATATTTCTAAGTTAGGAATTTTGAATATGTCACCTAAGGCATCCATGCTAGAGAAAAAGGTAGACACAAAAATTTGGAATGGTCCTCTCAGAACTTGGATAGAATCAAGTAAACACACTCTTCATCTTTCTTATCTCTTCCACTCCCCTTCATTGTGTCAACAAATGCTTGAACTTGGTAAGATAGTCTATAATTGTTGGAAAATCTTCAGATTAAGAGAGGTGATCTCAATTTCAAGTTGCATAGCTCTCATCTGATCCACCTTACTAAATAAATCCTCCAATTTCTCCCATATTTTGAAAGGAGAGTCACACTTTTCCAAACGAAATGCCTTCACTTACATAAGTTCCTATCAAACCCATACACTCATAAAATTTGCCTTTGTACTAAAATTTCTCATATTCTCTAGTGAACACTTTGGTTGTTCTTTAGAAGTTAAAGCCCATAACCTTTTCTGCTTAATTATTGTTTCCATTCTTGGTTTCCATGTGTGGTAATTATGTGTTGTTAATGGCTCAACATGAGTTAATGTAGAAGTAGATGCCATCTTAAAAAAAAATCACCAAAAAAATGGAAGAACAAGTAATACAACAAGACCCCAAAGCAATGCAATAAGAGCCCCCGATTTTGGAAAATGGCGCTTGATAGTCGAGTTTGATCGATCTTAGGGGGTTTTGCCTTCCGGATCAATGGAAGCATAAGCGAATGTCAATAGAAATCTCTCTCTCGATATCATAAAGGAACGAGAACCAGATCGTACCAAACCAAGAACACAGATGTTAATCAAACACCACGATCAATAAGATGAAAGAAATTTGCTAGAATAACTTTACACAAAATCTTTGCAAACAAATGAGCAGCAATATCATATAATATTATGGAACTCCATGAAATACAATGAGAATGGGCCTTGCTTATATAGGAAAGGAATAACAATCTAAGAACCAGTCAAGGTCGTAGATCAAGCCATAAATCATGGAAAGAACTAGTCATCAAAGAACTAGTCAAGTCCATAGATTTATGAGAGAACTAGACATCAAGGATCTAGTCAATACCATAGATCTAGGAAAGAACTAGTCAATACTATAGATCAAGGAAAGAACTATATACCTAACAACTAGATAATATCTCCTAATATCTAAATAAATAAAAAGAAATATCCACACACATAAGTGGGTGAGGATAAATACAATAAAGGTAAATAATATACCTAGGTGAACATGAGCTAAGGTAAATACCTACTCTAACATGATTCTAAAGAAATATAACCATATAACAACATTATTTAATTAATAACATTAATTAAATAATTAATTATATAATGCATAATTAATTAACCTAACATTCCCCCCCTTAATTGTGCATTGTCTCAAGGGATGAGGAGAGGAATTCTATGAACAAATCGAACTTGTCACGTGCAAGTGACTTCATGAAGATATTTGCTCGTTGTTTAGTCTGGAAAAAAATTGAAGTTGTATGTTTTGCTTCAACACATGCTCGCGTATGAAATGAACATGTACCTCAATGTGTTTTGTTCTTTCATGAAAAACTAGATTGCGAACAAGTTTGAGAACACCTTCATTGTCAACATACATGGTGGTCGGTTTGTCTGTGGTATTCCAAGTCCTTCGAGTATGCGATGTAGCCATATCACTTCACAGATAGCATCCTATAGAATGATACTGCTTTGTGGAAGAATGAGAAACAAAGTGTTGTTTCTTGCTTCCCATGATATTGGTCTAGATCCCATAAAGAACACAAATCATGAAGTGGATTTTCTATCATCAATATTTCTTGCATGATCTGAATCTGAATATCAATCAAGAAGAATTTGTCGTTCTTCTTGTATTCTAGACCAAGATCCACTGATCCTTTGAGATATCTTAAGATGTGTCTTTCTGATTTCCAATGAAAACTTTGGGTTCCTGCATGAACCTGGATAAATAGCTCACTGCAAAGCTGATATCTGGTCTAGTATAGGTCAGGTAAATGAGACTCCCAATCAACTGTCGATAGAGAGTGGAATTTACCTTAGGAGATGGATCTGAATGAGATAATTGTAATCTATTCTCCATAGGTGTAGCAATTGGTGTGCAATCCATCATCCTGAATTTCTCAAGCATTGTCTTGGTATATTTCATCTGAGAAACAAATATGTGATTCTCTTTCTTCCATACTTCCAATCCAAGACAATATGCATTAGCTCGAGATTTGTCATGTCGAATGATCGATTAAGATCTTTCTTTATTACATCGATCATCTTCACTGAACTACAGTGATGACTAGATCATCGACATAGACAATGAAAATCACAATCTCCCTCCTTCCTTTTTGAGGTAAATATTGGGATCGTATGGATTTCTAAAAATCCATGTCATATGAGATGCTCATCAATCTTGATGTACCATGCCCTGGGTGCCTGCTTAAGGCCATATAAATATTTCGAGTCCGCATACCTTTGCTTCTTGACCAAGTACTACATATCCCTCAAGGTTGAGTCATGTATACTTCTTCTTATAAATCTCCATTTAGGAAGGAACTTTTACATCCATTGGAATTTCCACCAAACCATGCAACTAGAGAAAAGATCATTCTAATTGTTTTGATCTTAACTATGGGAGCAAATGTCTCCTCATGTCTATGCCTTATTTTTGCATACTCCTTTTTGCTACTAGTCTCGCTTTATACTTGTCCACTATCCCATCTACTTTGTACTTTGTTTTAAATATCCATCTGCATCCAATGGGTTTCTTCCCTGGTGGAAGATCGACAAGTTGCCAAGTGTTATTTTTCATCACTGATTGATATTCAGAATCCATGGCATCTTTCCAAGATTTTGATTGTAGGGCTTCCTGGACTGTAGAGGGCTCATCAGATTCAATTACTCTACTCATCAAAGAAAAGTTAACTTCTTCTCTTGCTTTTATCGAGTCCGTGGTCCAAGGGTGGATGTATCTAGTGGAGCATCCATTCTTACATCTCGTAATGTGCTAGTACACCACTTGGGCATACGTTGAACTGTTCCATGGGTCATGGTTCTATCTAATCAACACCATCATCCCCATCATCACTTTCATCATCTAAGGGAACATCAGCTTCAATTTTTACAACTGGAGAAAAATCTACATCTAGGTGAGTCTGGAGGAGGAGACTCTACTTCCTTCTTCTCAAAAAACTCAACATCTCTGCTGGTGTAGACTTTTCTGGTCTTCGGATCCATCAATTTGTACCCAAGAGTCTCTTCATTGTACCCAATGAAGATGATTTTATGTGACTTCATGTCTAATTTATTTATGTTCTTCTTGGGTATGTGCATACTTGCTTTGCACCTAAATACTCTAAGGTGTACAATAGATGGTTTCCACTTTGACCATGCTTCTTGTGGTGTTACTCCTTCAAGAGCAACTATGGGCACTTTGTTTAACAAATACACTATTTTTTTGCTTCTGCCTAGAATGTCTTTGCAAGTCAGAATCATTGATCATGCATCGCACCATTTCCATGATAATATGATTTCTTCTCTCAACAACACCATTTTGTTGTGGTGTGTGTGGAGGAGGCATTTTCGATGAATCCCATGAGTTTGTAGGTAGTATTTGAACTCATTACTAGTGAATTCCCCCTGATCCGAGTGGAGAGTTCGATGTGATGACTAGTTTCATTCTCAACTGGCTACTTTGAACTTCTTGAAAGTTTCAAAAGCTTCACTTTTCTTGCGAAGACAAAAAATCCACATTTTCCTTGAATAGTCATCAACACATAACATGAAGTATTGGAACCCAAAATGACTTGGTTGCATCGGACCGCAAAGATTGGTATGAACCAGTCAATTTTTCCATGATCTTGAAATGTACTCTTCGAAATGAAGCTCTGTGTTGTTTTCTTACTAGGCAATGAGGACACTTGTCTGTATCCTTTTGAAGAGATGGCAGCCCATGTACCATATTGCACTCAGTGAAGTGTCTCGAGATACTTGAAACTTACATGAACAAGTCTTCAATGCCATAACTATGCTGAGGTGGAGTTCTTAGCCACAAGTTCTTGATCATCTCTGTGAACAAAATCAAGTTGGAACATGTGTCCCACATTGGAGGATTTTGCAACTATTTTCGAGCCTCTTGATTTGTCTCGAATCAAACATGTTTTCTTGTTGGAATGACTATCAAATTCAATTTTTAGGTTATGATCTAGGAGTTGACTAACTGAAAGTAGATTCTTTGTCAACCTAGGGACATATAAGACATTTGATAGTCTGCAGTTACGTGAACCAAGGGGTAGAGAAATGTTCCCAATCCCCTGAATTGTATATGAAGAATCATCTCCCAACGAAACATGATTTTTTGATGGCATGTCCCTAATTGAAGTAAACTAGTCTCTATGGCTGGTCATGTGTGAGTGGCCCCCAAATCAACATACCAAACATCACTAGATGACGTGGATGGTTCACTTGATCGAGCAGTGAACAAGTAGTCTTCATTGTCTGATTGTTCTTGTTGCTCAACAATATTTCCTTGCTGATGGGGTCTTCTTTTCCAGTTCCCCTTTTTCTACCCATGATTGTTGTTAGAATGTCCCTTGTAAGATTGTTGTGGAGGTCCAGAGTTGCTTGATGAACCTTTCTTGTAAGTATTGTACCAACAATCTTTTAGGTCATGTCCTCTTTTTAATAGGAAATTGCTTCTTCTATTGTCTGTCCCCTTGATACTGATTTTGATTTTGGGACTTTTGATAGGAATTAGGTTTTCCTTTACCTTTTCCTTTCCATTTTTGATGTGAAGAAAGTGCCTGCTCTTCTTCATCATCCTTATTGTGCATTGCTTCCTCTTGTTTGTACAGTAGGTTTACCAATTTTTCAAAACTAACTGTCGTATCTAACAAGTTTAGTGTTGTTACAAAAATATGGTATGAAGAAGGGAGTGCTCTCAGAACAATGGGAATGAGATCACCATATTTGACTGATTCTCCTAGGGCTATTAGTGAAGCCCTCAATTCTGCAACTCTTATTAAGAAAGATTCTATTTTTTCATTTTTCTTGAACTTTAATGTGTGTAACTGACTCTGCAAATTCAGTATAACATTCTTGTTTTTGGCCTCATATACTATGCTCAACTTATCCCATGCTTCTTTAGCTGTTTTGGCATCTTGAATGTGGGTTACACATCGTCGGACACTCCAAACAAGATGATGAGTTTGGCCTTCTATCTGCTTTATCAAACTACCGTTGTTGTATTATATTAGTGGTTGATCTTGTCAAAGTACCATTCACAACAGGCCAAGATCTCTTCAAACTCAAGTTGTGTCTTGATTTTTGTCTTCCATGCAGCATAGTTGTTTCCTCTGAGTAGTTGTGAATCTAAAAGAAAAACTTTTGGGGCATTGGTGCCCATTTTGTAGAAATCATTGATAGGGTTTGGCTCTTATCACTCTAGGTATAAGGTCTCCCAATCTATATATCGTTAGTCTGATATACCAAACCTTTCTATATACGCACCCTTCCGATATACCGGTGGTACGTGGAAGAAGCTCTCCCTTTCTATATACCCGGTGGTACGTGAAAGAATTCAATACATGGTACCAAGACAGTACTGAAAGGGGTCTCTATGATTATTGACACCAGCTCAAAGAAATATCCTCATATGCACGTGTAACTTTGCTATATACTTGGATAATTTCTCAGTCTGGATTTATGTCATGTAATTGTTCACAGATGGATGGGATGGCTCATAGTGTGTGCATTGTGACCTTATTACTCCTCGTCGATTTAAAGGGTTGATGCCCAGATGACGTTGTTGTAACTATATTAGGTGTTAAGTGAAGTAGTAGCGCTGACAACTTTACCCGTAAGTGCTTCCCCAGAGGAACCGTATATATTGAATTTGTGAATGAGATCTAGGATCTCATGAGTGTTGCGGAACCAATTTTGACTATTTTTATTACAATATTTTGCTAGTTTCTGAGTAGTTACAAAGTTTGTAGTTGACTATGGTAACTATAAATTAGTACGATAGATATCAAGTATATAACTTACATTAAAAATATGGAAAAATTGAATGAAGGCAAAAAAAAATTGTTTTGCGGGACTGTGGCCTCTAGAGCCCAATACAACCCAAAATGCAAAGAATTACAAAAAACCACCTGAAAATGTAATTTTTAGCTATCCCTCCTTTGGAAAAAATTTCTAGAATGAAAAACAAGCTTAATGGGAGAATTATTTTTTTCCCTAAATTAGGGATTTTCTCACTAAAAATTTGGAGGCCTGTTTAGCTGTAACTAGCAGTTTAGCGAAGTGTTTTTCACCAAATATGCCTCCAACTATGGTCGGTTTCTCCAAAATTTCCACCAAATTTCAAAATTCAAAAGTTCATGTTGGGGGTGGGATTTGAACACCAAACCTCCCGCTTCTAAGTCTTTCCTTTTAACCGCTTAGGCTCTTATGAGCGCTTAGCTATAAAATGAAGCATAGTCTATTTGAAGTAGATGAAAAAATGACTTACCTCATTAAAAAAATGTAAGAGGTTCCACGTGGCTTGCATGTTGGAGGATGAGATTGCATGATGTGGATTAATCCAAGTGTAAAAAATGGATCTTCAACTTTATCTCCTTGTTGGGAATGCCTTTGCATATATTTTGTATTACTTTTGCCTTTGTTTGTTTTTTTTGCAGGTCAAATGACTTGAATGGAGAGTAACAGGTGAGGCTGTGGTTTTGTATACCTCTACAACTATGGTTTTTTTTTTATCGCAGGGTCATGGATGCTACATTTGATTTTTATTGACAATCTAGATGTGGATTGTGCAGGAGGCTCAATCATGGTTCGGCCACTACAACCCCCAATGCAGGTACAAGTTGGCATGGTTTGTTCTCAATGCAGAAGCATGGATCGTTCACCTTTTGCAAGTCACCAATCCTTGTCATGTAAGCAATCTAATTTGGCCTCAAAATAGAGCTCGACCACTTTGAACATGACTCATCATTTGACTCGCCAGCCTAGATCTTTGTGTGTTCGGTCAAGGTGAAATACAAAAATGCAAATGAAGGTCAATGATTTATATATGCTCATCTTGATGGAGAACACCTTGACTCGGTTGGAGTAATCTACTAGTTCAGGTTTAAGAATGACTCTTACTCATCTTTTACAAATGTAATATCAACAATAAACTCATCTTGAATAAGCTCTCGGTGGAAGCTTGATCCTCCATACAAAATAATCTCCAATTTTTAGCACAGTCCTCCAAATGTAGAGGTCTGATAAAAAATATCAGAGACTAAAATGCTCCTCTAAATTAGAGGTAAAACCCTTGTTGGGGAAAAATTTTTTTTTTAAATTGTATCAGGAGCAAATTTTTTCCGGTGTAGGAGGACCACAGGACAAAAAAATTGCCTTACAAACACCTGGAGAATGGCAGGAGGTTGTGGAGATGCAAAACATTTTGGGAAGTTGTTGGAGGCAACACAGGCTCTCCTAGAGTGTAGAATCTCCTCCAAAACTGTATGCTTCCTCTCTCCAACCTTCTCTGCTTCACAGGTCCAAATTCTCACTCTAGTACCAAATGTAGATTGAGCAATAGGGGTGAAGCCTGATTATCTTTATTAAACTCAATCAACCAAGAATACAATGGAGTGTTACAATTCTTATAGGAATTGAACAACCATGTGTAGACAAAGAAATAGGTTGCACAGGTAAAACTAAACTCACAAAAACTTCCAAAATACATTGGAAAGCACATAAATTGTTATAAAAATTATGCCTATGGAAATAAAAAAGAAAATATGGTTTAAAAACCATATAACAACATTATTTAATTAATAACATTAATTAAATAATTATTATGATGCATAATTAATATATTAGGTAAATAATAATTAACCTAACATACACTTCCTTGCATTAGACCCTCATATTTCTCAAAACATGAATGAAGAAAGCATATTTAGCCCCCTTGATAGTGATTCTTCAGATGATGACAATGAAGATGATATAGCATGTGACACTTTGATCCATGCATTTAACAATCCGCAACCATACATGCTCTTCAAGATAAAATAATAGAAGTTGCTTCTGCTTCATAAAGGGTTTAAACCACTTAGTATCTTCCAAGATAAATATTCTAAAGAAATGAATTTTCCCACATTGTTTTTTGGTGAACCTCAACCTCCAACAACCTTGCAAATATTTTCATATCAAAAAGTAGCACAGTGGGAGTTACTAAATTTAGACCGTAGATTTTCTTATCACATTACTGATATTTTCTTCAAAGCAATGAAAATATTGGTTCAAAAGTTAGCCAGTCCATGTGGGTGTGTATTAGGAAAGGCCAATTTAAAGGAAAACACTTACTGCAAAATATGTCAAATATAAACCCAACTTAGAAAGGCTTTTGAATCTCCCTAGACTATTTGCAACAAACATGGAAAAATGTTTCGTTATGATTTGACAATTGGGACCTCCAACTTTTTTGCCACATTTTCTAGTGTAGAACATTGTTGGAAACCACTTACTACAACCCTTACAAAGCTTTACAAAAATTATCGATTGTCTTTTCCCTTCGACAAGCCACAATTGCCTGATTTACATGATGACAAATTTCTTGTGAAAAATGACCTAGTCACATGCACATGTTACTACAAACATAGATTAAATGCATTGAAGTGACTACTTTGTGTAGACAAAACCTTCTTTGGAGAGATAATGGACTACTTTTGGGTTACTGAGTTCCAAAATAGAGGCAACACACATAGTCATTGGTTAATATGGATTAAAAATGCACTGTCTATGGAGACAGTGACAATCTACAAATTGAGAACTTTGTAGAAAAATACATAACATGTAACATTGAACCATTCCCTCCACACATCTCAAAATTACATCAACATCATCATACAAAGAGCTGCAAAAAGAAACATCATACAAAGTGTAGATACAATTTCCCTCTTCCACCAATGAAAAAAACAAAAATCCTTGAACCTTGTGAAGATCATGACCCAATCGCTATTGTAAATATCGATAGTATTTTCTTAACTCTTGAAAGAAACCATTATGAAATCTCAATTTCATTTGAAACATTCCTCAAAGAACTAGGCATGGATGAGACCCAATACATCCATTGCATCCAAGCAACACTAAAACAACCTACATTGTTCTTGAAAAGAAAACCAAGTCAGACATGGAACAATAGCTTTTTAAAAAAAATGCCACTCCTTTGGAAAGCAAACACAAATGCAAAATTTGTGCTTAATACATATGCCATTTGCAACTGATTGTTCTTCTTACATAACTAAAATTGATCAATTGATGACAAGAATTCAATTAGAACATCAAACATTACATATTGATGTTATAGAAATGCTCGAAATCTTGGAAATGTGATGCTTAATATGCAAAAAATGTCTGCACAACTAACCTGTCAAAAATATTGTGTATTCCATTGAACAACACTTCTAGAAAGTGTATTTTCATAAACACTTCCAGCCAAGAAAATCGCACTTTCATTTTGAAATGTCCTACACTACTAGAGAAAGAACTTGATAATTCTATAAACATTATGTGCCAATCTATTATAGATCATTACGTTATGTGACCAAACTCCATAGAAATGATTTACCTTGTTGAGTTTGTCTCTTCCTTCAACAAAGATGGAAAAAAGATGCACCCACATAGCAAACCTCATGTCATTTGATTTTTAAATTCCAAAAACATTTTGATAGTGAAAACCACTACCGTGAAAAACTAATGCTTTATGTTCCTTATAGAGACAATGAAGAGTCTATTAAAATTGGTTTCTCTACATGGAAAAATGCATATACCTTCCATCTATTAGCATAATTTAATACATTGTTAACCAATGTTGGTTATGCCTTTGTGGCATAATTGTCAATCCACATGTGATCCAGCTTTTTCCCTTCATGAACCATTTCTACATTGTATATATTGTGGAGCTTGCATCATATTTTATTCTAGGCATTATATTAATTTTCCATTCGTATTTTTCCTTCATTGGTATCAAAACTTCATGAGATCCATTATAAACATGTCGTGGAGATTTTTATGTGACATGTCTACTACATAAGTCATTGGAAATGGTAAATCTAATTCACTCTTCTTTAAGTGTTCATTGGTTTGTCTTTAAATGGAAGACATTACATTCCACAACATGGTTGTTTATGGCATGGCATCCATATTTTTTCTTTCTTGGCATTTTCGAGGAGGACATGTATTTTTGGTGTATTGTTCTTCTTTTTTCTTGGCGTGTTACTACCCAAACAAAGCGTAGTGTCAAATAAACAACCAACAAATATGGAGTCACAAAACACAAAATGGGGCCGAGAAGTTGTGTGTGTGACATGAGCTAATGGGTTTATCATTTGTGGATAGTTACTTTTCTCTTGGAATGTGGTTATGTTGTGCATGCCACCATTCAAAATCTCGAAAATTGGAAGGAAACTAAGCATTTGGAGGCGATGGAAGGAGCCAAAGAAAGGCTGAAGTTATTTCAAATGGATTTACTGGACTACGAGTCAATTGAGGTGGCCATTAATGGCTGCACTGGTGTTTTCCATTTGGCAATGCGCAATACTATTGAGGCCATTGAGAATCCAAAAAGTAACTAATGGACCTAACATCAAGGGTAACTTTAACATACTAGAAGCATCCCATAAATCCAAAGTGAAGTGGGTGGTGCTGACCTCTTATGTTTCCACCTTTTTCCCCAATGCCAAATGGATTGTTGACACCCCCTTGGATGAATCTAACTAGACTGACCTTGACTGCTGAAAACAAAATGGGATTCGGTACCTTGTGGTGAAAACACTAGCATGGAAAAGCCAACATTGGACTTCAACAAATATAAAGGGTTGGATATAGTTTCTATTAACCCCGGGATTGCATTGGGCCCAATTCTACCATCCTAATTTCAATGCTAGGATGGTTATGATCGTCCACCTCATCAATGGTAGTAGAGAGAGTATCAAAAATTTTACATGGGTTGTGTTCATGTGAGGGATATTAAAAATTCCAAATAAAATTATATAAACCACCATCCACATCAATGCAAAATCTTTGTGTAGAATTCATCACCCACTTTGGATGCTTTGGAGGATACACAAGTTGGAGGACAATTAGTGTCATCTCATTATTCACCTACAATGGGGTCACATCATTTCTTTGGTGACATTTTTGTTAGTGTTTTTTTGTTGTGTGTGGTGTTTATTTAGTTGTGTGTTTTGTGTGTTTTCCAATAAAGATGTAGAGTGTTTTCTAGTTTGTACTTGCTAAATGAAGAACATTGTGAGGATCAAAACCACTAAATAATTGTTTGGTTCTTGTGTATAGGGTTTTGGAAATCCTTGAAACCACCGAAGTGTATAATTGAGACATCATGTCACCTTCGGAGTTCATGGTCAACCCACGATCAAAAAACCATAGGGGTTTGTGGTAATCCAAGGAAGCTGAAACCACCGAAGATGTTCGCATAGGAATATTATCATGTCACTTCACATGTTTGTTGTAATATTATAGGTAAAAATCAAGGTATCACTAAGACCATGAAGCCAAAAAGATGACATGTCACCTCAAAGGTAAGCAGGATACACGGAGAGTGTAATAAACATTTTTACTGTGTTTGGAATAAGGGGGTTCACGATCTGGAAATATGATATTTAGAAACAATGTATTAAGGGGGGAATGTTAGCATAATTTAATGCATTGTTAACCATATCGTTATGCTTTCGTGGCATACCTGTCCATCCACCGTGATATGGTTTTTCCTTCATGAACCATTTCTACATTGTATATATTATGGAGCTTGCATCATATTTTATTCAAGGCATTATATCAATTTTCCATTATTTTTTTCCTTCACCATTAAGATACCATACATAAAAATGAATCCAAATTTTCCTATGCCATCAATAAAAAATGGGGTGACATGCAAACAACACTTCATGACTTAGAAGTTGATATAAAAGTTGTTACTTTACATTCTTTCCATCATGACAAACAAATAGAAACACATGAAAATATGACATAAAAGTTTACCTACCACTAAAAACCAAAATGACCACACATCTAGGGCTGCAATGTTTTTAGATTGGTATAAATCCTTCTATTGAAGAAAATGCCACCTTTTACCAAAATATGTGATTGTTAAATGCAAAACAACAAGATATTGTACATGACCTTGCATATAGAAAACATAAAAACCTAAAAATCCTTTATACCTTTTCCTTACATGAGGATCTGGTACATGAAAAACCTTCATGGCTAAAATTATATTTCAAACATTGTTATGCATTTACAATAGCTCAATCAATAGCGATCCTTTAAAAACCAAATTTTTAATATTGACATTCACAAGTAAGGATGCTTATAATGTCGGTGGCATCACACTTCATTCTTCTTAACTACTACCTTTTACTTGATTCAATCCTCTTCCACTAAATGTAGAATTCTTAGATGCATTGGAAAAACACTATCAACAATTACAACTTTCTCTAATAGAAAAGGTTTCCTTAGTTGGGGGACAACTACTATACTTTGTTGATAGCCATCTGTTGTCACCAAATCACTGCACCCTCCAAATGGCTAGAATGTGAACATGACATTTGGTGTGATTGGGACACATGGGATCACCTCTCAAGATGTGGGACTTGGGCTCGAGGTGAACCTCCAGAGAAGGCTGGATTCCTCTTCCTAAACTAAGTGTTATACTACTCCTAGTGTAATAAAATGGTTATCTAGACCTATGCTAACATTTTCATGGGTTTTAGGGAAAGAGATTTGCAAGAAATGAAACTATACTAGACGATGATGACAAATAAAGGGTACTCGGGAAGGGATGAAGAGGGTGATGCACCACAAGTCAACTTCACCTATTACAACTTAGAGAGGGTAACAAAATACCATAGACTAGGAAGCATGCATTCCCTTTGTTAAACTCAATCAGACACAACAATCTATCAAGTATTCCAATGAAGAAGGATGAACTTGAGAAGGGTGAATGGGCACCAAAACTCAACTGCATGCAATACTCCACCACTTGATAAGCACAAAACTCTAAGAACCTGCAATAGAAATGTGGACTTACACAATGTACCTGCAAGCATGAGAAAAGGCACAAAGAAGTATAGAAGGATGAAAGGAATGAGATTAGTCACAAAACACACACTTTTATTACTTCAATAATGTGCACAATGCATCATACATTCAGAAGAGGAAATGGTTTCCATTATAATCTTGGAAAGGAGGCTTGAAAGTTCCCTCAACATACAAGGACAACTTGTAGAAGAGAGAGGAATCTTGAAAAATTTACACTTGTCTCTAGATATCTAACTATCCAACATGTCTGACCTATTGGAACCCCTTGGAATGAGCTTCCAACTTACATTTATAGAAGAAGTTTGAGAGAGAGAGAGAGGAGTCATAAATTCCCTTCCTAAATTGAAGGCACATGATGTATTTATTACAATTGGTTGAACCACTTGAGAAGGTTCCATCATGTGTCATTAATTTCATGTTGACCTAGTCTTCTCAATTAATTAAAAGAATATTTAAATAAAATATTTTAATAATAATAATAAATATTATAATAAAATATTTAAATTAAAAATATTAATTTAATTTTAAAATATGGTGGGCCCCTAAAGTACTGGTTTGCATTAAAGAGGGAGGGGTCCATGTGAATGGGTCAAAAAGAGACCAACTCAGTGGTTAGATCACCGAGCCAACTCACCGAGTTGGTGTCGAGCTCCTCTATGCCATTAAGATCCTTTGCATATGACGATGAGCTCTTTTTTACCATGGTGGGTTACTTATTATGTTATTGTGCACTGCTTTTGTTTTTGTGAGATCCTTATCTTCTACCGAGCCCACATGGCTCACTTGGTGGGATACACATCTTCACCTCCTAGACCATTAAACATCCGCCATGTTTTATATTGACCTCAGACTTCACAAATTACCCAACATCTTCCTCACATTGAGTGATTATATTTTTCATTGGCCAAGGTACATGGAATTGGTTTGAACATTCCCCACTCTACATTAAACTCCAACGATCATTATTCCAAACATCCACCATGTACGCACATCGAATAGAGCGTTTAACCATTTGCATTGAAACCCATAACTAACTCACTACGTGTTGTGCTCCGAATGATTGAGTTGGCCTTACAATTGAACAGATTCCTAAAGACATGTTTACATTAAACATTTAACCAACCCCTTAATCAACTCGATGAGCTCCATGACTACCTATAGTTGACCAATTTTTCCATATTTGATACACCACCGAGTTCTCTATTCGCCACTCCATCATAATACCTCGCGTACAACTTAGCATGACTTGTTCCATAGCTCCACATGTTTTACATTCCCATTCCAACTACCAATTACTCACCCAATAACTTGGTAATAGACTCGGTCGACCATGATATGAACCATCGAGTGAGTTCCATCTAAACACCCTCTTGTTGGAAAAATTTTCAACGGGACCCACACTTTCTCAAGCATTGGAGACCGAGCACATTTTCCAATTCGCCATAACTCTTTGCATGGTGTGGACCTCAAACCTAGTGTGGTATTTTGTTTCATCTCATCCCCATGCAGCTAACATTCACACGATTCCCCATGTGTGGAAATTTTATCTTGGATTTCCAACTTGACTTGGCCTCAACTCAAAATTTTCCCGTGAAGTTGTCATGGTCCTGGCTTGGCATTCTCGAGCTCTCTAAGAACTTCAAGCTTGATGCATCGAGATTTTCTTTGACTCGGCCTTCCTCATTGTGCTCATGCCTATGAAAAATTCGATACTATCTCGATTCAATGAGCTATTATTGTAGACACCTAAAATTGGTTATCCAATTTAGTGTCCCTCGTGCGCATTTGCTCTCTCAGGTAACCTGGGGCACGTTTATATCACCACTATCCCCTTGGGGTATTATTCAATTTGTGATTTAAACACCTATCCTAAGTTTAATTCACCCCATTATGTTTTTTTACTCCGTGAGTAATTAAATATTAACTATTTAATTACACCTTTTTACATGTATCCTAACCACTTATCTACCCCATATCTATTCTATCCATATATCCCCCCTATTTCTCCTCCTCCCAAAGCGGGATATTTCCGTATTTGAGGTGGAGGGATCACTCTTATCTTTCCAGAAATCACTCCTTTTGGCCATTTCGGGAATCTATTCCGTGATCGGCGCCGACCGGTACTCGGTCGATGCCGATTTTGCGGAGAATGGCGCCGATTATAAATAGCCTAGAAGAGGGGACACACAGAGAGAGACAGATCGTGAAAGAGACACAGATTGTAAGAGAGAGAACGAGAGATCTTTGAGCATCGAGCGTGAGCACTATCTATCGAATGAGAGCGAATCTTGTCCAAATCAATCCCTGAGAGGAGCACCGTTACTCTGCTCTTATCACATCAACATCGCACGTCTCCATTGATTTTCTGGTGACTCTATTCTTGCACCCAGCACGAGGGAGTCTTGCTAGTATCTCTCCGGCTTCTGTAGATCCAGCAGACATTGACGATCTTACCTTCGTTTTTCGATTCCCAAATCTTCTCACATTTTGTCTCGGATCGACGCGATCTATATCTTTTGACGGATCTGGACGGCCGGCGCGACCGATCTATATCGTGATGCCGATCGAACCCGATCAGCGCCGATTCTACATAATCGACGCCGATCATCCTGCAGACAGGTAAAAGGACACAGGTAACACAAATCCAGCTTTGTTTTCATAGTTCCCTATTTTCTGTTGCTTTCTGTCTGTTGTTTAGATTTTGTTTATTACTTTGATTAGAAAATCTAGTCCTGTACGTACATATTTTATCATGTATGCTTCTTTACTTAATTGAAAACGTGGACTGACATCCGCCGAGGGAGCTTATCGCTTCCGGACCCGCTTCTTGGGTAGTCCACCTAAATATCTTTTAACGTGGTCTTTTTCTGTCAAGCATCGGTGTCTCGCAGGTTACTTGGATCTACTGTGTAGAATTGCTCGTGTGCACCCGTCTTATCTACATCGGCTTCCTTATCCATCTACATCTTCGGATCTTGTCCATTAGGTATCGATTTCATTTGAGTTTTTCAAGGTTTTTGTGTTTAGTTTGGTACATTAACTTGGACAGGTAACAAGCGCAAAATTCTTGATCAACATTCTGGCACGCCCGGTGGGACCCAACCAAAGTCCCTTATTGGTAAGTTCATCTCTTTTTTAGTTTTGAGCTTTGTTCTTTTTCTTCACTGATTTTTATCAGTTCTGCTTGAGCATTTCCTTTCATCATTTCAATCTTGCTCTTTCGAATTTTGCGAAAGTTAGGTCCTTTCTTTTCTTGAAATTTTTTCTAGTTCTATTTATAAAATTAAAATATTTCAAGTCTTCGTTTCCATCTCATTATCAAAATATATTATTTCTTGAAATTTTTTGTTTGGTGTTTGTTTAACCATTATCTGGATTTCTTCGCGGAGCACTTTTTGCTTAACCTTTTCTTACGGGACTTTGCTTTGAGGAAGAGCTCAACAACGTGCTTTTTGAAGTCCACACACCTTGGAGAGCTAAATCTACAGGTATTTCTCTTTTACGGTGTTTTCTCCTTTTTAGGAACTAAAAAAAAAAAAAAAAAAAAAAACTTTCTTTGTTTGTGGTCTATCACATTCGAACATTTCAATTTTTGGTGCTTAAAAAGAATTTAATCGCATTTGGGAAAGAATCTGTTTGACTTGTCTTCATCAAAATCAAACACTTCATTTTTAAGTGCTTAAAAAAGAACTCTTTCTTTGTCATTTCTGCTGTATGTTTTTCATCTAGTTTTAATTAGGCTAGAAAATTGATCAAAATCGGTAGTGACACTATTTGATTTTTATTTTTCACCCTTGCACACAAAGCCAAAATCACTAGGTATAAAGCATTTAAACCAAAATTCTTTCCTGGCCTCACCTACTTAGAAGTAACATCCAAGAGGAAGAGCCTACGCGGTACTCGGGCATGTTTATAAATTCACGGAAGTTACGGTATATATTGGCAAAGCACCCGACTCCCTTATCGCAGCGGTGTGTGAAGTGCGAGGGTAGGCCCCTATATCAAGCCACGTACCGGTCTTTTATTGAAGTGCCTTCGGGACTCCTCACCAAAACATCCCCCAAACCATCCTTAGTTTGGCTATCGAGTAATTCTGTCTAAAAGCCTTCCCTAATATTTTCTTTCTTAAAAGCATAAAAACTTAAAAGAGATAATCACCTACGCTACTTGAATTATCTGTGCATTAGTTAGGTCAATCTTCTTTTCTGCTTGTTTATGATGGTCATCACTCGGTTACAATCTAGAAGAATGGCTCAATTAGCCCCTTCTTCCTCCGAGATCACCACTAGTGTGGATGTTTCGGCACCCCAGGTCTTCCTCGGGACCGCTATTAGTTGGTTCCCCATCTTGGTCATATAATCCTTTCTATCAGGCCAAAGCAACCCCATCACGTCCAGCTTCCCCTAGTCCTTCAGAAATATCATCTGCTTCCGACTCGAGTATGTTCCTCGCGGGGATCCTGAATTTCAGGCGCTCCTCGATCGCAATCCGGTAGCCCTCATGGACTACCTAGTACACAAGTCTATTCAAATATCTGATCAGGGACCACCAATCCAGCAAGTGTACGATTATTCTGTGAACCATCCTGGGCTTTGTAGAACAGTTAGCATCATTTTCTCACCTCGAGGCACGGAGGAGGGTGCGCACTTTGTGCCTCCTTTTTCTCTTCCACCGACCATATCGACTAGTTCTCAAATAGTCTTACCTATTCCTAACACCACGCAGTTACCTCGACTATTCCATAACCTACTTCGAGAGGTCCTCTTCTCTTCTATAATGAGTGCGCTCGTGCACCCACATATTATTTGTTAATTCATCTATGCCGTCCATCATGTCCCGGAGTCGGTACCCCTTTATGAGTCAACCCCTTCGACTAGTCGGTTGATTCGCTTCTCGTCCTCCGGTGGGTTTTTCTTCCAATGTTCCAAAGAATAAAGCTTGTGACCTTCGCCCATCCTCTAGCATCGGCGCCCTTAATAACTAATCCGGCAGTAAAAAGCCTCTTTCAGGTCTTGTTCCCCACCATGTCCAATCAAATCGGCACCCATGTTCCTCAATCTGTTCCGATTCAGTCAACAAGCATAGGAGTCCACCAATCACAGGCTCCGTCCGTCATCCAACCTTCATTTTCTCAACCACTTATTATCCCACAGCCTACCTATACACAGGCTCCTTCATAGAAAATACCCCACCAGGCATCACCCAGAATGCCTGGTTACTCCTCTTATCATCCTATCAATCAACAGATGAATCCCCCGTTGACACCTCAACAACATCCACCATTTGCTTCTTATGTAGGACATGCCAGTGTGCCTCCTCCTCAATCTGACGTGGTTCAAATTCTTTTCAAGAAAATCGTAGACTTGGAAGCCTCCACCAAAGGGGCTCGTCCTTCATACTCTTTTGAAGAAGTGTGTAATGAACCCATTCACCCCTCAGTGGCTTTTAAGCCTTATCCTCCCCAATGGGAACTTCCTAAATTTTCAAATTTTCATAGTCGGGAGGACCCTCAACAGCATTTGCGAGCATTCAAACATGCTTGCTACCTCATAGTCCAGGATCGGGAGCTTATGCTCCGTATTTTCCTATGTCTCTAGCGAGGTCTGCTTTGACTTTAGTGTAATAACATTCCTCAACATTTCTTGTTTTCTTTCTCTCAATTGGCCGGATGTTTGTTGAAAACTTTTCAATAAATATCACACATAAGATCTCGATTACAGATCTTTATAACATTAAATTCGATGATGAGTCTATTGCAAACTTTGTCGCTCATTGGAGAGGGATAATAAACTTATTGTCTTTCTCCCTTCCTTCAATCCCAACAGATCGAGTTGTTTACTCGATCTTGTGCTAATCATATTTCTTCCACTTTAAGGATCTAGACCTTTCATACATTTGAAGAAGCCTTTACGATGGCACACAAACTTGAATCTCGTGCCATTGAACAAGGGAAGTTAAAACTTCACCCTAAATCTAAACCAGATTTTTCTCGGTTTACCAAATCAAATCCTTCCACTTCTAAAGACAAGAATCAGGGATCCACTAATGCTATCGTATTAAAAACATCATGAGCCGATAACACTTCTAATCAAACACCACGAAGAGACTCCTCATCTTCTCGAAAAGGGTCCTCATCATCTCGATCTTTCACTTCGTTGGGGGAATCATATGCTTCTATCCTGGAAAAAATGTTGGAAGTCCACATGATCGAACTTCCCCCCATTAGGAATATTGATGAAAGCCAAGAACGTCCATTCTGGTATAGGGAAAATGACTTCTGTCATTATCATAGAACCAAAGGTCATGACATCGAACGATGTCAGACCTTCAAAAATCTTGTCCAGAAATTCATTGATAAAGGTGAGCTCATTCTGGATAACCCAAATGCTCCCCCAAATCAAGCGTTGGATGTCTTTAAACAACCTTTTCCCAATCATTCCCGAACCATGATGCTTCAGAGTCTCAAAAACCAAACACTCATACTATCAGCTTCATCTCTACGGAAGAATCTTCTTCTAAAACTAAGCCATCTGCGAACACATCGACCGAATCAGAACCTCCTTCCGCTTCGTTAATCGTTGGGATTCCACCATCTTCAGATAGCCCGTCTTTGAATATTCCAACATTGTTAGATACGGATTCACCTCTCTCTGCTTCTTTGTCTGATCTTCCGTCCATACCCGAGACAGTATCATCCTCATCTGTCTCATCGTCAGACATTCTTTCAATGCTCGAGGCAATTACATCCCTTCGAGTTTCCACCGCGGATACATCTACTTCTGTTTCTCCCATTTTTGCTGCGACTATGCCATTGGTGAACGTATACCTATAGTTGTGCTGAATTCGACGGAAGCGTCTTCGATTTTGACTCTTCCTGTTTCCTTTCCTACAGTAGTTTCACCCACAATTACTGTACCAGAAGTAGTTCCCTCACAAGGAACTGCTTCTTCATCACTCACTTCTTCCATCACAAATGCTACTTTGCCTATTAAGGGAAAATCTAAAGAAGTAACACCGACACCTATACGCTCGGTTCTGAACTTAGGCGAGACAATGAAATCTAACATTGCATCATAGTACCTCCCCATTTGCTTCCCTCGAAAAGCTTACAATCACCTTATGCGGTTGAAATTGTCACCATCCTTGAAAAGAAAGCCCATATTTGAACCATCAAGACTCTTGGTGCTTTCCCATAAAAATCCTCTCTACGCCTCATAAAAGATTGGATTTGTCGGTGAGAAGGCGTCTTCTTCTACAAACTTATCAAAACCATCATCTTCTTCTCTGACACATTCTTCACCGGCCACCTCATAAAAAGTGGACTTACCTACTAAAAGAGCGTCGCCTCTTTTATCGAATCCTCATCTTCATTACAAAAACTAGGGCACCCTCTCATTCCTCGATTATACCTACTTTGGGAGATTCTTCCTCATCTAAATCAACATTATCTAAATCATCATTAGTTTCGACCAAGCGGCCTCCCTTATCTTTGAAGACCACAACACTTGTCACATCTCCATCATCTTCAAAATCTATTTTAGGGCTCCTCCTCCATCGAAATCAATCATGTCTCACTTACTTCCATCTCAAAGTGCCCAAGGCTGCTCCTTCGAGATGTCAAAAAATAAGATGATCCCTAAAAATCGTCAAACCTAACATGCGGGTTCTTTTACCTCGTAGTCTATTAAAGTAAAAGAGGCGCCTTCATCATCTCTCATCCTCATATTTGTCTACTGGGTTCTATACTGAAATCCTTCGCCAACTTATCCAATCTTCATCCATATCTCTTCCTCCGATTAAACCCTATAACCCTAAAGGAGTTAAACCTACTTGGTTTAACTCTGATTTGATTTGTGCTTACCACCGTACCCCGGGTCATGATACTGAGGGATGTAAAGCTCTTCAATCTGTCATCAACAGCCTTTTGGAAGAAAGTGATCTTTTGCTTGAAGGAGGAGGAACAAGTATCTCCTGTCATCTTAGCTCCATCTGAGCCCCAACGATCTACTCAGACCTCTACTTCTAGTGATTCCACTCCAAATGATCTTCCACCTTCTCAAATCGACACAATTCATATCACCACTAGAACCCAACAGTATGATAATCCATCCTCATCTACAACATCTCGACCACGGGTTGTCATTTCTGCAGCCCCCGAAGGAGTTCCTCCTTCCTCATTAGCCCCGAGACCTCGGGTCTCTATTCGTGCTACACCTCGGGCTCAAATTCCCGTGTCAGTTGAGGAGAGTGTTATGAAACAACTCACCCAGGCTCCGGTCAAAATGTCTCTTTTTGACCTCATTCAATCCTCTCCGCAACATCTTGAGGCTCGATTGATAATTTGCGTCGCATCGCAGATGAATTGAGATGAGCCTGACCCTTCGAGATGATTGTTGGATTGAATAGACCATCAACCGCCATTTATTTTGAAGATTGAGAAATTCCTTCCCTTTCTTCTCGAGGATTTGGAGGCTCCCTCTTTATCACGGTCAAATCGACAACACTACATTAAAACACATTATGATCGACAATGGTGCTGCACTCAACGTCATCTCCTCGCACACATTCAAGCAACTTAAGTTACCAAAGAGCGTAGTGTCACCCCGCCTTTCGCTCTTGATCATTTAATGATCAGTGCTATGATTACTTTAGGAAGCGTGGTCCTACCCATTCGAGTAGGTAAGAAGCGCTTCACGAACTCTTTTACATTGTTGAAGGAAAATTCCACTATAATATGATCCTCGGACGCTCCTCGGATTCGTGTGATGCATTGTGTCCCATCCACCCTCCATCGATGCTTAAAATATCAATATGAGGGCAAAATCTATACCCATATAGGAGATCCTTTTCCTTCCGCACAATGCGACATGACCACAGGGTCTGCCCCTCTAAAGGAAAATGCTTGTTCTCCTGACGGGGCCTCATCTTCTTCCATACCTGCAACCAAACTACCGGATTTACAAAATCTAGAAGAGACATTGTAGCGTTTCTCACTAGGAGAGCTTCCTCTCCTTTCTTTTGACGCCCATCTCAAACCTAGTGAGTATGGTAGACCAGACAAACAACTTGAATATCAGCCAGGTCTTGGTCGCATCATCACCATTGGTCTACCCAATCAATAGACTAATTTCATTTACGGTGGTCTTGATATGCCTCACTATCGCCGGATTCTCCTCCTAGGACCAAACCTTATTTAACAGGGTTCGATTGTCTACAGAATCCCACGTTTGCAAAAACTTATTTATATCGATGCGCGTGGAAGGGCTTTGGCTTAGGTAAATATGAACAAGGTGTGCATGACCTTGCGTCCATTCCAACTCTCAAGCCACATCAAAAATTTGGTTTAGGATTTAAACCTCTTTCAAAAGCCACCGTCACTATTCTCGATGAGCCTCTTCCTATTGAGGAACCATCTTCTCCCGCTAAGTCAGAAGCATCACTCGATGTGGACGACGCCATTTCCATCCCGTCTAACTTTTTTTTTTAGTCAATACCATTTCCTTAGGGCCACTAGCCTATAAGACTAATGATAGGTCCACTTCCATACCGTTAATTTTCCCTGAAATAGTTGGAGACGACTCTCCTACTATCAACACTATCCACTGTGCGGATGATGATTCTGTCCTCACCTATCTGGGGGCAGAGGATTCCTATCTTCCTAAAACCATTCCTTCTGACACGTCTACGCTTCTCAACGAAGCCACTGTCGACCTTAATATAGGGACTTCTAAAGACCCTCACATCATTAAGGTCGGCCAATCCCTTAATCCACAGGAGTTAGGAGACTTTACCACTTTTCTTTCCAACCATCGTCAAGCCTTTGCTTGGCATATGAGGATATGCCAGGACTCGATCCCGATATCGTGGTCCACAATATCGTTACTCTTCCCGACATCAAACCGGTTAAACAAAAATTGCGTAAAATGCACCCTAGAGTAGCCCTTCTTGTTAAAGAAGAATTGCAGCGCTTGCTCTCGGCTAACTTCATCCAACCCATTGATTATCCACAATGGGTTTCCAATGTAGTACCAGTAACTAAAGCTACTGGGAAAATTTGAATTTGTACCGACTTCCGGGATCTTAATCTTGCTTGTCCAAAAGATGATTTTCCTCTACCTAATATCGACCAACTCGTGGATTTAACTGCGGGTCATGAGATGCTTTCTCTTATGGATGGTTTCTCTGGGTATAATCAAATTCTCATCGCACCAGAAGACCAACATAAGACTTCTTTCATAACTCCTTGGGGGACCTTTTGTTATCGTGTCATGCCTTTCGGTCTTAAGAATGCAGGAGCAACCTATCAGCGAGCAATGACCTACATCTTCCATGATCTCTTACACAAAACTATGGAAGATTACGTCGACGATCTCCTTGGTAAATCCAAACGTCGTCAGGATCATCTTTTCATTCTTGCACCTCTCTTTGAGAGGCTTATTCACTTTTGTCTTCGTTTAAATCCATCTAAGTGCGTGTTTGGCGTTCTCACTTAGTAAACTTTTAGGTTTTATCATTTCCATTAGGGTATTGAAGTACACCCGCAAAAATAAAAGCCATCCTTGAGATGCCTCCCCCTTCTAACTTAAAGCAACTCCATGAGTCTCAAGGACGTCTTGATCGGTGCGTCGTTTTATCTCACAATTTTAGGACCATTGTCAACCTTTTCATCATCTCCTCCGTAAGAATGTTCATTTTGAATGGGATGAGCATTTCCAAAAGGCCTTTAATGATCTCAAAGCTTATCTTATTTCTCCACTGTGCTTACACCTCCACGCGAGGGGGAGCCTTTCTATCTTTATATCTGTGTGTGACCACTCATGCCTGGGAGCCATGATCTCGCATCGGGACGCTTGTGGTAAAGAACAAGTTGTCTATTACATCGAGTTGCACCCTCCATGAATATGAAACACGTTATTCCCAAGCTGAAAAGGCGTATGTTGTGCTCTCTTCTTTGCAACTTCTAAGCTTCGTCATTACCTTCTTAATCACAAAACTTACATTGTCACAAGTGTCAATCCACTCAAGACAATTCATGCGAAGCCTTATCACAATGATCGTATCACTCGTTGGCTCATGCTTATGACAGAATTTGATCTCGAGTTTATCGTAAAATTCTATCAAGGGTCAGGTCATTGCAGATCAATTAGCTGATGCTCCTCTTCCGGACACTCAAGTCCCCCTTGCTCAATTCCTCGATGAATATATCCAACAAATTGATTTTGGTCTGTCTCCATTTAAAGTAAAGCTCTTCTTTGATGGATCCAAATGCCAGCAAGGGGGAGGTGCGGGTTTCGTGATGATTCCTCCTTGGGGTACGCCTATCCCAGTCACACACAAATTGAACTTTGAGTGCACCAATAATATGGCTGAATATGAAGCTCTTGTCTTGGGTCTTCAAAATGCCATTAATCTCGGCGCTCGTCATATTGACATCTTTGGTGATTCTGAACTCATCGTTAATCAAGTCACGGGTGTCTATCAATGCAAGAATGATATCCTTCAAAAATATCATGATATCATTCTCATTCAACTCCAATCTTTCGATAAATTCACTATCCAAGCTATTCCTCGTACTGCGAATCGATTCGCAGATACAATGGCTTCGTTAGCCTCGCTTATCCCGCCTTTTACCGAGGACTCGCGACTTTATGTGGCTGTGCAACGATTAGATCAACCATCTCATCTTAGGCAACTAACTTCAATCCATGTTATCACAACCCATACTCAGGATGAGTGGTATCAACAGATCATTGATTATCTATCTCATTAAGTGCTTCCTCCGATCGACTTCTAATGGTAGAAGATCCTTTATCCTACGCACTAATCTCTATACTATTCTAGGCGGGATCCTCTACAAACGCGGCTTTGATGGTATTTTGCTTCGGTGCCTCAAAACCCTTGA
Source organism: Taxus wallichiana var. yunnanensis (assembly GCA_018340775.1). Lineage (NCBI taxonomy): Eukaryota > Viridiplantae > Streptophyta > Pinopsida > Cupressales > Taxaceae > Taxus > Taxus wallichiana. The sequence continues at coordinate 605,531,925 of CM031239.1, read as the reverse complement.
ATCATCTAAAGCTATCCAGGAGGTCCATGACGGTATCTGTGGTGGACATTTTAGTGGCTTGGCCATAGCTAAACGCATCTTACGTTTGGGATATTATTGGCCTTCTCTTAATCGAGATTGTTGTGAATACACTAAGAAATGTGTCAAGTGTCAACAACATTCCAATCTCACACATATCCCTAGTCAAGCTTTACAACCTACAACAGATTTGTGGCCTTTTTCGCAATGGGGTCTTGATCTCATTGGTCTCATCAATCCCCATTCTTCACAGCGTCATCATTCTATCATTACTGCCACTGAATACTTTACTAAGTGGGTGGAAGCTATCCCTCTTTCTTCAACAAAAGCTAAACCCATAGTTGATTTTGTCTATCAACACATCATTTGTCGCTTTGGTGTTCCACACAAACTCATCACAGATAATGGTAAGTCTTTCAAAACGTTGATTTGCAGAACCTCTGCGACGCTTTCAATATCAAACTCAAGCTTTTCTTCTCCATACTATCCTCAAGCTAATGCCCAGTGAAGCTTCCAATAAAATTTGCGTAATATCCTCATGAAAGGTAACTAGTCATTTGGTAGGGATTGGCATTTACATATCCCTTTTGCTCTCTGGGCTTATCGGACTAGCATTCGTACTCCTCTTTGGTGCTACTCCCTTCTCTCTCGTCTATGGGTCTAAGGTTGTTCTTACTTTGGAAGTCCAAATCCCATCTCTCGTGTTTCTCTTAGAGAATTTGTCTCGATGAGGCTATCATCAAAATCGTCTAGCAGGAACTTGAATTATTAGATGAGTGGCGTCTCACACGCTCTTGAACATCATCAAGTCTATCTTGAGCGTGTCAAACGTGCTTATAATAAGCACTTGTAGCACCGTGACTTCAAAATTGGTGATCTTGTTCTTAAAGAAAATCAAAATGTCACTACACTCGAAAGGAGTCAGCGTGGTAAGTTTTGCTCCCAATTGGATGGGTCCGTACGTTATCACTCATAAATATGGGTCGGGGGCTTATCGTCTATCTTCCATGGATGGTATACCTGAAGTGGAACCTCTTAATGCCTTGCATCTACGGCCCTTCTACTGTTAAAATCTATCTTACACAAATCTAGTCACAAGACAGATCTTTCATCCCTCTAACAACCAGTCATATACTTTCATGGTGATTCGAAACTATGTGGTTCTCCACCTATTGTCTTTTTTACCTTAAATATGAGTATCGCGGCTCTACTCATAGCATTTTTCTTCTAGATATGTTTCTCCTCATGGTAGGAATACCTTAATCACCGCTTCATTTGTCCCAAGTGCTTATCTTAATCGGATCTACTCGGGGCATGAGTGCGTGCTCTTTATACGTTTTCTTCCCCTCTATCTGATCTATCTAGGTCTAAACTCAGCTTCTTCCAAAAAATTTTCAAAAAAAAAAAAAAAAAAAGAGATGCTATAAAAAAAACAAGATAGACTGATCCCTTGAAGGACAGCTATCCATACAATCAAATGAATCAAAAGATATAGACCATGCCCTCGAAGGATGGCTATCATTAAAATTCAAAATATAGACCGCTCCCTTAAAGGACGGTTGTTTCTCAAAGGAATACTCAAGGCTTCTTGCATTGATCAACCTTTCAGTCAGTTTATACACTTTTTAGCATCACTGAAAGACTTCCCGTATTGATCAGTCTTTCCATATCTAGCAAACTTCCCGCATTGATCAGTTTGCTTTTCTGCCAGAAATCATGAAGCTGAGATATAAGACCTTTTGTCGATCATATGGAGAATCCTATTTTCCCAGTATGAACATGTATTTTGTCCCTTGTAAATTTCGACAAGATACCTACTTACTGCTCCTTCCATTTCCCTCCTAAATCTGGTTTGCGGCTAGTTAGTGTCAGGTTTATTTTAACCTCATATAGGGCCTTGTATGCATGATCTTTTGGTTTCCTATCCAGATTCTATTTATGGTCGGTTGGGAGTCCAACTTATCATTTTTCTTCTTATCTGGGTGTATTTCCTTTATTTCTAATCAAGGTCGTTTTCATTACGTCCTTGACTCTCACAGAGAGTATTTCCAATTATTTCATCCAGTTAAATTAACATTTAACATGTTAATTTAATCAAACTCTATCATTTATCTAATTTCATCTTATCTACTTTGTATCAAAACACATCTCATATCGCTATCTCTATTATAAACACATGTGGGCCTATCTATCTATTTTCATCAAAATTTAATTAAAAATCTCAAAATATCAAATCCATTCATTCCATTTATCAAAACTCCCACCTATCCATCTATCCACATCATTTAAACACTAAAAATATGCCCATCCAAGTAACATTCCATCTATCTATATCTATTTTCTCATCAAATTAAATACACATATCAATCACATCAAATCGAGATCTATTTGTATCCTCTACATCTATGTCTATCCCATCAAATCTATTCATCATCTATCGATTAGATATGTCTATATCCATCATAATCACGCTACATCTATCCATGTATATCAAAATTAAAAGCATGAGAACAATTATATGACAAAGGAAATGATGAATCTATATATATATACATGAGTGTCTGTACAACAAAAAATGGGTGGCTCTCAATCAAGCCATCTATAAAATGCCTTCCAATCGAGGCTACATCACTACATTGATACAAAATACATCAATCTCTATATTGTGAAATCTGATACGTGGAAGACACTATCTCCTCCACCCTCCTCTCTGGACCGGTGTCTCTCTCCCGCCGCCACCTATCGAGCTAGATGCACCTGCTGCTGGAGGCCTCTGCCCACCTCGGTCTCTCCCGGTGCTCCCTCCCTCTGATGCCCCGCTCATTGTGGCTGTCGCTGATCTCCTCCTCGCCCATACCGAGGCACATCTGGGGCATGTTGTGCTAGGACATCCTCATAGTATCTCACCTCAGCGAGGAGAGACTGATATGTACTCAGGCTCATGGTACCAGGTGCTCGTAGTGGTGGTGCTGCTTGGTGGTGCCCCTCCTATGGTCATGCCCTGTGTCCCAGACTCTGACATGGTACCTGTCTCACCATATTTGGCCCTGAGGGCCTCCCTATGTCGATGGTAGCGATCCCTCTGCTGGATCGCTGTATCTCGCTCTTGGCGAGCGGTGTCTCTCTCCAAAATCAGGGCATCCCTCTCCACTGTCAGAGCTCTGATCTCCTCGAGAGCCGCCTGGTGTGTATGTGCATCAGGGTGGCGTGCTCTCCCTCCAGTCTCTCCAGCACTGTAGCCATATCCTCCTCATCGGCATCTATAGATGCCGGAAGGTGTCGTGGTAGCTCTGTCGCATACCATGCCGCATAACCATCATCTACTCTCCGGCATCATCATCAGCATGCTCGTGGAGTGGGGCCTCTCTTAATGGATCTGCCGGGATCAAAATCGGTAGATCAGTCTCTCTGTTGTCTTGCCTGTAAGGCCTGTAAGTAGTCGGCTTTATGCATGTGATTTAGGCCAAACTATCTCAATACCCGTATAAATGGGACGCGCTCCCACATGTTAGGCCTGCGGCCCCTAACCACCCTACTCCGTCTCAATCCCACCAGGTGAGCATCCGAATCGGCCCATGTCGAAAATACGATATGGTCTCTAGATGACCTGCTCTGGTGTCAGCGTCCTGAAACGCTCGGCATACCAATCTGCGGATCTCCCTGTATCTCCCGGGGCCATATCGGCCCGCCATCACCGGAATCCATAATCAATAGCCCCTCCTCGCTGGCATCAAGGAAGCCGGATGGCTCGATCACGCTATATGCTCATATGCTAGCAAGAATGGAAGCATAAAATCGACATCATGATACTGTCCTCCGGCCAGTGGTATACATCCATAACTCATAATATATCTGAGCTATCAAGGCATCAGCAAATGCGAACACCTGTCTAAACTGCAGGATGTCACAAACACAATCTAGTAATAACAATGGGAATCTCCCACCTCCCGAATCTGGTAGAGCAAAGTAGGAGATCGCCATCTAAATCAACACTATATGCTCGCTCCTGGGAACATCATCTCATGCATTTTATGAGGCTAACCTCACTTGCCTGGACACTATCTCTGAATCATCCGCCTGTCTCCATACAATCGAACCTAGGGCCCTCTGCTGCTGCTCTCGTGGTGTAATCTCTATCGGGTCCCCAGTGATCGGCAGCCTCAAAATCCTGTATATGTCCTCGTGGGTGATGGTCATCTCACCCATCCTGAACCAAAAAGTGCAAGTCTGGCTATCCCATCATCGCACTAGTGCTCGCATCAACTCTACATCTCGCGGCACTCGTCTGTAGTACCGAAAGCCCCCGAGCCCGGCTAACTCTAAGTGGCGCCAATCTGCGTCAGTGACGTCAGGGAGAATGGTCTCCAGTAACTTGGGAATCACATCCCTCATGTGTAATACCTCTCGTGCCTGCATCCACGACATCAAGAGCAATGTTAGCTTCATATTTTTCCAAATCGAAGCATCCAAAACACATTCTATCATTTTTATCCAAATATTATGTTCCAATAATTATTAAACGGCATCGACCAAACATAGTGGATGGCGATTGTATTCAATCTAATGACCGTTGTAATATAATCGGCGTCGATTATATCAATCGCGCGATTGGAAGGCGTGTAGAACACACGGCCTCCCACAAAATAAAGATAAAAAAAAAAAAAAAATAAATATGACGGGTTCAAGAAGAACCACTTACCCCAGGTCGTGTCCTCCTCCACTTCTGACCGCTTCCAGAGGCTTCCATGGTGCTCAAATCCAATTTTTGATTCTCTCTGAATCAATCGTCACGGTGTAAATAAATCATTCACGTTTCCCTTTGGCATATTTATATATGCTGGGAACTGTCAGCGCCGATTTTTGTGGTCGGCGATTTTTTTCTGTCGGCGCCGATTTGTCTAAATCGACGCCGATTTATGCCCATTTTGCCGAAGTGGGTTTGTGACGCTTCTCCACGTCGTTTACTTCCATCTCCTAATCTTCTTGCCATGGTGTTGATGCTTGGCTTATCTATCTGGTCATCATCTTACCCTGAGTGTTACCTTTTGGCGCATACTTTTTGATATTATCATCCATTTCAAGTTTGTTCCCTTTCGCATGGGGCACTCACACTTTTTGGTAACTTAGAGTTAGCAGTGCAGTAGGCACTAACATCGCCTGCTTTTGAAACCATCCGGTCATCCCTACCAATGTGTCTCTCTTTAGATCGACTATTTTGCAGCCCTCCTTACACTCATGGGTCTGTAGGTACTAACGTCATCTCATGAGGAGACCGTCTAGTCTGCCCTACCAATGTGAGTTCCTTAGGTTGCTGCCTCTTTATTTATTTTTTGCATCATTAATGATCCGGTCTACTCTAGACATCTAGCTGGGGCATCCTTGCGTTTTCATCTACCTTTTTCAAACTTGGGATCGTTTGTTCTATCACCCATCCCATCCCTAGTTTGAGGGGGATCGCATCATCACTTTTTCTTCCTTTCTTCCACCTCCTTGTTTTTGTCTCACAACCTTGCTTATCGCAAGTTACTTGACAAAAAGGGGCAAAATGTAGACACCTAAAATTGGTTATCCAATTTAGTGTCCCTCGTGCGCGTTTGCTCTCTCAGGTAACCTAGGGCACGTTTATATCACCACTATCCCCTTGGGGTATTATTCAATTTGTGATTTAAACACCTATCCTAAGTTTAATTCACCCCATTATGTTTTACCCGTGAGTAATTAAATATTAACTATTTAATTACACCTTTTACATGTATCCTAACCACTTATCTACCCCATATCTATTCTATCCATATATCCCCCCTATTTCTCCTCCTCCCAAAGTGGGATATTTCCCGTATTTGAGGTGGAGGGATCACTCTTATCTTTCTAGAAATCGCTCCTTTTGGCCATTTTGGGAGTCTGTTCCATGATCGGCGCCACGGCCAGGGTACTAGGAGTCGACGCTGATTTTTCAGAAGCTAGGATTATTGCATCTCTTTGAGTTTCCTACTTTGGGAAGCTTCGAGTGCTATATCAATGCTTGATGTCATGTGTGCATGAAGACTAATTCCATTTAATAGGGCACAAGATGCGCATTAACCCTAGCTCATTTTGCATTTCACGAGGCCTCATTTGTGAAGGAGATGGTTTGGAGGATGACTTAAGTGATAAAGAGGCAATTAGCGATAAAGACGCATACAAAAAGGGGTCAAGGTACTATGATATCACAGACATCGAGGACACGGTAATGAAGATGGCAGCATTACGCACCTGGTGTACAAGTTAAATGGCCAGGAGAGATGGACCCAAGTCAATAAGCCATGATTGCATGTTTGCAGGAAATTTTTGAGGGCACCATCTACAACTTGTCTGCATTCATCACGGATGAGATTGTCAGCTACGTAAAGGAAGGTGACAAAATCCTTTTTGGTAATGTCCTGCTAACCATTGTGTTTTCAAATATCGGGTACTCGATGTATCGATAAATTCATGTGGGAGTACCTTCTGAGGACCCTTCACCCGCAAAAAGATTTGAAAAATATGCCTGTGACACTATGACGATCGTGTAGAAGGTGCACCTAGAGAAATGGTATATGTGCTTGAGGAACGCAGCGTTCGGGCAAAATGGAGGATCCTCGAACAACTTCCAAAGAACCACCAAGGGAGAAGTTGAGTTTGTTGTGTACTAGCATTTCTACCTGGGCAGATTCAAACTAATAGATGAGACATGGAGCCCATGGTGCAAGCTCCCCTTTGCCTTCATAACTCAATACTTCCAAGTGGGAGTAAAAACAGTTCAAAGAGTCTAAGAAGCTGAAACTAGACCTTGGTAATATGGACATGGACCAGGGAAACACACAAAGGGTTGGTCTACCCCAAAAGCATGCGTACATGGAGAGATACGTGTCGTATGAAGTTCAAATGACAAGGCCCATGACTTTACACATTCTTTGGAGGATTCGTGACGTGCGTATACCTCCGCATAAGACCCAAATATGAGAAGGGAACATATATGGAAAATAAGGTGTCTATACTTGAGGACCCAACTGGAAGAAAGAGACCCGCACTTAAATGGGAGGAAAGAGGGCCAGAGAAGAAAATACCAAGTATGGTGGATACACTGTGCAATAGGTTCCCCTGGGACAAGTGCTAGAACAAGTATGTATTCACGCAAGAAGAGGCCATTAGTCAAAGATAAGACTCCGGTTCCAGAAAAACCATCAGACAAGGAGTCCTTGGGAGAAGAAGAAACAAAGTCACCTACACCGGAATCCTTGGTTAGGAAGAAGTAGAGGATAGAAGAGGAGACTACACTGCAGACACCAAATTTGGGTCTTACGACACCCTGTACCGCATATCACCTCGCAACCTAACCATACCTCACCACCTAAACCTTACACACTTAATTATTTATTAATTACCATATAATTAATAAATCCACATCTCCACCCCTGCCACCTCACCTTGCCACCTCATCATGACCTAGCCCTAACCCTAAACCAACCTAATTAAGACCTATGACTTGGTCCAGACTCACACCCATGACTCATCACCCCTCACCCACATCAAAACAAACCTAATAATAACTTGACCAAGCCCACAACTGATCCCTCGGGAGAAAAGGAGGGAAAGATGGTTGTTTTACTAAAAATAGCCACTTTGACCTAACTGACATCGGTTCCTACTCGATGGCCCGTCGGTTACGTAACCGCCATCGGTTCCCTGTTAATGACCTCCCCCAACCAAAAAGAAAGGATCCGGAATTCATTTGCAAGACAGAGACAAGTGAAGAAAAGAGAAGAGTTTGCAGAGAAGAGCATCGAGCCGAAGACTGCAACTGAGCAACTGGATCGCTGTCACCCTCATTCAAGCATTGGAAAAGACTGAGGATAGCTTCATCAGCTCGTTTACTAGTACCAGATCATCTCAACTAAGCCTTACTATTGCCACCACATTCCTTGGACCTGTATCTTCATCAGAACCAAAGTAAGTATTATCTTGTAGTTTTGTTATCATTTTGCTTTAATTCATATCAAATGGGAATCACCACCTTCGAAAGGAAGTCTAATATTTCTTGGGCCTAAGGCGTTCCTCACTTATTGTTGTCTAATTAAGATCTGGTGGTCTTGTATTCTTACTTACTGGTAGTCCTTCCCAGACAAAAAGGAGTTCTTCACAATCGATCTGATCTCTCTACGGTATGCGCACACCTTCCCAACATTCAACAGGTATTCCTCCTAGCCCTAACCCTTATCTATTTCTCAAGAGAATGAAAGGATAGAAGCAACTCTATTCCGAATAGAAAACATTTTGTGTGAAACATTTTGGCACGCCTGGTGGGACCCATTTCGGGTTTCTTTCTTTCTTTCTTGCTTTCATATAGGAGCATACTTGTTATTTGTTTCTACTAAAATTCACAAAATATTTTGTCATTTTGGTAAAATAATTTGTCTTTCTTTCCTATCTTTGCATTTAATGAAATTCATCTTCTTTGCTTCATCGAATATCATTTTCGATTTGGGTTTAAAACACGTGCATCACATTCTTGCTTGCTTTGTTTTTAATTCTAGTGAACGTAGATTAAGTAACATGTTGTACATGTGGGGTGATATCCACGGTATTGACAAGAAATTAATCTTACTCTCACCGCACAACACATACCAAATCACATCATAATCAATACAACAGCTCAAATCCCCCTTTTCCGCGGTATTCCTCGCCCGATTGAGGTAACCCTTATGAGCCAAAACAAACTTGACATCTCCCTTAGGTCTTTTGTTTAGGATTGACATCATCTGGCATCTAAGGCATAAGCCCAAAGTGATTAAAACTAATCCTAGGGTTAGTCTATTGATTTGCTTGTGCATCTTGCTTGTTTTTAGTTCTGTTTCTCTGTCATACACTATTTCAGTGATCACTTCAAGACAGTTTGGTAGGTATATTAAGCATTGTTATCCCCAAACTAAGCAGCTTCTTACATCCTCTCTTTGCTTTCACAGTGACCGACACTGGTCCCATACTACCGACATCGGTTAACTGACCGACGCCGGTTACATTTTGACCGACATCGGTTATCTGACCGATATCGGTTACTATGTTTAACAGTTCTTGACACACCAACAACCTATCAATTCCAACATTTTGTTGTTGTTTTTTGTTCCGGATTGATTAAATCCCTGTTGTGTCCTCTTTTCCATGGTTGTTATCACCTGGAAACAAGCGTAGTCCATGGTTTCACATGCCTGTTCTGTGACTTTTCCTGAGTCACCCCCTTCGCATCCTATGGGGAATCCTACGGATACAAGTAATTTTCCCAAGATCCCTGTAGGAGATAAGGAATTTTCCAAATTTTTGGATGCTAATCCTAGCACTGTACAACATTATTTGTCTCATACCCTTGACTGTACACCCGACGGTCAACTCCTCGTTGGTATGCCTATTAGTATCGCCGCTCACTTAGCCCCTTCCCCACCTAATAACTCCACCTCACCATCTTCATCCTTAGCCCCGTCTCCCAGCTCAGTAGCTTCGGTGGTTCATACTGCACCGATTGGTTTTCCTCTCGGTTAATCGGGACCCCACATATCACTACCATCCACTGCCCCTACCTCATCTCTCTCATAAGTTTCCTCTTTCATCACTTGCTCTCTGCCACCTATACACACGAGCTTTCCCTCACAAGTTCCGCCCACCTTTTCATTTCCACAAATTCATCCGGTGGCCTCAACCTCTTATATAGGACACCCTTATTCGGCTACCCCAACACATTCATCACCATTATCTTATCAAAATTCAATCCCATCATTGTCTAGTAGCAGCTCTTGGACCAATCCTCCTCTGTTTACAATGACAGCACCATCATCTAACCCAACCAATGATTTAATCAAACAGATGATGGACAAGATGCAAAATCTTGAGGCTTCTATTTCAGGAAGTCGTAACACCCTGACATACGAGCAAGTTTTTGGGAGCCTATTCATCCTTCTGTCCCCCTTCATACATATCCTCCCAATGGGAATTACCAAAATTTACTCACTTTAATAGTAAGGAGGACCCTCAACAACACTTGTGATTGTTCAGACATGCCTGCTATCTGATTGCTCATGACGATGCCCTACTACTCCGTACCTTTCCCATGTCCTTATCAGGACCTGCCTTGGAGTGGTACAGTGCTTTAACCCAACATTCAATATTCTCCTTTAACCAGTTAGCCCAATCTTTCTTGGATCACTTCTCCATCAATATTGCCAAGAAAGTATCCATTACCGACCTCTATGCCATCCGACAATTTGAAGATGAGTCTATCGCAAATTTCGTTGGATGATGGCGGGGCCTCATCAACCAACTTACTTACGCCTTACCTCAGGCCGAGCTCATTGAACTCTTTACGCGGGCCTGTGCTAAACACATTTCTCCCACCCTCCAAATTCAAACTTTCCACACATTTGATGAGGCCTTTACTATGGCTTGGAAACTAGAGATTCGAGCCTTAGAGGAAGAGAAATTGAGGTTACACAACAAAAGCTCAAATTTCCGAACCCAAGACTCTACCACCAAACCCAACACCACCAATTCTCACACATCGGTTGCTTCAAAATCAAAGGGGTCCATACACGCTGTGACGGTCAAATCTCAAGCACTGTCTAATACCCAGCCAAAAGCCACCTATAAGTATAAAGTCAAGCCCATCAACTATACTCCTTGGGAGAAACTTATGGTGATCTTAGACAAATTGATTAAAGTAGGAGCTATCACCTTGCCTCTATTAAACCTCACTCCGGGTTTGATTCCACCCACTATTCCTTCTTGGTATAAAGAAAATGAATTCTGTAACTTCCATCGCGTGAAGGGACACAGTCACGAAAACTACAAGATGTTGAAAAACATAGTGTAGGAAATGGTTGATGCAGGGGATATAACTCTTGATAATCCTAATGCCCCGCTAATCAAAATTTAAAAATTTTCAACAAACCATTTCCTAACCATGCATCTAACAGTAACATAAATCAAGACACCTCAGCCGAGGAGAAGAGTGTTCATGAAATCCATGCAGTTTTCAACTCCCAACCAAAAGCTTCTATCGAGGAAATTCTGAATCAGGCCTCTTCACTAACGCAAGGATCCGCATCCCCTACACCCCCATCAAGACAAGATGATAACCTTGCCATTCCTTTACCCATAAAGGAATTAACCACCGCAGTTCTCTTCTCACAAATGAACCTTCTTACACCACATCCTCGCAAGATTGTGAGTGGATGTTATCTAACTTATCTATTTCCCAAACATCTCCTTCCACCACTCTTGTTGCAAAGAAGAAGGCTTGCCACTTTTCTATCATCCTTAGAGGAGAAACCCCTTGAGCCTACATCACCAAACTCCTTAATCATAACGGATCCCCTCAAACATGCCCTCCTACCTATTAGTTCTTCATCACCTAAATCTTTCCAGCGACCGGTTGACCTCTTAGTACCCATTGATACAACGCCTCCTTTACCCCCTGTATCACACCCACAGTGGACCGGGATCACAACCCATCTCTCTTCCATACCAAGGTTCCTGTTCACACGTGAAGATTGTCATCCCTCAGAAGATAGACGAGTCCTATGGGAGCGTTTGAGTACACCATGCTCTACTCAAATGCAGATGACCGATCCAGACACCTCTACCATATACCCGAGGTGTTTACAAAAGCTCAAAATGCCTATGTCCTCATCTTCATCTCCCCTCATCCACCTCTATTAACCTACCCAAACCTTCCCCTACGCTTGGGACTTCACCAATACCACCTAACACACCCACCTAAACGGTTAGATTTATCCAAAAATAAAGCCGTCCATCCACCTAGAGACATGGACCCAATCTCCTCAAGTCAATCTATGCCCTGTCACAACTAAGACCCTCGTCGCCACACCTACCTTCTATATTGGGACCTCACCCCTCCACCTTGCCTCAATACATCATACCTCCTTCATTTTCTTTCAAATGACCGCACCTTCGCACCCATACAAAGATCCACGGGTGTATCAACATCGTCACCCCAAGTATCCTGTCCACCTACCAACCCTAAACAAACTCCATCATCAAAGGATTTGTTTCTTTGTCACTCCTCTTTCCCCGTGGTTGTTTCCTGCCACCACGTCATCTCGTGGCCTCATCATCTAACCATTGCTAAACATGACTTCTGCGCCAAAGAAGCCACGTTTAGTTAAATCCAATTATCAAAACCCCTTATCTAAACCACCACCCGTATGAACCAACCATACTCAACCATTACCAAAACCCACCCAATCAATAGCCTCATCTTCCTCTGACTTTGACCGCTCAAAGGATCTTATGCCAAGATCCTTGATATGTTGGTGGAGAATGCGACCATTTCCCTACCCCCACGGACCCTATGATCCATCTAAACCTCAACCTATAGGTTATGATGAGTCTAAAATATGTGCTTACCACTTGTACACCAAGACATGATGTGGAGGGATGCAAAGCTTTGAAATCCATCCTTCAATCACCTATCTCGGATAGAAAGGTTAAGAAAGACAACTTACGAAGGGAGAAACCTTTAGCTTCAATCCCCTCTCCTATACCACCTGTCCCCGCCTCACCAAGATCTATCATTATTGCAACCCCACCTCTCGAAGACAATGACTTATCCCTACCATCTTCCTCCTCTCGTGTTCATGAGATCAACATGATTAGTATTGCTACTCGAGGAGAAAAACAATGGGAAAGCTAAAGAAAGCACACCTGCGGCCTCTCTTTCTCCGTCCGCCATCCCGATTGCACCACCACCTAAAGTGGTTATTTGTGGACCTGCCTACCCCATCTCTGATGGAGTTGCCCATCGTACCATGATCAAACAACTTCACCAATCACCTATAAAAATGACACTATATGATCTCATTCAAACCTCTGAATCTCATCGACAAGCTCTCATTGAAATCCTTCAAGGGATAGAGGTCCTACCTAATGAAACCTTGCCCGTTGCCTCCATCTTAACACCCAACCATGTTGCTTCTCTCACCAAACAATCTACCACTTTTGTCCCTGTACAACAAGCCGCTGCTGTCAGTTTCTCCGAAGATGAAATTGTCGTCTTTGGTGTAGAAGATCCTGACCCCACTCTTTTCATCTCGGCTTACGTCCGGGACATCCGAGTACGTCATGTTATGATTGACGGGGGCGCTAGCCTAAACATCATCTCTTCCAAAGCCTTCCAACAAATGAATATCCCTTCTAGTTGCATGTGTGCCAACCCCACCATGTTACGTTCATTCAATGATGTTATTACTTCTACTTTAGGCACCATGATCCTTAACATTCATGTAGGGCCACGTACCTTACCCGAACTCTTCTATGTCCTTGAGGGAGAATACCAATACAACATGTTGTTAGGCTGCCCTTAGATCCGGGCTATGGGATGCGTTCCCTCCACCTTACATAGATGCATAAAATTTGAGTATGAGGGAAGTCATGCACCGTAAAAGTTGACGCTCCCCCCTTCAAAACCTGTAATATGTTATATCACCCTAATGATGTGCTTGTACCATCAAGGTACCCATTGATCCATCCCAACCATCGACTTCAACCACGCCTCCACCATCCACCTTAACCACACTCACACCTTCAACCAATGAACCCATTACCGCAAATACCACTTCCTTCCTCGCGGACAACATCCCAACCTCAGATCCCTTGGTAGATGTTTTTCAACGCCTTACGCTGGGGGAGTATCACCTATATAACGTTAGCACTTTCCATACCCCACAGGAGTACGGATAGTTACATGCGCATCCTACCTACGACCGTCGTGTGGGGGAGGTGATCTCCTATGGACCGCCTAATTACCGCACCAACCTAACGTATGGGGGTGTCGACGCATCCTCCGTTACCCCTGAACCTCCCCTTGGCGTGGTTCCCTTCAATATGATTTTCAATATCTAACAAATCGTCGTTTCGCCCTCACCTTCTTGACTCGCTGTGCTTGGAAAGGTTTTGGTTTCGGTCTTTATGAACAAGGCCGACATACAATCATTCCCGTGACTACACGCAAACACAAAGATCGTAGTGGTCTTGGATTTTCTGAAACACTTACACCAAAGAAACCTCGTGTCATTTGTATCCAGGAAGACAACGACATTACCTCTTCTGAACCATCATCACCTATTTTGCCATCTTCACCTGAGTCGATAGACCGGAATCTATCCCTCCTAACTTTTTTTCGTAAATGCTGTCTTCTGGGTCCTCTCACTTATCAACGTGATAATGAAGACCCATCTTCTCTTCCCCTTACGTATCTAGACATGATCGAAGAAGACTCGCCTTCAATTAATGTTGTTGAGTGCCAGGATGACGACTCCATCCTCACTTACCTTGGCGCGGATGACTCTTATATTCAACGCGCCTTACATAAGCCCACTCTTGTGGATTACGAGACTAGGTATACACACGTAGAAAAGTTGTGCATAGCCCTATCATTTGTGGCCACCAAACTCCGACATTACCTCCTAAATCACAAAAATTTTGTCATCACCAACGCTGACCCCATACATTATATACGCCAAACCTCATCTAAACAATGCATCGCTTGGATGGCTTACTGCTCTCGCCGACCTCGACCTCGAGTTTGTACACCAAAAATCAGTCAAAGGACAAACTATCGGGACCAACTTGCGGAAGCCCCTTTATCAACCTGGAACAATTTACCAATTTTACTTTTCTCTTACGAACTCATCGCAACTCTTTCACTCGGTAGGCGTCGTATCCGATGACCCTCTTCTTCGATGGATCCAAATGCCGGAATGCCGGGCGGTGGAGGGGCGGGCGTTGTTCTCATTTCTCTTGATCTATCGGTGAACCTATGCCTCTTTCATTCCGGCTCGATTTCGATGATCTTCTTGCACTAATAATACAATGGAATACGAGGCCCTTATTTTTGGGTCTCCATGTTGCGTTACACTTAGGTGTAAAGTCTATTAACATTTTCGGTGACTCTTGGTTGGTAGTCAATCAAGTTACGAGCATCTACCAATGTAAAAATGAGGAACTTCAAAAGTACAAACATTACGTGGATTCACTTTTGACCTTATTTACTCATTATTCTATCGAACCATTTCCCTGCTCAACTAATAAATTTATGGATACTATGACTTGCTTGGCCTCACAAATTCTTGCCTCACCAACTCGACTCACGACATATTTGTCTTGGTCCAACATGACTCTTTGCCCCATATTACTCGGGCCCCAGGATGTTTGTATGGTAAATAATGTACTCTCGCTAATTCGAGACGAGGTATATACAGTATCACCAATTTGCCACGACTACCTTACAATCTACAACTCTCTGTTCTCCCACTGACCTTACTAGTAATGGCAAACGCGCTTTTCTTAAAAGTGTTTCTCGTTATGTCATCATGGGGGACTCCTCTATAAACGTGGCTTTGATGGAATCCTCCTTCGATGTCTAAGCGGCGCGAGGTCACCTATACTATCCAACAAGTCCATGACGGACTTTGTGGTGGGCACTTTAGTGGCCTCACCATGGCCAAACGGATCCTTCACCTAGGATATTATTGGCTTACTCTCAATAAAGACTGTGCGAATATGTTAAGCGTTGTGTTATGTGTCAACAACATGCCAACCTTCAACATACTCCTAGCCACCGCTACAGTCACGAGATCTTTAGCCTTTCTCACAATGGGGTTTAGACCTTATTGTGAGATTCACCCACCTTCTTCGCAACGTCATGATTGGATAATCACAAAGAACGAATATTACACTAAATGGGTGGAGGCCATTCCACTCATTTCAACCAAAAATAAAAAATCGTAGAGTTCATCAACCATCACATTATCTATCGTTTTGGTGTTCCTCATCGCCTGATAACAGATAATGGAAAATCTTTCAAAAATAAGTTGTTACAAGACCTTTGTGAAAAATTTGGTATCAAACTTAGCTTCTCATCACCTTACTATCCACAAGCAAATGGTCAAGCTGAATCTTCTAACAAAACCCTAACCAAAATTCTCATGAAAGTCGTTAACGATTCTGGAAACAATTGGCCTGATCACATCCCCTTTGCCCTTTGGGCTTATCGTACCAGCATTCATACCTCCACTAATGCCACACCATTCTCTTTGGTATATGGTACCGAGGCTATCTTTCCTCTCGAAATACAACTCCCTCCCTAAGAATATCTCTCAAGGATATTCTCACAATGATGATTTCGCTAAGAGCGGTTGGCCCAATTAGAAGCTTCTTGACGAGCATCGTCTTACTGACTCTTGACCACCTTCAAATTTATCAAAAGCGCATCAAGCGTGCTTATGATAAGAAAATTCATGAGCATACCTTTCGGATTGGTGATCTTGTCCTCAAAGAGAATCAACATGTGACCAAACTAGAAAGAGCAAACATGAAAATTTGCTCCTAATTGGATTGGGCCTTACATTATCACTCACACTTACGGATTAGGAACTTACCGTTTAGCTTCGCTTAATAGTAAACCTGAGCCTAAACCCCTTAATGCCTTGCATCTCCGACCATTCTACTATTGAATTTAGTGTTACATCACTTCTTATCTACCTTGCGCTCGTCCCTTGAGCTCATTTACCACCTCATACAGTTTGTTTTGTGCATCTCAAAGTAGAATCAACATCACGTGGTTTGATCATCACCTTCCTCTTAAAGATGCCTTCCCCTTTTAGTCGGTCCATGACTTAAAAGTATCAAAATAACACGTTCTCAATTATACAATTATGGGATATTCTTGAGTCAAACTTCCTACAAAACTAGATGCTTCATGCCAAACGGACATCTAGACCTCTAAGTTATACATAGATTGCTCCCTTGAAGGACAACTATGTGCAAAGCCACATCTACTATTATAAATAGACTACTCCCTCGAAGGACAACTATACACAAAAGCCGCCTCTAATATAAATAGATTGCTCCCTTGAAGGTGCTATACAAAGTCAGCCTCTATCGAAGCTTCTCGCATTGATCAGCTTCGTGAAGACCTCAAGAACAACAAAATGTATATCCCATATAGACTTCCCACATCGATCAGTCTATATCCAGAAAAATAAACACAATATTCAAAAGCACTTTTGAGTCATGGACTTGTCTATTTAGGTTTGGTTCTCTTTCGTCAGAATAATCACCTTATAACAAGTTCTCTGCGCCCCAGCTATACCATCCACCTCATCTCACCATTCTTCAAAACAACAAAACTCAAGGGATGTGACATATATCCGATGTATTGTGATTATACAACTCTTTTCACCTATCGACTTCTCGCCTATGCAAGGTACCTAGGGATTTAAGCTCATCCTATGATAATACGTAATTTGTTTAGCTCTTTTCAACTATGGGACATTTTTGCCTCTTTTACCCGAATCTGGGATTATATATTGACCTTAATTAGGACATGGTTCCCCTATGCTTGGGGAAGCTAACCCTTGCTTCACCTATACCTTACCAACTCCAACAACCTTACCCTACCAATATCAAAAATTTTACCAACCAACAAATTGCCTAAACACAACCAAATTGCCTAAATTCATCTCTCCCTGGTCCTAAGGGAGAACTACATCGGTCTGAGGCCCCTCCTTGCTTTGTGCAATGGGCTATGTAGGACACTTAGGAGACATGGGGTCTCCCAAGGTTAGCTCGACCATCCCCTACCATAACCTATCATGTGTTGTTAAAATATAAATGATTTCACATATTTATATTGATAACACTCACCTTGGTCTTTTATCAATTCAAAACATTCAAAACACAAACATTCTTATTATTATCGTAAAATCAAATCAACATACAAATTCGGTTTATTTAGATTTTAAAAAAATACATCTTCTTTATCATCGATGCATGCAGTCAAGACATATTTATTTATTCTTCTACCCCTATGAAATTCGCATGTAGACCCTTGCGCCTCATCCCGAACAGGTGGTGATCGGTGATCTTTGACGCCACTCACCTAGCCTCTCCATCCTAAAGGTACCACTACTATTGGTTCCTCCCGATCGATCCGCCAATCTCTCCTGTAACATATGAATACGCCCTCTCACGTGGAGGAATATCGCCTCTAGTCTCTCCACTCGTGATCGCGCAACCGCTAACAATCCCCGTTGTCTCATTCACTGTGTTTGAAGCTAGTAACTAAACCTTGTAGGTGATCTCTCTCCGCTGTAATCACAGCTATGTCAGGATGATCGGCCCTCTCACGTGTACCTCGACTCTGCTACCCACCATAATCTATAAGCCTCTGTCACTCTGCATCCATTACCCCTGCGATGATCATTGCTTTGTCTCTTCGGTCCTTTTGGAGGTGTCGGCCGGGAGGTGAGAATGTTGCCTTAGTGTCGATCCTCATGTATGGTCTATAAGCCATGGGTATATCCTGAACAAATCCAAATTGTCGCCGCATGTGATCTAGAGGAATCCTCTCGTACTCACCTGGCCTGTGTCCCGTGATCCACCTCAATTACTCCACACCCTCAAATCCTCGCCTATGTCCTCCATCACCATATAGTTCCTATAAGGCCTCCAATGGATATCCGTAATCGTCACCATCTCCCACATCTCGCCTATAATACTCGCGTCATCTATCATGACCTCGGATCTCGCCTCTTGCTCTGTTTGGACCCATCGTCTGAATCCCAACCTCTGCACTCTGTATCTCTTCCTCCTGGATTGGTCATCCTATTGGTCGCACACACATAATGTGCTCATAAGCCCAACAATGTAATAAGTATGCACATTGATCGGTGTAGTCCGTGATTTCACTGTAGGCCCATAAACCCCTGTATAGCTCGCGCTAGATATGCGGGTGCCCATGATGCGAAAGTCACGCTCCTTTCTATCATTTCCCAAATAATACACATCAATGATTTTAGAAATCTTCCCCATCTACCCTCGGTAATGCATAATACCCCACCGCTATCATTAATACCACCCTGACCTTGTTGCCTCGTGGTGTCTGCAAACATTATACCATAAGTGAATGTCGAACCTCGTTATGTCAAATCTCATGCGCACTGGACCAAATACTCATTATTTCTCCCGCTGCTTTGCCGTGTTAGGCCCCGCACGATACACTGGTCTTCTGTAATTGGGAGTCTCAAAATTCGAACACATCTTCTAACGTCACTATCATCTCCCCTGTTGGCAGATAGAAGGTATTCTTTTTTGGATTCCATCTCTCAATCAACGCTCGCAACATAACATGATTGTGTGTGATTCGTGAATAATAATGGATTCCACTTAACCCCACATGGTTTATCAATGCCCACTCGCTGGTGTTACATCCGCTCGGACCCGTGACAACAAAGCTAGCACCCTATCATTCATCCTCAACCCTGCCTCCCTGCATACATCAAATCAACAAACAACAAATCAATAAATAAAATCCCCAGGTGTTTTTTATCACATTCTGGAATTTTACACAGTAACCGATATCGGTTATAGATAACCGATACCGGTTACCTAACCGATACCGGTTATCTCTAAACGATATCGGTCACTGTCAATTCTATACACCCTGCTTAAAAACACCACCTACGATAATTATTCACTCGTTTACCCCTCTCTGTACCTACAAACATACCCGAAACCCCTGATTACCTACCCCATAACACTCACCCCATCCCAAACCCTTGCCTATCACCTTTTCTTTTTCATCTCTACCCACTTACCTTCTCTCATCCTATTCATAAACATGCAAGAATTGAATTCCAACCAAAACTTATACCTCTTGGGATGCAGCAGCTTGAGGTGGAACCTGTCTTCCCTCTCTTCTCTACCCGCTGGATGCTTCTCCTTGTTCAGCCATGTTCACCACCCTCTTCAATATAACTTGCCTTTCTGTCTTCTTAATCTAAGCCCACGATTACCTTACCTGTCTCTTTCCTCCTTATCACTCAATTCTCCCATGCAATTACCTGTATAAGCCGTCAACAAAGTGTGGCATTCTCGTATTTAACTTGTTGCATGACTCTAAAAATAAGAACTTAAGTTACCTCCCAAGCTTTTCTATTTTTAGAAAATCTTGTTTTAGCATAACCGATATCGGTTACCTAACCGGTATCGGTTGAATGATTACCGACATCGGTTACCTAACCGATATCGGTCACTTCTCTCCCTTTGGTTATCCTAGGCCATTTCTTTGTTTTTACAAATTTTTGGTGGCGCCCGCCTCTTTTCCTTGCATAACGACATAGTTATCAATATCTATCATCAGAATACCATCAACACATATGCAAAACTTCATCAACATCATCTATATATACATCAAATTTCAATACCATCGACAAAACACATGAAACATTCTAATACATGCATCAAATCAAAAATTTTACACACCATGTGGAGCAAACTCATCTATATATCATCATCAAATCAATGTCAAAATATACAAATTGCCCTGCATGGGGCCTCTGTGATCTAAAAATACAAAGTTGGCACACAGGCCGCTGTCTCTATCAAAATCTCAACTTGGCTCACAGGCTGGTCTCTCATGTCAAAAATATACTCGGCTCGCAGGCCAGTATCAACTATACAAAATGTACTCGGCTCGCAGCCGATATATACAACAAAAATGAATAAATAAATCCTATGTGGGCACGCAGGCCTCTATATACACACTCGGTTCGTAGACCGGTGTCTCTAATCGAAAAACCCTATATAAACATCTATGCTCCCAGGGTGACTCGGCTCTCTCCCCTCCCTCGACTCATCTCTCGGTGGCCCTTGTGCTGGATCTCACCTCTACCCTGTCACTAACCCATCGGGCCGTGGTGGCCCTTGTGACTGTGACTCCGGGATGTCTCCGCCCTGTGAGCCGCATATGGCTGATAGTCGGCACTAGTACCATCTAGCATGTCCTGATAATATCAGGCCTCGCTCTCGCCTCCATATATTGGGCTGTGCCACCATGGCTGGTGGGGCTGGTCCCCGACTCTAATAAGTGGCCCCGACTTGCCTGTACACACTGTGCACGAGGCGGTGCCTATACTATGCTGTGGGCCGTGCTCGTGCTCGAGGCTACGCTTGTGCACTGTGCTGCATTCTGTGCTTGGACTAACCGCCTGTAGCACCCAACTACCCTATAGCACCCCGATGCCTATGTGCAGTGTAGTAAGCTGCCTGTAATAAGCGCACCTAGCCCAAGAGACGGTCCCTTCCGCTATTGCCATATGCCACCAAATCTAATGTCAATGGTCTGTGCTCTCATGGCTGCTCTTTACCTTGCCCACCAAACCAAAAATGAACTGTCACACCGGCATCGTCCACCGTATCATCCGTCGGTCTCTCTACGACCCAGACTAGGTCCAATGGTTGCAGAGGAGGAAGTGGTGCCTCTACATCCTCCCTCTCCGATACTATGGGAAGGGAGGTGGCTCATCTAACGTAGACCCAACTGCCGGCGTACCCTCTCAGGGAATCCGCTCATGCTCCTGGGTCTTCGTCCAACTATCGGAAGATATCTTTGGATCCATCGTAGCTACGCTCGGATCCTCCTCGGGGTTGATGGCCTCTGTATGGCCTCCATATAATATCGAGTGCGGTCAGGCCCTCTAACATATGCCGGTAGTATGCCACATCTTGCCCTGCAATCACCGCTGTGGCTGGCCCACGACCCCAACCACCCTCTGGAATCCATATCTATACACTACTGTGGCCTCAAGGCTGCTTGGGCAACCCTCTTCAGTCGTATATAGACGATATGCTCGTAGGCCCGTAGAGTGTAACAAAATGTCGAACATATACCAAATCGCCTCATACGGCGATAGCCCGAGATCTCTCTCAGTATAAGCGCACCAAATACACTGGTGCCCATGCATAGTAGGTGTGCTCCTCCACCATCTCATGTAATACTCCCATCAAAGCTCGTGGGAAGCGGCCTCCCTCTGAGTCTGGGAGGGTGAAGTAGGTGATACCAATCATCATCAGCACGACAAGGCATGTCTCTGTCGATGCATGCGCGATACATATCACCGTAGCTTGAGATGCTCGCACTGTGATATGTAATCAATGGGGCCACATCCCCGAATACCTGCAGGATGTTGTCCATCACTATCTCCGCATCCACCTGGAACACCATCTCGCCTATGATCGGTAGTCTCAGGATGCGATACACATCCTCTAGTGTGACCGTCATCTCTCCAGTAGGGAGATGGAAGACATTGGTTGCAAGATCCCATCTCTCGATGAGGGCAACCATCAAGATGTGGTCCCTATCCACAGCCCTATATCTCTAGAATCCACCAGAGTCCAACCTCCCGCATGATCGCCCAATGTGCCCATGTGCCACATGTGGCCACATCCGCCCATGAGAGGTGGCATCCGATCTCGATCGTCGGTCAGGTTGGCGTGCACGCAAAACAACACACTCCATCAGGCCTACCCTTTACAAAACAACTACCTTAACCCTCTATACTCACTCCCCCACCCAATAACCCCAATATCACTAGCCCCACCCAACAAACACCTACAATATCCCCTTTACCTATTCCACAACCTACCAACTACCCCACTCATACTCCACCCGCTTTATTCTCGTCCTCTAACTATATCCCAGCCCATTTAACCCCTCCCAATTCATCCACAACCCATAACCTATCCTACCCGCACCGGCCCCCGACCACCCGATTACCCCCCACCCCACTCACCTTTCCTAGCCACTCTACCTTCTCCCCCTTCACCCCAAAACTCTATCCTACCCACCTACAACAAATCAATATACCTACTTTCACAACATTACCTCCTGCCCATAGTGACCGGTACCGGTCACACACACGACCACCGCCGCTCGGTCAACACATGACCGACGCCGGTCTCAGAACCAACTAGTCTTTAGTGTTGACGACTGCGATCGACTTAGTGAGTGACGACATCGTCACTTTTGGATTTCGGGCCGGATCGAAACGGCCCCCAAATCCCCCTTTTTTACCTATCTACCCACCCAATTTCCTATAAACTTACCCACGCTACCGTGTTGACTTACCTAACATACCTACCCACTCCATTTTACGATTTACCTTCATTTATCCATTATTTTATTAAATTTTGGATTCCTACCCCAAAACCCACATCCTAGCTAAATGCTTCAACTTCACGCAAAAAGGGGTTCAGAGCCTACCGGTACGACTACACGTCGTCGTGGTGGGATAGGTGGCGTGGTCCAGCTCCTCCAGCACCTCCTACTCCTCCAGGCTGTGCCATAGCTCCAAATCTCCTCAGCAGGGTCCTCCACCAATCAAACTCTGCCTCCTGATCGCTGGGGCCTACCAATCACTCACTCCTCCACTCAACTAGTGCCAACTCAGCCCACAAACTCAACAAAATCAATTCACAACTCAGACAAGCAAAAGGTTGGTACTCAAATTGACAATGTGAAAATGACACGCCATATTTTTCTTTTTATAGGTTTTGACATATAACCGATGCCATTCATGCGCTACCCTAAGACCGGTATCGGTTTGCCAGGACCGATATCGGTCACACATAACCGATATCGGTTACCTACTTACTTAACCTAACTCCCACCCTTATCCACCAATCTCCATTTTTCACCACCTCACCTACCCCCGGCTTTGCTAAATAGCCTTATTTTGAATTCATCGGCCCGACCCAAGGCCACAACCAACCAATCGGCCCGACCTAAGGCCGCACCCCAACCAATCGGCCCGACCCAAGGCCGCAACCAACCAATTGGCCCGACCTAAGGCCGCAACCACCCAATCGGCCCGACCAAGGCCACAACCCACTAATCGGCCCGACCCAAGGCCGCAACCAACCAATCGGCCCGACCCAAGGCCACCACCCACCAATCGGCTGACCAAGGCGCGAACCCACTAATCGGCCCGACCCAAGGCCGCAACCAACCAATCGGCCCGACCCAAGGCCGCACCAATTAAGTACCTCGACCGAAGCCCACAAATTATGATTCTATCCACCCATAATGTAGCTGTTTGTTTAATCGCGCTCACCTGTTCATGTTTTAGCCCGACTAGGATACTTGACTTGTTCACCGGTAGACCAACCTTGCCTAGACCAAGACCGTGACGTTTATTTCAACCAAACCAACCATTTAGTGCACGCCGAACATGCCTAAACATTCCCGTACCTTACCTGTTATATCCCCGCATTTACTTCATATGCCTTGGATACCGGATTATATCACCCTTGTTTGGATAAACTATCGACCTTTGCCTATGAATTGCTTGTTTGCTCTTCACATCGTGTACCATTCTTGCCGCATTTCTTTGCATTTCAATGTCGTCGCTTCTTTGAACTTACCCCACCATCTTACCATCATCTCAACACCATTCACCCTTTATCAACCCTATCCCTGATTTCACGTCGCCTCAATCTGTGATAGATTTGAGGGGATTACCTATACCCTTAACTAGGGCAACCACTTCTTATTATTGTCAGTGCAGCTTTACACGACAAGCTACATGACAACAAGGGGCAAATGTAGACACCAAATTTGGGTCTTACGACGCCCTGTACCCCGCATATCACCTCGCAACCTAACCATACCTCACCACCTAAACCTTACACACTTAATTATTTATTAATTACCATATAATTAATAAATCCACATCTCCACCCTTGCCACCTCACCTTGCCACCTCATCATGACCTAGCCCCTAACCTAAACCAACCTAATTAAGACCTATGACTTGGTCCAGACTCACACCCATGACTCATCACCCCTCACCCACATCAAAACAAACCTAATAATAACTTGACCACGCCCACAACCGATCCCTCGGGAGAAAATGAGGAAAAATGGATGATTTACTAAAAATAACCACTTTGACCCAGCAGGCATTGGTTCCTACTTGACCACTTTGTCGGTTACATGAATCGCCATCACTCCTTGTTAATGACCTCCCAACCAAAAAGAAAGGATCCAGAATTCATTTGCAAGACAGAGACAGTGAAGAAAAGAGAAGAGTTTACGAGAGAAGAGCATCGAGCCGAAGACTCGCAATGGCGAGCAACCGGATCGCTGTCACCTTCGTTCAAGTGTTGGAAAAGAGGCGAGGATAGCTTCATCAGCTCGCTTACTAGTACCGGATCATCTCAACTAAGCCTTCACTATTTGCCACCACATTCCTTGGACTCGTATCTTCATCGAGAACCGGTAAGTATTATCTTGTAGTTCTTTGTTATCATTTTGCTTTAATTCATATCAAATGGGAACTGACCACCTTCGAAAGGAAGTCTAATATTTCACGGGCCTAAGGCAATTCCTCACCTATTGTATAATTAAGATCGGTGATCTTGTATTCTTACTTCTACAGGTAGTCCTTCCCGAGAAAAAAGGAGTTCTTCACAATCGATTTGATCTCTCTACGGTACGCGCACACCTTCCCAACATTCGATAGGTATTCCTCCTAGCCCTAACCCTTATCTCTGTTTCTCAAGAGAATGAAAGGATAGAAACAACTCTATTCGGAATGGAAACATTCTACGTGAAACAACTACCTTAGAAGAAACTAAGATTTTGGAGAAGTACATAGGTGAAGAAGAAGATAGTGAAGAAGATGTTAGTGGGGAAGATGAACCTAAAAGAGAACAAGGGCCACCTGTTTTCAATGTGCATGATTTAGAAGAAGAAGGCGAAGAAGAGGAATAGGGGTTCCTTTTCATGCAGTGCAAGGATAGCCAAGTGGGGGAAGGTGCCCATGACATGGGAAAAAGTGAAGAGGTTACCACGCAGAAGGAAGGCTCCAAGCCCTACGTAGGAACAAACAAACAAGGTGGCAGAAGGAGAAGAAACAAAGGACATTGAGACCTTGGTGGAGGAGAAGTTGGAACACAACGTCTGAGCCGGTGTTGAACAAGGATAAGGAGGAGAGCGCGGAAAAGGATGACGACAACACTAGAGGCCCCATTTTAACTATAAGTATCCCTAAGGACACACACATGGGAGGAAAATGCGAGGAGAGGCATGGGATGGGTTATATGGATGACCCAACAAAGTGTTTCATGCACTGTTCCAAAGCATGGCAGAAGAGCTCATGGAAATGTCATCTTTTGACAAGGAGGCTACATACCCATGGACAAGGAAGATGCTCTCATGGGAAATTGAGTCCCATCTTGATGAGCCAAAATTTGAAGTAAGCCACGGGGAAATAATAACATTGCAGGACCAAGAGAAGACAACCCAGTGGTGGATTCCCAGTAGCTCTCAGATGAAAAACTATGCAATGCACTCAATAAGGTCTCCGTTGAGATCGAAGCTAGACTCTTTGGGTGAAATGATAGAATCAAAGATCTGGAGGAGGAACTAAAGAAGAAAGAGGAAGAGCTAAGCTGTAAGGAAAAGGAGCTAAGTCAAGAGAATTTGATCACCCAAAGTGGTGGCGCATGAGTTAAAGGATGAAAAGGCCAAGTGTGTGCGGTTTACAAAAAGGTGGAGTCCATTAAT
The DNA here is from genome assembly GCA_018340775.1 of Taxus wallichiana var. yunnanensis. Classification (NCBI taxonomy): domain Eukaryota; kingdom Viridiplantae; phylum Streptophyta; class Pinopsida; order Cupressales; family Taxaceae; genus Taxus; species Taxus wallichiana. The sequence continues at coordinate 605,505,473 of CM031239.1, read as the reverse complement.
AATGCTATAGTGTTGAAGCATCCGGACCTAGTGTCTTCCGTGCAGAAGTATGGATCTACCTTGGGATGTCTGGAGGATTTAACAAGAGTCCTCACCAGGAGAGACAAGCATTAACCTTGGAGTCTATAAAGAAGTGGCGTGCACACCTAGAAAAGAGGATAAATTGAAGGTCATGGCACTCATAGTTGAGTACAACAAGGTTCTTGCTGATGTAAAAGTTGCTTCCTAGATTGCTGAGGCCACGTACGATAATTGCGTGGATAGAGACAAAGTGGCAGGCATCTTGGTCGCCACTCATGAAGTGGAACTCAAGGAGTTTCTAAAAAAAAATAAGGGACATAATCCTTACCAAGGTTGAAAAGAAATATGAAGCCATTGAAACCTTAAGGGTTTCAATCAAAAACTAGTTGAAGGAATTGTACCCATGATTACATGAAGAATGGATGCACTGGATGATGTGGGCAAAGAGTTAGAGAAAATTACTAATGCCATAAGCGCATAAGGAAATGGACTAAGTTTTGAAGAGGTGAGCGCACACGGTTGGCGACCTTTGTCAGAAAGTGTAGAACAACGTCAATGCCTAGAACAAGTTGGAGGCTGACTTGCAAAAGGATTTTCTTAGCCTATTGTAGTGATTCCATCACTTCACCACCCTTTCTTCTTTCCATATTCTTTCATCCCCTTATTCTTTTCCCATGGTGTAAGTCTACTATATTCTTTTTTTCACTGGAGAAGTGTTCCCGTGAGACGAGAGAACATGTGTAGTGTGGGGTAATGTTGAGCCCTAAAATATTGGCTAAGTACAAGGCCCCAAAAAGGTGCATATGCGTGCAAGGCCTAGTTAAGGAAGGAACACAAGGATAAAGCATGCAGGGTAGAATTTAAGGAAACCCATGGCGTGCGTACGAATAGAACCAAGGGTTTGGGACTTAGCCATATTGGGTGTTTTGGGAAGAACACGTGAAAAGCATGACTCGATTGCACATGCGGAATGGATAAGGTGCCAGCCTGGCGACAGGTTGGCCCAGGAAGGAGCATGCCTATGGTAGAAGCTTCTAGAAGCACATCATGGTAAAAGTGGAAAGCTCAGGCATGGAGGAGCATGCTCGCATGGAGGACCACATTCAAACACTTGGCATCAGATCTGAGGGTGCTGGAGGATGAGTTGGCAGTCCAGAAAGGCTATATATATAAGCGCTACAAAAGTAAAGGGAGAGAGATAGATAGAGGCGGAGCTCTGTAGAAATACTACAAGAACTCTGTAGCTTGGGTAATTGTGCTTAGGAAAGGATGTATCAAGGGTATGGGGTAATAAATTTTTGTTTGAGAGCCTAGCTACATTAGTCTAGTTATAATGCATGACTGTGGTCTGCTTCTCTGTGACATTCTGTAATGGCTCCATGAATGTAATGAGGTTACCAACTTACATGAATATGAACATTGATGATTTTGATGCATACATCTTTCTCATAGTTCTCTTTCATTTATGTTTATGACTAAGTATGGATACTTGTACAAACTTTTTCTGTTTTGGTATAAGTTAGATAATCTGTTAAGTACTTTATGTCTGGAATGATTGCAAGGATCTAGATGCCGTCTGAGCTCTATGGTACTTGTATGTCTTACTTCCTTTCAAATATCTTAAAACACGGGTCATAGATGATGTTTCCCACTAAACTCACATAAAAGAGAGACTCGACGCCCACATGTTCCTCGGGTGAGTGCCCAACATCTGCTGGGTGATAGGCCGACAAGCATGGGGTTCCTTTCTTTTGTGATAGGGGTAAAAATGACTACACTTAACTAGGTGTTAGAAGTTATCTAAGAGTGAGCTAGATTTGCCAAGAAAAATCACACTTGAATAATTCTTGGAGTATCTTGGCTTTAATTTAACTCCTTCAAGCACATTGGGCAATAAATGCATCCTTGTGTATTCTCTTTGGGGTCACAATACATATAAATTTGATGCTAAATCTCACAAATGGTAATACTAGTCAAGTAGGTTATGTGAAGCACTTCCCATTTCATCCACAAGGTTCCCTCTTGTGTGGACTATTTTGGGGTTCCTAGGACCACCCCCATTGTTGTAGCTTAAGGCTTATGCTAAAAGGGCTATGTCCTAATTTTAAACGAATGAGGTGTACCCTTATCAAAACTACACATCAAGTGTTTTGAATGTGGTGTTTTTAATCTTTTATACTTAATGTGGTTTAGTCGTTCGCTATTTGAAAATCTACAACACACATGTAGTTAGAAATGTTTGTTTCAAACTCCTTTCTTTGATAAGTGTTTTTAGGTCCTGCAGCTTAAGCATTAGTAGTTCTCCAAGCAAATCACATTATTTAAAAGAGGATTAAGAATTGATTTTGATTCTCAAGATCATCAAGGATGAAAAAGAAGAACATACATAACAAATAATCCAACTAAAAAGTAAAGAAAAACTTTGCAATCAATGAACCATACAAAAACCTTGATAAATATTCATTCCCTTAAACCAAAATGAAAGATGCAATTTCCAATTTACCAAATAATATAAAATGAAGACTAAAGTTACTTTTGATTCTCAAGATCACCCCGAGGTTAAAGAGAAGATCACACACAAACTTTAGCCCAACTATATAGAAATGGAAAAATTCAAATCAAAGGACCATAGAAAAATGCTTTGTAAAAGGTTCATTCCCTTAAGCAAAATAAATAATCAAATTTCCAAGTTAATCTAAATATTAAAAAGATAGAGATCAAAGTTGTTTTTGATTCTCAAGATCACCAAAAGGTGCAAGAGAAGAGCATACACAAGTTTTGGTCTAAATCAAGTAAAACATGGAAATACAACATTCATCAAAACATTAGACATGTTAGAAAATGACCAATTTTAAAATAAAAAGATAACCTGCAATTTTTGAAAGTATAAATCCCGAATTTATGTTTTCATTGCATAGTTAACTTTAATACCTTTCAACGTAAAACAAATGAATTCATTTTGAGTTTGGGAGTAAAATTAATGGCCTTGAGAAGATGGGTTACGCATATGCTTTTATGCTCATGGGTATGCACTTGACATGCACTAAAAAATGTCAAAAATGTCTCTCAATCTGCAAAATGGTCAATTTTTTCCAACCAAGATTCAATTTTGACAACAACCCATCACATTAATATATGAATATAAGACTCAACACTATCAAACATTAACCTACATGCTCAAGAATTTAATATTTTCAAGAAATTGACAAACTAACATGTAGAATGATGAAAATAAGCTCTAAAAATGAAAACATGGAGAAATATTTAAATTTTCTCAACAAGATTCAATTTTGATAGTAACCCACCACATTAATATGTAAATAGAAGACTCAAAACTATCAAACACTAACCTACATGCTCAAGAATTTAAGATTTTCAAGAAATTGACAAAACTAGCATGTAGAATGTTGAAAAATGAAGCTCTAAACATGAAAACATGGAGAAATCTTGAAAATTTTCATTAATTTCCAATTTTGACAGCACTTTGCCTCTTTTATACCTACAAGAAAGACTCAACACATGCAAACTCAACAAAACAAGTTAAGAAAAATAAGTTAGATCAACATGTGCAAAAGAGGGTTAGTAACCAAAAATGAAACTTAACTACAAAAACTTGAAATTAAGTGCAAAGGACAATGAAGTTAGTCCCACTCGGTGTGCCAAATGTATCAATGTATTAGTTAGCTATGCAAATGGAATTGAAACTAACACCTTAATAGTTTCAAAACATGAATTAACTACTCAAAGATCATCATGTTAAGAGCTAAACAAGACTAAATACCAACATCATGCATTAGGAATTGAAATAGAAATCAAACTAATATGCTAAGCATTAGAATATCTACTCTTTAGATCACCAAAAACACTAAATGAACCTAGATAGATCCATGAAAATCAAATTTTATTGTTTGATCTTCAAGGGTTTGAGAATGGAAGCTCATCAAAGTATGGCTACAAGACCATTTTGATTCTCTCCATATGACCCAAAAGCTTGGATGGATGAAATGCAAGAATGAGGCTATTAGCTCAAATGAGAGATGCTCTAAGATAAAATGCCTATAGATTAGCTATAAACATGAAAGGTGTAAGAAGAAAGGTAGGAGGAGGGCTCTTTATATAGCCCAATGGATAAAAGAATCTCTACATCCCTTTACATGTGGGATAATAGAGAGGTTGGGTTAGTTGTGGATAAGGGAGGTTTAGAAAGGGTTGAGTCAACCTTAGGAGAGTTTAGTTTGTCCTCTAGTGACTCATGGGGATTGAGGGGGTTTATTAATTAACCAAGGTGATTAATTAATAGGTGTGCAAGCTTATAGAATCTTTTTAGAGGAATAATTAACATGATTTAGACTATGGGAGGAATTTAATCAAGTAAATGATAATTTATTGATTTAGTGGAAGAGAAAGATAATTAATTAATAATAATTAATTAGTCTAGATAGAAAGGGGGATTAATTAACGGAAGGTCCTTAATTAGAGAAAGTGAGCATCATTGATGATATGTTGTCAATTTGTGTGAAAGGGAATAATTAGTGTAATTTAAGTATTTAAATTGCTCGAGCTAAATTACAGGTGTCTACATTTTCCCCTCTTTGGGGTGGTGTATGTGATGCCACTTCAAAGATAGTAGACAAATAATTTTTTGAAGGAGTAGAATAAAAATTAGTAGAAGTGAGAGATGCCCCTCGAGTGTCGATGGGGTGAGGAAAAAAGGAGATCTACGATTGAAAAAGGTGAGAGAAATGAATAGAAGAATTGGTAGGAGCATGATCGCCATTGGGATGGGAAAGTTTGTATGCTCTGTTCCATATTTTTCCACAATGACGTAAGGTCCTAACCAATGTGGTTCAAACTTTCCTTTCTCTCTCTTTCTACCCTTGTGTTGAACTGATTTTCTTTCATGACCAAATCTCTGACCTCAAACTGACGAGGTATGATCCTTTTGTTATAGTTTTTGGAGACTTTGTTATGATAAACCTTGAGATGGTTAAGGGCGTGGATGTGCTTTTCATCCAGGAGTTATAATTCTTCCATCCTGGCCACTTTGTAATCCTCATCCTTGTCCAGATAATCCCTAAGAGATATTCTTAGGGAAGGAAGCTCTATTTCCAATGGGATGATAGATTTTGTTCCAAACACTAGGGAATAGGGTGTCACACTAGTAGGAGTGCTAGTAGGAGTGTGAATGGAGGTCCTATAATCCCAGAGGGCTAGGTGAATTTGCAAATGCCAGTTATGACCTGTCTTACTCACCATCTTTTCCATGATTCGAACCAATGTTTTGTTAGTGGCTTTGGCTTTCCCATTACCTTGAGGGTAATATGGTGTAGACCAATTTAATTTTATTTGAAATCGATGACAAAGGTCCTTCACTATCTTGTAATTAAATGACTTTCCATTGTTAGTATGCCTTATGGCGCGGGAATACCATACCGGAAAATAAGGTGATTCATGATAAAATTTGAAATATGAGCACCCGTAACTTAATTCAAATGAGCAGCCTTCACCCACTTAGTGAAATATTTTGTAGCTGTGATGATGTGGGTATGGCCATCAGATGAGGTAGGGGTGAGCTTCCCTATTAAATCAAGTCCCCATTTAGAAAATGGCCATGGGGTTGTGATTGGTGTAACGAGTTGTGACGGTGCATGGATGAAATTTCCATATTTTTGACATAGCACGCATTTCCTCACATAGTTGTAGCAATATGTTTCCATGGTAGGCCAATAGTAGCCTACCCTTAACAATTTCTTTGCTAAAACCATTCCATTTGTATGGGCACCACACACCCCTTCATGTACCTCCTTGATTGCTTGGACTAACTCTGCTACATCTAGACAACGTAACAAATTCCCATCATAGCCACAATGATAGAGCATACCTCTTAAGAGGGTGTAATGGGATATACGGTAGATAAGGATTCATTTTCGGAGTGGGAGATGTCGAAGGAAAGGTATTGTGTTTAAGATAGGCATAGATGTGTGCATACCATGGGGAATATGGACCAATAACTTCACAAGCCAAGTAGGATTCTGACATGTCATATGCAGGTTGGCATAGATTCTCAAAAAAGAATGGCATATCATTGCTCTTTGGTGGAATTCGTAGCAAGATAGAACTGTTTTGTGCTCTTGGAATCTATTTGAATGTAATACAAAAAAATATTATTTCAAAGTTTCCACTAGTTTCTTGTAGGGGATGAGCTTTTCATCCTTGAATTTGTATTCATTTTTTGACTTGTTTGATGATCAATTGTGAGTCACCAACGACCTTGACATGGTGGATATCCCATTTGATTGCTAGCTTCATCCTAGCGATGAGTGCTTCATATTCTATAATATTATTTGTACAAGGAAAACTCAGACGGAAGACTTGTGGTATGGGGTCTCCTAAAGGAGTAATTAACACTACACCTACTCTTGAACCATGGAAAGTGAAAGATCCATCAAAGTGCACTTGCCACATGACATATTCCTCGATATACATCAATGATGCATTTGGTAGATCCATATTTATAGGCTCTGTTCTTAGTAATGGTGCTTCTGTTAACTGATCAACAATCACTTGTCCTTTAACCAACTTTTGGTGTACATACTCAATGTCAAATTCACTTAACAGAATGATCCAATTAGCCATTCTGCTCATAAGGGTGGGTTTTGATAATAGGTACTTGAGTGGGTCAATCTTGGATATAAGCTTGGTTTTAGTATTCAATAGGTAATGACACAGTTTTTGGAAGGTAAAAATACTAGACAAGATTTTTCAATCTAAGGATAATTGAGCTCATAAGAAATTAGAGTACTGACTGAGATAGTATATGGATTTTTCTTTGTGACTTAGGTCATATTAGGCAGAAATGCGCTAATAGTAAATTGAGTAGCAAAAATATATAGCAAAAGTGGTTCACCGGGAGTTGGAGGCATGAGGATAGGTGGGTTAGCCAAGTATTGCTTAAGTAAGGTGAAAGCCTACTATTGCTCTGGTCCCTAAATAAAGGCAACATATTTTTTAAGTAGATGGGTGAATGAATGCATTTGTCAACCAGTTGTGAAATGAAATGATAGATGGCTTGTATCTTTCCCTTGCAAGTTGTACAACTATTTGATGTTTTTTGGGAGGCATTTCATAATGGTGGTAACTTTAGCTGGGTCTACCTCAATCCCCCTCCGTGATATAATGAAGCCAAGTAACTTTCCTGACAATACACCAAACACACACTTCTTTGGATTTAATCTGACCTTGTATTCTGCATGCATTTGAAGATACACCGCAAAATATTAAGGTGATCTTGTTGTTGATGATCATTCTTTGCGGACGAACCATCAAAGTTGTAGGAAACCTTAGGTTAGTGGGACATGCACCCTAAGGTGACCTCCAAATTTTAAAGAATCCGGCTTTGCTCGTAGTATGAGTTGAGGGTCCAAGAAAATGAACTAGTCTTTAAACTTGACGGGGTGATGCGCTGAAAAAGTGAAAGAGTTAACTCGTAATGTGACTGGATGAAATAGAGAGAAAGGTGGGAAATGAAAAGGGTGGACAAGATGCACCACAGACCAAAGATGATCCATAAAAAACTACTCCAAACTTATCCAAGCACAACTTCTGAAGATAGTAATAACACCTAAATGCACAATTGTCTATATCGAAATAAAGGCTATCAGAGATAACACAGATTACACAAAGGATGGACAAAATGCATCATAGGGCATATTATATTACTCCAAATATCATGCACAATATTACAATAGATAAGAGGCAAAATGCCATTACAAGCTCAGAAAGAAGGCCAAAGCTCCAACCTCCTGCCTTTTATAGAAGAAGAACTGAGACAAGAAGAAACTAACTCTAGAAGTGTGCTTATTTTGAAGCCTTCGGTTCAATATATAGGAGGAGAAGGGCATGAGAGACCCTTCTCGAACTCTTTCTTAATTATAATAAATGATGCGAAGTGACAGAAATAGATTTTTGAGATCTTTGTCACACTTTCCCATTATCTTTCCTTTAAAGAGTGAGAGCCATGCCTATTTAATGCATCTTATTAAATTTTTGCAACCAAATCCCTTAGAGTGGACTTATTCTTCCAAATCATTATTACATATTTGGATTTTTAATTTCTTATGCATTGGGTCTGAGCTCATGATTCAAGTGGTGCCTATCTATGTTATTTTTATGAGAATGACACTTTGAATGTAGGTGAACAAATTAAGTTTCCCAGTTCACACTCTTTGCAGCAGGAACTAGGCATTAACTTCATCCCCGAAAAAACCAAGCTGAATGAACCTTTGCCTTTGATCTTTTCAAAAGATATAAATATTTAAACCTTTTAGATAGGTGCCTTAACTCCCCCATGTGGATGTTGGCTTATCACCAATCTTTTAGCAATCTACCTCGAACTTGGAGCTGATTTAATGAAATCCATGTGGAGGTAAAGCACTTCTCTAGGGTCACTGCTTTCATTGTAGCTTCGGGGTGTACGTGTAGGTGACACACGACTTTATTATTGATCGGGCACCGATGTCCTTTGGGTAAGAAATGAGCCAGTTGTATATTACTATGAATAATTTTACTTTGGGTGGGTCATCCATAGTTGACTCCACGTGGAAGCCTCAAGGGCTCAAAAGCTTCTCCTTTCGTTACTTCTGGAACTCACGCCAAGTTGACATTTGGCACTGCTTGTGGGATCGTGACTTCCTTTTGAGTTTGGTGTTTCTGATCTTGGCTTTGATAGTGGATTCAATTGTATTTCCAAATTGCTTTGACTCTTGGTGAGATTCAAAACTACGTGAACTTTATTAAACAAGAATATGCTTGTTATCAATCTTAGCGGAAATGGAAATTGGATAACACTTCTCTTGTCTTGGATTTTCCTAGGATATCATCAACATAGTCCTCCATGATGTCATGAATCATATCATGGAAGATCACTGTCATTTCCCTTTGATAGGTTGCACATGCATTTTTGAGGCCAAAGGGCATTACCTGATAACATAAAGTCCCCCAGGGGGTTGTGAAGGTTATCTTGTGTTGATATTCATATGCTATTTTGATTTGATTGTAACCTAAAAATCCATCCATAAGAGATAACATCTCATATCCTATAGTTGAGTCAATAATCATGTCAATATTGGGCAACGAGAAATCATCTTTTGGACACGCCTTATTGATGTCTCTAAAATCTATACAATTACGATCTCGACAAGTTTTTATACGAGGACTATATTCGATATCCATTATGAGTAATCAATAGGTCTAATGAAGCTTGCTACCAAAAATATTTCTAGCTCTTCTTTAACCAGCAGAGCCACCCTTGGATGCATTTTTCTGAGTTTCTATTTGATGGGCTTAAGCGTCGCATGCACAACTAGGTTATGCACTACCAAAGTTGGATCCAAGCCCGACATATCCTTATACAACCATGCGAATATATCTACAAATTCCCATGAAGCATGGTGAATGTATTTTTCTCCTATCTTTGAGAGTGAAGATCCCACTTGACTATCTTTGGGTCATCTTCTGTTCCAATATTCACATCGATGGTTTCTTCCACCAACATTTTTGACAAATCCTCCATACACGTAGGATGGGAAGAAGGTTGAGATCTTCTTCCAAGGGTGTCTCTATGAGATTTTCACCCTTGGTGTGGTCACTTTTCTTGTCCATTGATTTTGTTACTTGTTTATTAGCCAGTGCCTCAAAGAGGTTTTCACTGTGTGACTTGGACTTTTTCTTTTGCCGAGGCTTTTCATTGGAACTTTTGCCTTTCTTTTTGATAATTTTATTGACCATGAAACTCATCTTCCTCTCTAAAGTACACATAGGTATCTAAGTTGATGTAGAAACCCTTCTTATGGTCTCTAATTGGAATTATATCTTGAATGCCCATGAATTCCACAATGGCCTCATCATTTTCAAAGAGGTCCAGTGGTACATGATGTTGTTGGTCCCATTCGAAAAGGAAAGGGTAGACAAGGTCAATTTTAGGTTCAGTGGGGGTTAAGGTAAGGAAAAATATCCATGAACATGTTCATGGAGGCAAGATCCTTGTATTGGCTACAGTGGGAATCTATGTCACTGTCTATAAAATCAAAGCTATGTTCATGCTTAGAATAGGTATTGTCTTGATCATTGGGGTGTGATCCATAGGGTTGAATGCCAATACCGTATCTTTCTGTTTTGAAATGTGGGAGAGGAACTGGTTCTCTTGGTCCTTGCTCATTCTTTCCACATCCTAGACCCTTGTAGCCCATAGAATACATCATTCAACTAGACTTCTCATATTCAAGGATTTGGTAGCAAGTTGGTTGAGTATCCTCCGGGACCCAAGTCATAGGTGGGTCAATAAATTTTCTTCAGCAAGTAACCCCAGGTAGAATGTCCCAATAGTTCTCTCATCTCTAGGCCATCTGAAATGATAGTTGGGTCAACCTCTTGTTTTAGGTGAAAATGATAGGTCGAAACTAGGAGAGCTTGTTGCACATTATATTCTCCATAACCATATTCCATAACTTTCATCTCCCATGAATCAAAAGGATAAGTAGATGTAGAAGCTTCACGGGCGCAAGAACTTAGGGAGTCTGAATCTACCCATGATTCCATAGCTTCTGATTGAAGAGGAACAACTATATCAACAGAGGGACATGTATAGGCACCCTTACACACAAAACTATTGAGAGCTTGCAGTGAGCGAAAGGTTCTGGATCTCCTTGTATTGTAACAATTTGTCCCTCGTGTTTCAATATTATGTACTAATGGAACGTTAACAATATGGCATGCATGACATGAATCCATGGTTGGCCAAGAAGCATATTATATGGAAGTTCCAAGTCTAAGACATGAAACTTTGTATGATGAAAAGTTGGTCCTACCTCCATTAGAAATGTGATTATCCTAGTTGACTCCGCTCCACGTTTTTGTAAGTGGTTATGGTAATAATATGGGATTCTAGATCTTCTTCTATATGTCCCAGTTGTTTAATTAGTTTCAAAGTGCATATATTCAAACTGATGTGCTATCCATAAACACCCATTTTATTTTGACGGGTAACAAATACCTCAATATACAGGGGAGATTATGTGTATGATCCTCACTAGGGATCTCCTTATGATTAAAGGAGATGTATTCAATTGGTGCAATGTTTACCACATCTTAAAGATGTGAAGGGTCTACTTCCATTGGCACTCTTGACCCCTAGAGAGTTTTGTACAAGATGTTTTTATGCACATTTGATATTTTAAGAAGATCCAAGATTAAAATCTTAGCAGATGTCTTCTCAAGTTGTTCTAATAGGTCAGATCGACCATCCCTGTGGGGTTGAAGGAGAGGGTTCATGGATCATGAGATGGGCACGCCTTGTTAACACAACACAATCCTTTCCCTTGATCATAATGGTATTCACATGGTCATTAGAAGATTGGATACATCCAATGAGCGAATCGTAGTGATTATTATCACTCTTGGTATATAGGTAGTTCACAACTTTGTAATTTTTGGATGACTCTCCTTGATCCGACCTTTTCTCATCCGGCCTACCATGTTAAGGGAATGATTCTTTGAATATCTCCATATTTTCATTTGGTGTTTAAGTTTTCTCTGGGGCGTCAAATTCTATCTCTACATTGTCAATGAGATCTTGGATGTAGTGGCGTAGTCTTAGGCACTTGTCTGTCTTGTGTCCTTGACACGATGCAAATCACAATAGTCATGCTCTTTGTACCATGATAATTTAGGAGCATTGTCATCAAAAGGTTACATTGTGGGATAAGTCACCATGTGAGCTGCATCCAATTGCTTCAATATTATTGATAAAGGTCCATTGAGAGGAGTGAATGTTCTATGTTTAGGTGGTGGTTGAATAGGCCCTTTGGTCAATTTAAAAGGTTGACTAGCTTGAACCATTTGTACTCATTTGGAATCTTTGATTCCGTCTCCCACCATGTTCTTGTTTTTGTTAAAGATTTTGGCTTCTCTATGGGTTTGAAATTTTGATTATCTTTAGAATGTGATTTGATGGTTCCTTTGGAAATGAGGGATTTTTCTATTTATATGCCCTTTTCAATGACCTCTTCAAAGGTACAAACACAATGCATTTGTAAATGGAAAGCAATGTCTGGGTTTAGATTGGGCACAAAGATACTCACAAGTTGTTTTTCAGGAAATGCGCAAGGGAAGTGGTTGGCTATCCCTTGCTATCTTTGTAAGAAGCTAGAAAATTTTCATTGGGGCGTTGTTTAGTACCACACAAGTTTACCATGGTTATGTCACTTTCTATGTTGTATGAGAAATGTCAAACAAACCTTTTTGCCAATTTAGGCCATGTGAAGATAGACCCACAAGGTAAGTGAGTGAACCATTCTAAGGCTTGTCCCCTAGACTCTTAGGAAAGAGTCATATGAGGTAATTGTTGCTATATGCCACTTCTTGGCATGCCATGTAAAAATATTTCACATGATCTCATGGATCGCCTTTCCCTCTGTATTTTCAAATTTTGGCATGTCAAAATTCTTAGGGAAGGGTTGAAGCATCATAGCTTTATCAAATGGATGGGGGCATAACTCTTCATATTGGTATTTCCTATTATTCCCAACATTACTTTCTTGAAGGCTTATAAGCATCACTTTCATGGATTGCATTTCTTGTGTAAGTAATTGCTCTTTAGTAGGAGAAGTAGGGATATATACATGATTGTATTCCATATTTTCTCCTTCTTGGTTTTCCATGTGAAGTTCACTAGCTTTGACCTTAGGTTTTGTCTTATGCACATTTTTTTGTTTCCTTTTGTACATGAGATGTGAGAAATGCTAATTGTCAACTAAGGTTTTGGATTTTTGTTGAATAGTGACTTCTCCCTCAAGAGGTTCTTCTTCTTCTTCTTCGCCATGTGGAGGTTGTTCTACATTCTCATGTTCTATTCTAACTTTATGTGGTATCTTGATGAAGGGAATTTTGTAACCCACCACATTATCATTTCCTATATTGGACGTGGAAGCATGTCCATGTGTTAGGATATCATCCATGTTAATGAGATCTTGTTCTTCCTCATTAGCTTCATTTGTTGGTGGTATTGTCTCATGTTCTATAGGCATTCTAGCTCCTAATTCCACCACTCGATGCTAGCACCTGATCTTTGTTTCTATAAAGGAATTCATCTAACAAGGCGGGGTCAAAGTCAAATTCCACGTGTGGTGACTCTAACTCATCACCAATATGATCGACCATCTCCTCTACTTCTTTTCTGCAGAGAATAAAGGCCCAAGATCATGGCCAATAAAGGGATTTGACCCTTGTTTGTTTGAAGATTCCCAAGTTTGCGTTTTCTTATTTACAAAGCCTTTTGTTTGAGTCCTAATATTGTTTTAGGGGCCATGATGTATGAGAGTTTCACTAAGGTGTTTTGAATGTGTTCAAAAGATATTAAAAATCCTAAGTGAAATGAAAAAAATGTCAAGAGTTTAAGAATTATAATGAATGTCAAAGTACCAATGTGACAAAGTGATTGCTCTAAATGAATAAGTCAATAGTGATAAACAAGACACAATCACACAATGTTTAGTTCCAAACCAATCAATCAAATGATGTACTTCCTAAATCCATTTTCAAAAAGGTAGTTGGTGTCGTAATATGATTAACAAAATGTCACTACTTATGTCGAGTTCAAAGAAATGAACAAGGCGTAAGTAATAACAAGGAGTTAACATGATCTCCAAACAAAGTATACTAAAAGCAAGCTCAAATCCAATCAAGACCTATATTCCAAAAAGTGGCAAGTTACGATTGTGAGTGACACAATAATTTCACTAAGATATGTTAACCAAACTTTGTGAGAAAGTAAGGTATTGATATCAAGATGATATTGATATAACATGCACAAATGGTAACACTCAACACTTTTCAAAATCGAGGTAGTAATTGGAATCAAACTAAAGCTAGAGTATACCTAGGAATTGTTAAAGTGTACATAGCGTAACCTCACAATATAGATATTTAGGTCAAGTTTACAAGAAACAAGACGTAAATACCAAAATTTTAGTGACACAATATAAACAAGATAACCATTCAAAGGAGAGTCAAGGTGATGAACCAAGCCTAACTATGATGATGATCTTGACTTGGGTATTAAGATCACAAAGGCTACCAATGATATGAAAATGTCTCCACACACTTTAGATGTTTAACAACTCAGCCACAAACATGGATGAGCATAAATGGACAAAAAAGTGGTGAATACAATTAATTAGCAATGCAAGGGTAGTCACTCTTCTTCTAATCAACAAAGTGTCAAAAGAAAGTGAAGGAAGTAGATCAATTGAGGGTGAAAAAATGTTGGCCTCACTTCGATAGAGTTTCACCTCACCTTAGGGAAAGTGAAAAAATAAGGAAAAGTAACGCTTCACATGTTTCGTGATGAGAGGCTAAAGAACCTCAAAGCTTTTCTAACTCATCCATGCACCATGAGATAAGAGCTAAACAAGGGAAACTAACATGCAAGCATTATAACTTTGACAAAAACATCAAAAACTAACATGTATACTACTCTCTACTCTTTAGATTACTTAATTAAGAAATTGAACCTAAAAAGATCAACTTAGCAATCAAAGGTGTGATGTTTGATATGAAACTCAAGCTTTCAAGAATGGAGTCTCACCATTAATGGCTTCAAGGCCAATGGTTCTCTCCATATTACTCAAAACTTGGATTATGGAGTGGATGGATGCAAGATGGGGGAGCTCTCAACAATGGAGTATGGCCAAGATCCAAATGTTCTATAGCTTAAAGCTATCACAAATGATTTCTAATGCCTTTCCAAAGTGCTTGAGAGAGTTTTTTGTGTTATGTAAAGTTGTAAGTTTGAAGGGAGGGTTACCCTTGTATTTATAGTTTTTGGTTTGGAAGAGTTGGAATTTGGGTGCATGTGGGACTAAAGCTCAAAAAGCACTTTTAGATTAGATTAGGATAAACATGCTTTAGGCTTAGTTAAGCTTGGTTTAGGCTAGTTAACTAGGGTTTAGGCTAGTTAAACTTGATTAGCAAGTGATTAGAGACTCATTGAGAGTTGGGAGGGGTCTGGATAACCAATTGTGACTGATAGATAGCCTACTGAAGCCAATAGAAGTGGTCTAGAGAGAACTAGGGAGGTTTTGAATGGTGAAAGGAGGAATGTTTAGCTAATAAGAGAGATATTAGCCAAATAAGTTGATTATAGGAGGAATATGACCGAGAAGGTGTCGTAAATGGGCATCGAGAATGGAGCGAAGAAGGGTTGATTAATGAAGTGTCGTCAATTGGTTGAATTGGATGAAATGCTAAGTGTAAGCATATTTTAGGTGTCTACATTTCCCCTCTTTGAGGTGGCGTAAGTAACGTCACTTCAAAGAAAGTAGACAAGCATAAACAAGTAGAAAATTTTGAAGGGATAGAAGAAAAAATGAGTAGAATGGAGGATGCCCCCTCGATTGTCGATGGGGTGATAGAAGAACTCGATTGATGATTGAAAAGATGATAGAAGAAGAAAGAAGAAAGAATAGTGTGAAGAAGAAGAAAGGGGATATAGAAGAAAAAAAAGGAGTATGAGGAAGAGGGAATGAGCTAACATCCATCAGTGCCTTTTAAACAACTTTATTTTTCATCATATTGCTAGTGATCTTCATCATCGGTCCTTATTAAAAAGAATGAACAAAAGTGTAGTATGACATGAAAAGCCATATACGAACAAATGTCCATTGCTAAAAACACCAACTCCATGCAACATACAAAATGCAATGCAATATGAGAAAGTAAAAGATGCCTAACTCCATGCAACATACATACATAATGCAAATATGAGAAAGTAAACAAGCTAAACTAACAGAGAAACATAATGTAATGTTTTTGTTATCGAGCTTGATTCGACCTATGTGAATTAATGACAAGGGTTAATGATGGTGCCCCAAGCAAGGATACATGCGAGGGGAAATGGAGGACACTTGGGTCCTATGAAAAAGCAATGTGCACTACTGAAAATAGTACCAGGCAACTCGTTGTGCCCCAGTATAAGATGAAGTAAGTAACCTAGCTTTTGTTGATGGAGGTAGATCAAGATGATCCATGAGAGTCACACACATGAACAGTGAGAACTAAAGAGTGAGGATTTTGTAGGATGATTTTATTATTTTTGAATGTTTTTTTTTTAAACATATTTGAATGTTTTGATTTTTTTGAAACATATTTGAATTTTTTTTGATTTTTCTAACATATTTGAATGTTTTTTTTTTTGATTTTGAAAGTTTTTTAAAACTATGTACAAGGAAGACGAGGAAGCGTGGATGCCCCTAGTGATAGATGGGATGTACAAGGGCATAAGGCCACGTGCGTACGAGAAAGGTGAAGATGTAAAAATGCCCCAAGTGATTAGGTGGGAGTATTCAAAGGAAAACTCTTCACGGGTAGAAGTGGGACCCAAGGCCATTATGGATAGGTTCAACATGATGATGAACGTAAACCAATGAAGTGTTGGGAAGAAGCAAGGATGCCCCCAGCGTAAGTTGGCCTAAAAGCACATGATAGAAAGGAAGGAGAAGATTTTTTTGTGAAAGGGGACAAAGGTGTCTGAAAACATGGAAAAAAAAGTAATCTTATACACATGGATGTTTGAATGAAGTAGAAGAATGATGTGAATGATATGAATGTAGCTTAGAAGCCTCACGATGAAGAAGTGATTAGCCAAAGGCACAAATTGTGAGATGAGATAAGGACTAAAGTAAGAGTCTGAACAAGGTCCAAAAAAAAAGACACTTGGTAACATACTAATCCTGTTTACTCATAGAGATCCAATGTGTGTGCACGTGGAATTTAATTACCTCTTGAAGGGAAGATTTAATAGACAACAAGTGAAGACACCCTAGCCAATGTGTAGGAATGATTTATTTTGATAGGTGATAGGTGATTTGTGAATGAAGGGTGGAAGGATAGCCGTACATTGCTCTTTGCCAGCCAGAGCATCCATAGCCCCGATGGAGATGTATTTGATTCTAATCACAACATTTCTCTACTACCAGTCAGGCATCCATAGCCCCGATAGAGATTATTGGAAATACCCCAAGAGAGAGTTATATATCAATTTGCTTTTGCTTTTAGCTTTTAGCTTTTGATTTTTGATTGATTTTGATTCTTTTTCTTTCTGAAAACTTATTTCAGCTCTCTTGTTTGATGGGGTTAAGAACCACATGATGGCTTGATGGAAGGAGGTGGAAGTGATTGTGATGATGACATTGGCTAGTGTCAACAAATATGTCCAAAATTTCTTTGCAACAAGTTTATTAGATGTTGAATGTGATAGGATCTCTAAGAGGTCAGTCGTTCTTTAATTTACCAAGGTGATAAAAGACCAGGGTCAAACGGATACCATAGAGATAAATGTCACAAAATGTGTGTGAATAGGCTAACCAAAATATCACCGAAGGGATGAAAATGGTAGGAAGACTTGTAGAAGAAGAAGATAAGAAAGGGAAGAAAGAACATCCATGTGTACATGCAATACCTGATTGCAATGTTTGATCTTTGTACCTTTGATTTCTTGTGTTTTCTCATGTTTTTGTATTTTTGAATTGTTTTTTATTTTTAGATTTTTGATAGTTTTGGAAAGGTTGGGACAACAAAGTCACTCCATGTGGTAAGATCCAACAATGATTTTGACTTCCTTGATAAGGGAGACTAGGTGTGTTTGTTTATCAAGAGTAATATTTATCCGATCTCGATGATCGTGGTGAGCTCGTACTCAACAAATGACTGTGATTTATCTTGAAACATGGATTTTGTATGTGGGAGCTTGAGTTCCCTATCCATAGGTTTATGCACTTTGTGCCATACTTGATGGTTACGTTGATGTGTGTTCTTGAATCGTCACGCTTGATTTACAATTTTGAGATTGTTTGAGTTGTTGGGAGCTTTGGAGCTCTTGGAAGTTTTGATTGAGCTTGATAATGAACTGTTTGGGTTTCTTATAAGCTGATGCATGTGACTTTTTGATCCCGAGAAGGAGAAGAAAAGTGAACGTTTATGATTGATTTAGAAATGATGTGAGAAATGATGGTGGGCTTGCCATGACCATTGATAGAAGAAATATGTGATGGATGAAAAGGATACGGTCCAAGAATTGAAGAGGATGGGCTACGAGGAGGTGAGCCACTAATAGAAGATGATGAAGGGCTGCTAGGATATGGCCCTAAGATGGAAGAAATTTGGGCTATGAGGACATGGCCCAAGAATAGAAGAAGATGATGAAGGGCTGCTAGGGTGTGGCCCAAGTATAGATGAGGAGGGACTACTCGAGGAGGTATCCCATAGATAGAAGAGGATGAAGGGCTACTAGGATGTGGCCCAAGAATAGAAGGTAATGGGCTACCAGAGAGGTACCCCAAGTAGGTGGAGGACCCAAGAATAGAAGAAGTAGAAGAGGTGAATGGAGGACTAGGATGGGGTGGCCCAGGATAGAAGAAGATGATGGGCTACTCAGTGGTGACCCAAGGTGAGATTTTGATTGAGGAATGATGATAGATAATGAATGATTTGGTAATGAGAAGATAGGCCATGGCTCAATGCTAGACCCCGACATCTCATCATGCTCAAAAGAAGGTGAAGATGGAATAGAAGAAGAATCAAGTTCCATGACCTTAGGATTTTCCTCTATGTTTGATAAAAGGATCAACTTCTTTTCCCCAATACGTGAGCGTATCGAGTTCTAGAAAGAATCCTTGTTTGCAATCCTCTAGAGGGATATCATCATGTAGTCTGATTGTTTCTTCATTCTAGAGAGAAATCAATTAGTAGAGGTTGTTTTTCTTTGGCCATAGAAGGTTGAATAGAAGAAACAGGTCCGATAAGGGGAAGATTGATTGATCAGAAGAAGATGACTCAAGAGAGGAAGTAGGATTGGTGGTAGGCATCTCATGAATGGATGATTTGGATTTGGACCTATGTCATTTTTCTAGAAGATGATGTAATGTAGGTTGAGAAAATAGGATCACATAGCCATCCATTAAGTTACATGACGTAGGAGTTGAATTAGATGATTGACTAGAGGGAATCGAGTCATGGAACTCTTTGATGGAGGAAGAGGTCATTGAGATGACTGATGAAGGAGGTCTGAAGAAAGAAAGGGAGGACCGTGACTCAAGAACCAAATTAGATGTTTGATCGATGGAACTTGGAGTCACATGAGTCTTCAAAGGAGGAAGACATCATTGAGGTGATTTGGAATAAAGGTCTGAAGGAAGGGAGGATTGTGATTCAAGATTTGATCTAGGGGTATCGAACAATAGTTGGGATCGAGTCTTTAGAAGAAGAGTGGGAGTCGAATGGTAGTTTGGATCTGAATCAGAAGAAGAAGAGTGGGGGGAACCTGAATAATAATTTGGATCAGAAGCATCCAAACCATACCACCAACTATGAGCTGAAGGTGGGGAAACAGGGTACCCGAATGGGCCCTCTAGCATGAAGAACCAAATGAGGTTTAGTTGTAATGGGAATATTTTGATTTGAATTGCTAAACCTAGGTTCCATGTATTGTTGTAAATGTGAGAAACCACGTGATATAGTCATCATTTTGCATTGTTTTAAGCACAAATGTCTAGATCTAGATAGTGTGATGGAACTCCTTCAAAGGGAAGGAAGTGACATGTCGATTTAGGTAGCATAATGACAACCAACTAGACATTTTGTAAGTATGGAGATGCGTGTGTGATTTTCGAAGAAGGTCTAAGGAAAATAGACATTGTGATGACACAATCTCGATGAGATCAAAAAAGGATTGTCCTAGAAAACAAATTTTTCTAGATGAATAATCACAAGGAACAATCATGCAAGTGTGAAACACAAAGCCAATCAACAAGGAAATACCCTATGAAAATGTGTGTGCAAAAAGTGATAGTTTGATGCAAAGATGATCAACACAATGTCAATATTTACGTCAAGCTCGAAATGAACAAGGCGTAAATATTAACAAAGGGTAGATGTGACTCCCAATCAAAGGATACCATGATAAGTTCAACAACCAACAAGGCCAAAATGTTAAAGGGTGAGGATTACAAATGTAAGCCACGTAACCACACCAATTGGACACGTTAATCAAGCTTCATGAAGAAGTGAGATATTAGTGCCAAAGTGGTATTGAAATGACACAAACAAAGTAAGTGACACTCTTCAATATTTTGGACAATGTTTGAAGTAAAACTAAGTCAAAGTATACTAAGGATGTGTTAAAATGTGTGCAGTGCGTAACACCACAATGTGGATACTTAGATCACGTTTATGAAAAACATGACATAAGTATCTTAATTGTGTCGAGACAATGCAAACAAGGTAACACGTCAAAGGGAGATCAAATGATGAATCAATCCTAACTATGATGATGATCTTGAAATCAAGATCAAGTGGCCATCAAAGATATGAGGATGCATCCACACTTTAGATGTTTAACTCAGCCACAAACATGGATGAGCGTAAATGGACAAAAAAGTGGTGAACACTATCTATGACAACACTCCCGAAAGATGCCTCTCTTTCCCCAAATGGGCAACAAGAATGCAAAGGTGTAGATCAAAAGATGAAAAATAAACTAAGTGCCACTTGGGTAGAGTTTTCGCCTCATCGAAGGTGAGAAAGAAGCTAAGCTAAGTGAAACGTCATCTAATTTCCGTGATGAAAGGCACTTAGATCCAACTTAAGTGGATTCTTTGCCTTGTTGAAAAAAACAAGGTTATGAATCCAAACAAGTTATCACTTGTGATGGCCAAGACATGATAAAGGACTAGTAAAGTGGGCCTCAAGACAAAATGGCCTCCTTAATAAGATCTCTCAACTAGGTGTTACAAAGTCATCTAAGAGCGGGCACGATTTACCCAAAAAGTCACACTAACTAATTTGGGAGTATCTCGGCTTTACTTTCCCCCTTCAAGAGTACAAGTGGGCACTAATAGTGCATCCATCGTGTACTCTTCCCGGGGGTCGCGATATAGACAACTTTGTAACTCTAACTCACAAGGAAAACTAGTCAAGTGGGTAAGCGAGGCGCTTCTGTTTCATCCACGAGGTTACTCGGTGGACTACTTTAGGGTTCCTGGTACCACCCCCATTGTTATAGCTTAAGGTGTTATGCCAAAGGGGTTATGTTCCAGTTAAGCGGAGAGGGACGTACCCTTTTCAAAACCTGCAATACAATGTTTTGAATATGGTGTGTTTTTTTATCTTTTTAACTTAAATGTGGTTTTAAGTGGCACACCATTTGGCAACTGTAAGAAACACGTGTATTAGAAGGTTTTGTGTTTTTTCTTAGCTCCTCCTTTCTTTGACATGTGATTTTGGTCCTACATACCAAGATTAGTAGTTTTCCACAAAAGATCATGATATCAAAAAAGAGAGTTTTTGTGTTGCTTTTGATTCCTAAGATCACCAAAAAGGTGTGAAGGAAGAGCATACGCAACGTGAAAACTCAACTAAAACAAGTTTATGGAAAATACTTAAGTTTTTTTCAAAAGGAAGTTTCATTTTAACCAATTTTGAAATGTTCATCCATTAGGAAGCTGTAAATAAGTGTTTTTTGAAAGAAATAAGAGGGTTTTGAAAAGTGTTTTTGGTTCCCAAGATCACCTAAAAGGTGCGAGGGAAGAGCATACACACTTTCAAAAAAAAACCTCTATCAAAAATGAAAAATGAAACACTTAACTAAGTTAGTAAAAAAAAAGACCAAAATAACCCTAAAACAACTTATTAGTGTCACAAAACCTTTCAAAGTGTTAGAATGGCCAAGAAAACAATTTTTTAGACTTTAAGATACGTTAGAAAATGACTATTTACCTAATAATGTAAACCATAAATTTTCTTGTAAGTCAAAATCCTAATTTTATGATTCCATTGTGTATTTCTCTTCAATACCTTTCCAACGCAACAAAAATGGAGTCGTTTTGAGCTCGGGAGCAAAAAGTTATGGCCTCTGGAAGATTGGTGGTGAATGTAGTTCGACACGAGATGCCCCTTTACTGACATGTGTGCCCTATTTCAATCAACGCGAGACGTGCCCAGAATGACACCTATGTGCACCCCCTGTAAAATCTACAAAAATCACATGGAATTTGAAAATTTTCAAAAGCAAACAGGTTAAAGGTTAGTCAAAGAAGCCTATTTTTAGCTCAAACCCACAAAATATACATGATCAATGATGATTTAGCCTACTTAAAAACTGAAATCATGTAAATAACAAGCTATTTATCCTAAAAAGCATGAAAGTGGTTAGAAAACTGAAAATAAATAGCTTGAAAAGACTCCATTAATGGAGGATGGACTTCATGTCCCACCGGGCGTGCCAAATGTATGCAATGGAAAGTTGCAAAAGCTATGGAATGAGGCTAAAGAACCTCAAAGCTTTGCTAACTCATCCATGCACCATGAGATAAGAGCTAAACAAGAAACTAACATGCAAGCATTATAACTTTGACAAAAACATCAAAAACTAACATATATACTACTCTCTACTCTTTAGATTACTTAATTAAGAAATTGAACCTAAAAAGATCAACTTAGCAATCAAAGGTGTGATGTTTGATATGAAACTCAAGCTTTCAAGAATGGAGTCTCACCATTAATGGCTTCAAGGCCAATGGTTCTCTCCATATTACTCAAAACTTGGATTATGGAGTGGATGGATGCAAGATGGGGAGCTCTCAACAATGGAGTATGGCAAGATCAAATGTTCTATAGCTTAAAGCTATCACAAATGATTTCTAATGCCTTTCCAAAGTGCTTGAGAGAGAAGGACTTGTGAGTGAAGTTGTAAGTTTGAAAGGGAGGGGTGACCCTTGTATTTATAGTTTTGGTTTGGAAGAGTTTGGAATTTGGGTGCATGTGGGACTAAAGCTCAAAAAGCACTTTTAGATTAGATTAGGATAAACATGCTTTAGGCTTAGTTAAGCTTGGTTTAGGCTAGTTAACTAGGGTTTAGGCTAGTTAAACTTGATTAGCAAGTGATTAGAGACTCATTGAGAGTTGGGAGGGGTCTGGATAACCAATTGTGACTGATAGATAGCCTACGAAGCCAATAGAAGTGGTCTAGAGAGAACTAGGGAGGTTTGAATGGTGAAAGGAGGAATGTTTAGCTAATAAGAGAGATATTATCCAAATAAGTTGATTATAGGAGGAATATGACCGAGAAGGTGTCGTGAATGGGCATCGAGAATGGAGTGAAGAAGGGTTGATTAACGAAGTGTCGTCAATTGGTTGAATTGGATGAAATGTTAATAAAACATGGAAATATAACATTCATTAAAACATTAGACATGTTAGAAAATGATCAATTTTAAAATAAAATGATAACTCGCAATTTCTGTAAGTATATATCCCAAATTTATGTTTTCATTGCATAGTTAACTTCAATACCTTTCCAAGGAAAACATACGGAGTCATTTCAAGTTAGGAGCAAAAGTTATGGCCTTTGAATATGGGTTACGCATATGCTCTTTTACTCACGAGTATGCACTTGACATGCACTCAAAAATGTAAAAACAAGTTCCTTAATATGTAAAATAGTCAATTTTTTCTAGCCAAGATTTAATTTTGACAACAACCCATCACATTAATATATGAATAAAAGACTCAATGCTATCAAACATTAACCTACATGCTCAAGAATTCAATATTTTCATGAAATTGACAAAACTAACATGTAGAATGTTGAAAAATGAAGCTCTAAACATGAAAACATGGAGAAATCTTGAAATTTTTCCATTAATCCCAATTTTGATAGCACTTCACCTCCTTTATACCTAAAAGAAAGACTCAACACATGCAAACTCAACCAAACAAGTTAAGAAAAACAAGTTAGATCAACATGTTCAAAAGAGGGTTAATAACCAAAAATGAAACTTAACTAGACAAATTTGAAACTCAAGTACAAAGGACAATGGAGTAAGTCCCACTTGAGTGCGTGTAAATGTATCCATGTATTAGTTAGCTATGCAAAGGGAATTGAAACTAACACCTTAATCATTTCAAAACATGAACTAACTACTCAAAGATCATCATATTAAGAGCTAAACAAGACTAAATACCAATATCCTGCATTAGAAATTGAAATTGAAATCAAACTAATATGCTAAGCATTAGAATCTCTACTGTTTAGATCACCAAAAACACTAAATGAACCTAGATAGATCCATGTCAATCAAATTTGATTGTTTCATCTTCAAGGGTTTGGGAATGGAAGCTCATCAAAGTATGGCTACAAGACCATTTTGATTCTCTCCATATGACCCAAAAGCTTGGATAGATGGATGAAACCTTTGTCTAAAATATATTTATCCAATCTAGCATACCAAGCCCTAGGGGCCTATTTTAGATCATATATAGCCTTTTCAATTTGTAAACATAGTTTTGATCATCTGTTAATAAAAAACCTTTAGGTTGCTCTATATATACTTCCTCTTCCAAATTACCATTCAGGATAGATGACTTTACATCCATATGGTATACTTTGAATCCCTTGAAACATGCATAGGCCAAAAATAGTCTTATAGCCTCCATTCTTGCTATAGGAGAAAATGTCTCTTCAAATTCTACTCCTACATGTAGACAAAAATCCACTTTTGCGTCTTATTGATCAAAGCACACTAATTACTCTCATTTTTACCATTTCTATTATAATTAGTGATTTCCACTAATTAACTAATGTTTCCCTCTATTTTGGTTAATTAACGAAGATTTTTGATTAACTAGCCTCTATCACATTTCGGATGCCAATTGATGACACATCATTAGTTATTATCCTCTTCCAAACAAACAATTAGTGATTATTAGCTAATTAGGCCTATTTACCCTTGTTTTGATCAATAAACCCTATTATTGGCTCAAACCCTCTCTTACAACCATTCAAAATCATCCCTTTTCCCTCAATACATCTCAGAAGGCTTCAAAAGCTTATCATAGCCTCTTAATTGACCCTAAGTGGTTAATTAAGGCTCCTCACATGCTAATCACTTGTTAATTCACTAATCATGATTAACAAGCCTTAATCTACTTTATCCTTTTTAGTCCCACATGCACCAAGATGCAAGTTTTCCTCAAATAGAAAGCTATAAAAGGACTAAGCACATACCTTTATACTTTACACCATACTTTGATTAGTATATCATATAAGAAATATGATTAAGATCCTTACTTCCTTCTTGGATTAGCTTGCTCAATCTTTGCATCCAATCTTCATGTTGGTTAGTAGAGGGATATCTAATATGGCCTTGTAGCCATTGTTAGATATATCCTCTCACCATTTGTGGAGTAATAACAACCATAATTTGATTTCCCTTAGATCTAATTAGGTCTATGTTAATTAGTAATTATCTCATATAGTAAGGATGCTTGTAGATTAGATGTTTGATTTCATTTAGTTTCCATTAATGCATGCTTTTAAGATTTGATCACGATGTTTCAAAGATTAAGCTTAAAATTTGCCTCTAGGCTATTATGGTGTTAGCATTTACTAGTTAGTCATATTGCAAAAGTTTGGGGTGATCACACTACTGTATATAACCTTTGCATACAAATATAGCTTTATTTATAGTAACTTATCCATTTTCATTTAACTTGTTTCTAAACACTCATTTAGTGCCAATGACATTTTTGTTTTTAGGCCTAGGAACTAGTTCCTAAGTCTCATTTTTCTCTATTTGATCTAATTATTCATTCATGGAACTCACCTAAAAATCATCTTTACTTGCTTCTTGAATGATTTTAGGTTCAATTTTAGATAACAGAGCAGTATTTCCTTGATTCAAATTACTTACTAGTCTTCTTGTTTGCACATCAACTTCCTTATTACCAAGAATTTGAGTCTTTGGATTATCCTTTTGAATTTGTCTTGAAGGGCCTCTTGTGTCTTGTCTCTCCTCAGCTTCCTCTTCTTCTCCATTTGATTCTATGACTTCTTCCTTATTGTTGGAGTTCACATTATGTGGAGCATTCTTTGACCTTCTTGAGTATGTCTCATCAAATTTGACATTTGTGCTTTCTACTATCTTTTGTAGTCTCTTGTTATAACACCTATAAGCTGATATTACACCTAAATAACCCAAAAATATCCCTTCATCAACTCTTGAGTCAAATTTTCCTAGATATTATTCATCTCTCTTGATGAAACACTTACTCCCAAATACCCTAAAGTGTTCTACATTGGAATATCTTCCTTTCCATAGCTCATAGGGAGTATGATTTTTATTAACCCTGATTTGACCTCTATTCAAGATATATACATTTGTTCTTGTTTCCTCTCTCCAAAATCTATCAGGTAGTTTTGAATCATTCAACATAGTCCTTGTCATTTCTTGGATAGTCCTTTTTTCCTTTCAACTACCCCATTCTGTTTGGGGTGTCCTAGCAACTGAAAATTGTCTTCTAATACCATGTTCTTCACAATAATCATCAAATGCATTAGACCAAAACTCACCTCCTCTATTATACCTCAGACATTTGATCTTCACATTCTTCTCATTCTCAACCAATGCTTTGAATCCTTTGAACTTGTCAAGTGCCTCTGATTTTCCTTTAAGAAGGCCACCCAAGTCATTCTTGTGTAATCATCTATAAACAACATGAAATAACTATCTCCTTGAATAATTTGAACCCTGGTAGGTCCACATAGATCAATATGTATCAACTCTAGAGGTCCTGAGGTGGAATATTCCTTGGATTTGAACTTCCTCCTGGTTTTATTTCCATGTTGGCATGCTTTGCACAATGTACTTGCAAGTTTTTTGATTTTAGGCATGTTCCTTTTACACTTCTTGACACTGATTTTGACCAAATTGTCAAAATTCAGATGCCCCATTCTTTATGCCATATCCACCCTTCATCACCCTTACTCATGAAGCAACTCTCTTTCTTGATTTCATTCAAGATGTACATGTTGTTTACATTCCTTTTGGCCTTAACAACCAACTCTCATGTCTTGACTTTTCTTATGTCACATCCTTTGCTATGAAATGTTAATGTGTGCCCTTGACTACACATATGACTCACACTAAGAAAATTGTGTTTCAACCCTTCTACATACAAAACATTTTTGTCAAGGTCTTTCCATTATCCAAGCTTAAAGAACCTTTGCCAACTATCTTGGCAGATGTATTGTCACCAAACCTTACTTACGGTCTGCTAAATTATCCTTTAATGAGATGAATGGTAGGTCCACATAGATCAATATGTATCAACTCTAGAGGTCTTGAGGTGGAATATTCCTTGGATTTGAACTTCCTCCTAGTTTTCTTTCCATGTTGACATGCTTTACACAATGTACTTGCAAGTTTGTTGATTTTGGGCATGTTCCTTACACACTTCTTGGCACTAATCTTGACCAAATTGTCAAAATTCAGATGCCCCATCCTTCTATGCCATAGCCACCCTTCATCACCCTTGCTCATGAAGAAACTCTCTTTCTTGATTTCATTCAAGATGTACATGTTGTTTACAATCCTTTTGGCCTTAGTAACCAACTCTCATGTCTTGAATTTTCTTATGTCACATCCTTTGCTATGAAATATTAATGTGTTCCCTTGACTACACATTTGACTCATGCTAAGAAAATTGTGTTTCAACCCTTCTTCGTACAATTTTTTACGTTAAGGTCTTTTCATTATCAAGCTTAAAGAACCTTTTCCAACTATCTTGGCAGATGTATTTTTACCAAATCTTACCCGATCTTTGCTAAATTATCCTTCAATGAGATGAATTTACTTTTATTTCCTATCATGTGACCGAACATCCACTATCAATGTACCAAATCATGTCCTCATTTTGAGTGTGAAATGTAGTTTGGACAATCAAGGATTCTTCTTCACTCTTCATCCTTGTACTATACAAAGTGCATTCTTCCTCTTTAGCTTGTACATCCTCTAGCTGATTCCTGATGATTTTTACATCCTTCTTAGCTCCTTTGAACATGATTTCTGTCAAGAACCCTACCTTCTCCTTTAGGAATTTGATCAAAAACCTCCATAGTTGAGCCATTATGCACTTGAGGATCACCTCAAGTTGTTAAGATTGCTTCAAAGGCCCTACTTTGATACCAATTGTTGGAAGCACAACCACTAAGAGGGGGATTGAATCAGTGGGCCCTAGAAACTTTGTTTCACAAAAAATTTAGCATTCATCAATTATCAATTCAACTTAACCATTAACCATGCATTCACCAAGAATCATAACCAAACATGAGCAATGAGAACACAAGAACACAAGAACAC
Organism: Taxus wallichiana var. yunnanensis; assembly: GCA_018340775.1. NCBI lineage: Eukaryota > Viridiplantae > Streptophyta > Pinopsida > Cupressales > Taxaceae > Taxus > Taxus wallichiana. The sequence goes on along the minus strand of CM031239.1, from coordinate 605,477,205 downwards.
AAGAACACCAAATATAAGTGGAAAACCCTAAAAGGGAAGAAAAACCACTAAAACAAAGATTTATTACAAAAATGAATCAAATTTAATTGAGCACCAACCCAATAAGGAGCACCAACCCCTAAGTTTAGTGAGGAACTAAACCCCAAAGAGCACCAACCCCTAACTTTAGTAGAGCATCAATCCTACATGGAGGCACCAACCCTCTAGATGAATCAACACCAATTCAGTCACCCAATTTTTTTTCACTTTTGGAATGTTTCCCTAACAATGACGGCTTTTTTGATGACACTTTCTTAGCTCTCCTTCCTTCAATATTCTCCAAATATGCCTTCTTTGTTAACTCACTCAAGAGCTTCCTCTCCAAGATGATTAGGTCCAATGACCTACCTATCCATTAGTAACGCACTATCTAGAATATCATGACACACTCTCTACCCTCTCTAGATGGTCACAAAGACCTCCTTCACCTCTTCAAACTTCCCTTTTACTCGCACTTTCTCATCCTCTCTCAACTACTACAAATAAGCCTAAGAACTTGCTTATATACATGACTCATGTTCATACATAACATATAGTTCATCCATCATATGGTAATTACACTTAAAACAACATGCATTCATCATGAATACATCATACAAAATACCACTTAGGTCGGAAATAACATAAGCAAACTCAAATCCTTCATTAGGACACAAGTAGGCCTAATACACAAAACAACTCCTTCGCCAAATTGAGTCTTATTGAGCTAACATGAACTTCACCAAACATCTGAAACCTCTTATACATGTTGTCTAAGTCAACTCCATGCCTCCTAAAAGATTGTAAAACTCTACAACTCCAAATCATGCAATGAAACCACAATTAGGAACAAATTTCCTCACTAGGTTTGTGACCTACAAAAATAGTCCTCAAATATGAAGCTCAAACTAATACCAAAACACCTAAACCATGTAAGTATGATATATGCACATAAATATTATGACCTTAGGATCATCTCTATATTCATAAGACATCATCACTTGAATCGTAAGTGCCCAAGAACACCTTTGTGACCAAGACCACCAAAAAATCAGAAATTGCCTCAAAACAAGTCATACGAGAATGACTTCCATAGACCTCCAAAGGGATAAAACATGATCTGAAACCACCATAGACATGAATAATGACTTCCATACTTCCTCAAACATGCATTTAATCATCTGGTCTAATGAAAAACTTGAGAGCAATATCAACTTCTTTAGAAACATGTAGATTACTATGGGGTCCACATACTATCAAGATACATAAATACCACCTAGAGAAACATAAAGGAGTATTATATAACCTCCAATCATAATAATTGATCAACCAATACATTCTAGGCTACTTTTATCAATATCTTCTCCATCACTGCTTAACTAGGGTTTAAGGAGGGTTTTAGACCACCTTAGCTTTTTAATGATTGTTCATAAAGCTCCACCCTTAATTCTCGAACTCATGCTTGAAATTTCATATTAGGACCCTTCCTTAACTTTCCTGAAGATATCATCCTCCCATGCAAACTTTACACATGCCAATGAGCATCAAACAAACCATCTTGAGCTTGGTTTCTCAATTTTGTGAACTCGGTAGAGGTAAAAATCACTTTTCATGCACATACCTACAAACCAACACCTAATACTTTATCCACACCACTAGAGAAACCTAATACACCTTTCCTAATTCTCACCTTTGCATATCCATGCTGAAAAATTCTCTAATCATCTCATTAGGCCAACTAGGGCTTAAGAATAGGTTTAGGTACAAACCTAAAATGGATTCTTACCCCTATACCTGCACTATGAGAGACTTGTGAGTGTCTGTGACACATCATTCTAATGATCCCCATGCTCTCGCAATGCATAACCAACTCATACATACTTGTGCTTTACCATGACACACCATCATGCTGACTAGGCCTCCTAATTAGGCTTCTTGAACATACTTGCACCTTCCATGCTGACCTCCTCATGACTTTTCCACTTTTTCCACCAATAAGAACTTCCAAAAATATTCATGACATCACCAAAAATTACATCACTCCTACAAGACATCATTCCTACTCATGACACCTCATTAATGAAAACAAGACCAAATAATCTCAACACAACTCATAACATCAATGATCGACACTACCAATCAACCTTCATTTTACTTACTCATTTTGACATCATTGACAACACTACTTGCTAATATTTTTAGCATTTACTATTTATATATCATGAGGCTTAGGAAGGCTTGCTACTTTTAAGTGGGTCTTCTCGGTGTTATAATGGAACGAAAGTGGTCTCAAAAGTTTTGTTATTTCATGAGGATGTTTTGCTCTAATTTTTAGAGGATTTCAATCGATTTTTTTTTAGATATGAAAAATGAGTTTTTATTTTGGGAAATTTTTTTGGACATTAAAAATAATATAGAACACCATTAGATGTAAGGTTGGGATCATTTAAAAGGCATTTTTGGGTAAAACTTGTTGTTAAAATCTCATGGGGATCAACAAGGGTTTGGGAGATATGAACAACTTTCCATTTTTAGCATATGAGGCCTCTGGCATATTTTTAGTAGCATAAAAACAAGGAGAGTGATATTTTGGAGGAAAAATGAAGCTTTAAAACATAAAAATGGCTAAGTGTTTGAATATGAAGCTTTTAATCTCACTTGCACACCTTAACTCAAGTTTGACTCAAACATGCTTAACTAAAGTTAAATGAGGGTTGATGTGGATTTGAACCTTGAAATATGGGAGAAAGGGACAGAGGGTACAATCCATGCTCCAAAATGTGTCATGGGTCATCAACTCATGAGGAGGGGGAAAGTGGTCAAGTGAAAATGCAAGTTTGTAACTTCTTAGGTGCAAAAGTGGTGCTAGGAAAGTTTTCGAGAGAGAAGGCTCATGGGGAAACACAATTTTGTGTCCCACATGTACATTTTCACCTCAGGAAAAATCTAAGGGGACATCATGGGTGAGAAATGTTCCATGGGGTCGATGGGAACATGTAGAAGGGGCCAAGGAACTTGAAACATTGCATGCACCTTCTAACACTTGCAACACTTGAAGTTGATGATTTTGAGTGATGAAGGCTTGAAAATGGAAGAGGGGGAACACTTTTGTGTCCCCCTTGTCCATTTTAACATTGGAGATAATCCAAGGGGATACAAAATTTTCAAAAATGAGCCTTCGGGGTCTTCATAATGAGAAAGTGGTCTATTTTTGCATTGTGCTCACCTAACCACTGAAGTCACAAGTTTTAAGTGATAAAAACATAAAATCCATAGGGGGAATGGAATTTTGTGTCCCACATGTACTTTTAAACCTTTGATAAAAGTTAAATGGGAAAATATTCCTTGAAAAGTGCACCTAAGCCTTTAAGTGATGTTGACATCATCATCCCAATGTGAAATTAGAACAAACACCTTTCCTTTTCTACCTTGGGTCTTAAAGTTGGAGCTAAGAGGAAAAATATTATATTATTTTGACTCAAGAATCAATAAATTAATTCCCACATGTTTTAATACTTGATTCATCCTTAAATTTGAGTATTTACACCATTCACCCTTTTGACATGAAGGATCAACAATAAAGTGACTTGAGTTATCACAAGATATCTTAAAGACTTAGAAAAAAATTCATGTTTCCATCATGTGGATAATTCCAAGATATTTCCATTAAGTATTTTATGAGATTTCAACTCTTCACATAAATTATAAAATCTTCGAACAAGTTGACTTTCTCCATTAGAGCTTTCATTCCTCATGTGCCCAAAATGACCTAGTTTTGCTTAACTTGTTCCCAACATCAATTATCTCCATAGATTTTCCCTAAAATTCCTTAATCACTTAATTTCTCTCCTACACATATTATATATGGTTTAAGTCTTCCTTTCCAGCTTCCAGAGGATGTCCATATGCTGCAATATGGCTAAAATAGTCAATTTAGTGCTTTGGAGAACATTATTCCATCTCGAGATTAGTCTTATCATAAAATCAGCTTAGATCCATTCCCCTGCACATGAAACACACTTGAAAACCATGTTAGTACTTTCCTATCAATAATAATGAGGATGAAAAATACCGGAGGGGTTGCGTGAGTTGATAGGACAACCGAGAGGAAGGATTCACAATGATCGGAGATAGGTTTTCAAATGGTGGGCTTAGTTGTCATGGCCAAAATTTTCAATTTTGTATGAAAAAAATTTCAACATTAATTGCACAAATTATAATAAAACTATACGAAGTGATTATTGACCTAAAAACTATCAAAACACAAAGGAGAAATTGCACTTCATTTATTCTATGTGGACCTCGAAGAGTGTGAATGATATGAATAAAGTAATAGGATGATATGAGGTTGAAAATGCTTCATTGTTGGAATTGAAAATCTGAAACATGTCTCGAAAGTTTTTCGACTAAAATTTTAAAAATTTCAAAACTTTTTGCATTAAAACATCGCACAATATCATCTTTCCTCAACATTTTGAGATGTCATTTGACTATCGCGGTCTCCATAACTGGTTGTTGATTATAATAACACTTTGCATTGTCACAATTCCACCTTAACTCTTGTCATGTCATGCTTTACACATCTTTTGACCTCACAAAATAGTTTATAACACTTAATTAGTGATTTTAATTTAATTATTTAAATTTAATTAATTAGTAATATTTATTTAATTTAAGTTATTAATTTTTGACAAAGGGTAAAATCTAGGATTTTAAAAGGATCCTTATCCTTGCATAAAAATATCCAACAAGAGGATCCCCGAGAAGATGAAAAAAAAGAAAAAACTATGACATATTTCTAATCTCATTGATAATTTTGGTTACCTCCTTGTCTTTTAGAGTTATACCTAGCGAGTTTAATAGAATGTAAATGTAGATTTTAATCTACTCACACGTATTATGAATAACATCCTTAAGAATATCAAGTATAATGTCGTTAATATTTTATGACAATGAACACTCTCTCAATTTTCCATAGAATATGGTTTACATAAGGAGTGAAAGGATCACTTCCTTGAATGCGTGGTCGAATTTAGGTGGTTGAGAGTAAGTTGAGGGTAGAATGATAACACATGACATCCTACCCACATCATTGGGTTCTTCAATATCTTGAGTCCGAGAGACCATAAGCAACCACAAACTCAACAAGAGAATTATACACCATCTCCGAGAAGAACATGAAAAAATCCTCCACGTTGTCCTGCGGATCAACAACAATAACATCAACTAATGGTGGGGAGGAAAAAGGATGAGTAGGCGAAGACCAAATAAGAGAAAGATGAGTCAAAATAGGAGAAGCATGTGGCTGCGTAAGATGAGATGAAATAGGAGAAAGGGAGGTGAGAAAATATTAAGGGAATCGTCGAGCTATAATAGATGAAATCTTGAAGACGATCAAAATTATGAGGAGCAGTGGTCCGAGGGACAAGAGGAAAGAGAAGCACTATCGAGGGACATAGAGGGAGTGGAAATATGAGAGGATAAGGGTGAAAATTTATGTTTACCCTTCAGGAGATAAGACTGGGTAGTGGGGGATAAGTTGGGTAGGAGTAGCCTTAGTGAACAATAGGTAGATCAAACCCTAGTGAAGGATAGGGCCCAAACCCTTCCTAGCAAGAACAATAGAGTCACCAAAGAGTTAAAAATAAATTGAGAAATATTTACCTTTCTTCCATGCCGAAGTGAGCCAGGAGGAAAAGGTGAACACCATGTATCACCTTGAAGTGACTATCAATGGTAAAATAACACATGATACAATGTATCACCTTATGCTAAGGATTCTTAAGAGAATTTCTCTCGTATCCAAATTAATAATTTTGAATTTATTCAAAGTATTCTATGCATTCAACAATCTCATCAGCAAGTGGTAACTTAACATACGTAGATCCACTATTCAGAGATCCATTGCTTTAGCAATGCCACTCGCCAAGATGGTGAAAAAATGGTCCCCCACTCGACATTTCCCTTGTCCCAAGAAGCAAAAGTGCAACTAGAGATCATAAGGAGTGGCCATGCAAGGATTCCAAGAAGATTGAGACCCCACCTTTCCACCCCGAACCACGATGTCCCAAATTTCCTTATCCTATTTCACTTTATGATAGTCTACAGTTCAATGCACACAATTTCCCCACCCATTATAAAAAAACCATAGAAAGAGAAAATATCATTGTGAAAATTAACAGCTTGAAGTTGGTTTAAAATTCCACGATCCTTTAAAGCTCGCACATTCCCATGCACGATGGTGAGATATGATGAGATAAAAATATCTTCCTTGACGTGTGTTGACATGTGATGAATTAAATCAATCAACATCCCAATTGTGGATGCCACATGTGAAGATAGAGAGGATCGGGGATGATGAAGTAATGATTATTTGAATGGTTGCAACCACTTTGGCCAAGGTAGCTAACATGAGAAAAGATACAACAAGAGTTATGGGGGTAACACCTAGAATTGATGAAGCGAGGAGAGGTATTTTTAAAAGATGAAGCTCAAATTTTTTTGCATCACATCAGACCTTAAGAGGTTATTTTGCTTCCAAGGCTGCATTAATTTTAACTAGAATGTAGAGATCTTTCGAAAATAATTCTCTTTGAGTTGTGGAGCTTAATTGCTTCACATTAGCATGCTTTATTAACTTTTGAAATACACAAAGAATCGACATCACTCGGTTGACCGACATCGGTCAGTACATGGGGACTGGTATTGGTCAAGGCAAGGAGGAACCAACATCGGTTACCTATGCGTGATTGTTTTATTTAACTCACAGGAATTAGATCTAACCTTTGATATAAAGTTGATCTAATGGTTGTAATAACATAGCTAAGTTTCCCTAAGTTTGTATATGGTTATATAAGCTAGAAAACTAGGGTTAGATGATAATAAGGGAAGAATTGTAAGAAGGAATTCTTGGAGAGAGAAAAAGATAAGCTTGTGAGGAAGAAAGTACTGTACATCCAGGAAGAGTGGAATATTACATATCTTCATTATATATTCACTACAAAGCTTTGAGTAATAATATTGGCTATTTCTTGGTGGACGTAGCCCACACTAGGTGAACCACGTTATATCTTGTGTATTATTCTTTTGGTTTATTTCCATTTTTATTATTTGTATGCTTAGATCTGAATAATATATCTATATAACTGGTGTGATTAACCCCAACAACCGGTATTAGATATTTTTTGTTTGTTTGAGGGTTTTGTGTGTTGATGGATTTACTCACATAGAGATTTCTGATTGAGTGGGAGCTACAACAATGGCAAAAGATGGAAAATACATAGTCAACAAATTTGACAGCCATAATTATTAGCTATGGAAGATGCATGTGGAAGATTATATGTATCAGAAAGATCTATACTTACCGTTGGATGAGAAGGCAAGACCTACAAAGATGATTAATGAAGAATGGAAAATTCTTGATAGAAAGGCTTTGGGATCTATAAGATTGAGCATGTCAGCATCTGTGGCTTTGAATATTACCAAAGTAACAACCACAATAGAGTTGATGAAATATTTAGCTAATTTATATGAAAACCTAGTGCTTCAAATAAAGTTTATTTGATGAAGAAATTATTTAATTCTAAGATGCAAGAAGGTGAATCTATATCAAGTCATTTGAATGATTTCTGGTCTATAGTAAATCAATTAAAATCAGTTAATATCCCTTTTGAGGATGAAGTAAAAGCATTGTTATTCTTGTGCTCTTTGCTAGATAGTTAGGATAATTTGGTAATGGTTGTTAGTAATACAACATTTGTTTCTAATATTTTAAAGTTTGATGATGTGGTTAGTATAATCCTGAATGAAGAAATATGCAGGAAAAGTATATGAGAATTATCATTTGGTAATGCTTTGAATGTAGAAAGTAGGGGAAGGCAGAAGGAGAGATCCAAGAGTAAGAGTAATGGGAAATCAAAGTCTAATAATGACATATCTAAATCTAGAGGTAAAGGAATAACTCACTTTGGAATTGTGGAAAGAAACGACATGCAAAAAGGATTGTTGGTTCAAGGAAAACAAATAGAATGTACCGAGAAAGGTAAAGAGGCAAAATTGCTACATCTAAGGTCATGTAAGATTCCCTTATTCTCTCCTTGGATAATAAAATCGAATCACGAGTTTAAGATTCTAGCTTCTTTCCATGCTACCCTAATAAGGGTTACTTCAGAAATTATGTCTAGGGTAATTTTGGGCGTGTTTATTTAGGAGATGATGAACCATGCAATATTATTGGTAAAAGAGAATTTCATTTAAATTTGTAGAATAGAAATACATGGATATTGAAATATGTGAGGCATATGCTAAGCCTAAGGAGAAATATTATTTCGCACGGGGACAACTAGGTGAATCGGTTGCATGGTTACATTCTGGTCGACTCTTGGAAGGTTACCAAGGGATATCTTGTTGTAGAAAGAGGCAAGAAGGTAGGAACATTGTATTTGTCTACCTATATTACTGATTTATGTTTGTACTATCTACTTTAGATTCAGATGCAAACATGTGGCATAATTGGCTAGGTCATATGAGTCAAAAAGGAATGCAGATCTTAAAGGTTAAGGGTAAGGTATCGATTTGAAAGATGTAGATCTTGATTTTGTGAGCATTGTATCTTTGGAAAGTAAAAGAGAGTTAAATTTCTCAAAGTTGGGTCAATAACAAAGAAGGAGAAAAAGTAGAGCTTGTGCACTCGGATGTGTGGGGACCGGCCAGGGTAGCTTCTCATGGTGGATCCCAATATTATGTGACTTTCATTGATGATGCTACAAGGAAGTTATGGGTTTATTGTATTAAACGTAAATATGATGTTTTTGAGACCTTGCAAGATGGAAATCCCTTGTGGAAATGAATCAAATTAAAAGTTAAAATGCCTTAGATTTGACAATGGTGGTGAGTATTGCAGCAAGGATTTCAATGATTATTGTTTAGTAAATGGAATACGCAGAGAAAGAACGGTTCCTATAACACCACAAGAGAATGGTGTTGCTTGAAAGAATGAACATGAAAATCATGGAACGTGTAAGAAGCATGAGGATACATGATGGATTACCCTTGCAGTTCGGGAAGAAGTAATAGACACGAAAGTTTATTTGAATAACCATGGGCCTTCAAGTGAACTGGATGGTGGAATACCAGAAGAAGCTTAGACTGGAAAAAGGTAGATCTTTCTTTTCTTAGAGTATTTGGTTTAGAAGATTTTGTACATGTTGATAAAGAAAATAGAAATAAGTTGGATGCTAAATCCAAGAGATGTACTTTCATTGGTTATGGCTCTAGTGATTTTAGATTCTATTTTTGGGATTTAGAAGATTCTAAGATTGTTAGGAGTCATGACATTGAATGAAATGAAAAGAGAATGTACAGGGATCAAGTTTTGGTACCCAAAGATGAACCGGTTAAAAATTTTGTGGATAAAAATGCATTCTTAGATTTAAAATTAACACCTACAGTCTACATAGTAATCTTGGTATTAGGTGACATCAAACCAATGTTGGTCACCGAATTGACATCGATTCTGAAGGAGCCCAACCAACGTCATTAGCTAAGCGGGACCGACATCGGTTATGGGAGATCGACGTTGGTTAGAAGAACCAGTGTCGATAGGAGGTGACCGATGTTGGTTACTATCTGAGATTGATATAAATTTTGTAGAATGAACAAAATGAGCCTCAACACCCCAAATCTTAGTGAGAAGGTCACAAAGGGTAAGTAGACCTCTAGAAATATTTTCACCTTCCTTATCTTATTTATTATTGATTGATAGTGGTGAACCAGAGAGTTTTGAAGAAGCAATGTAGGATGAGACCCACATGAAGTGGGAGCATGACATGGATGAGGAGATGGACTCCTTGAAATAGAACTAGACATGGGATTTGGTTAAGTTGTCAGTAGGTAAGATAACATTGTAGAATAAATGGGTTTACAGGATCAAGGAAGAAGAGGGTGGACATAAAAGATACAAGGAAAGGCTTGTGGTAAAAGGATTTGCATAGAAATTAGGTATTGATTTTGGTGAGATATTTTCTCCTATACTTAAAATGACTTGATGTAGGCTAGAACTCACCAAGAATAACCTGACATGCTAGCACATCACTCAACCTATATGTTAGGTTGTGGAGCACATTTTCATGTGTGAAAGTGTGAAGACTCGTACACTAAAGTAATTGCACTTTTCATGTATCATCGTCGGGTTTTTTAGACGTAATTTTTTTGGCCTCGAAAAAATGCACCCGACATATCGAAACGTGCTCTTCTCATATGGGTGATATTTTTGACCCATAAGTTTATAGGACGGGTTTTGCCCATGGTTTTGATACCCACGGTTTTGTAAAACTACTTAAGTAGTTGTCTATTTATATGGTCTTATGCATATGATAGAAGTACAAGCAAATGTATTGCAGATGTGTTTTAAATTCGGGTGTGAATTTTGTAGAGTTTGTTGAACATAGCTCCGAATGGATCTAGGTATTGTATTGAGAGAGCGGTGGCTTGTAATAAAATCTAAGCAAGTGATTCTTGGTGGACGTAGCCCAAATTGGGTGAACCACATTAAATATTGTCTCTTTGTGTTGTGTTATTTTATTCTACAATTTTATTTGAGATCTGTAATAATTTCTACATATTAGTTTCTACTGTTGCGATTTTGTGAGGGATTATTCCGCATATTTTATCCCTTATTTCCTAACAATTGGTATCAGAGCCTAGTTTGGTTTGTTGAAGTGTTGAATCACAGGGAAAGTTTTTAGCTTGAGTGGGAGCTATGACAGATGATGGAAGATCTAGGGTTGATAAATTCAGGCAAAATTTCTGAGTCTTTGGAAGATGTATATGGAAGATTACCTTTATCAAAAGGATCTTTATACTCCATTATCTCGAGAAGGTGAACAAACCCTTGAGTATGACAGAGATGCGAGAATGGGATTCTTTGGATAGTAAGGCACTTGGGACAATCGGTTGTGTCTTGCATCTTGATATTATTTAATGTTTCAAAGGAAAAGACTACAAAAGATCTAATGGATGCATTAGGGAAGTTGTATGAAAAACCCTCTGCCTCTAACAAGATATTTTTAATAATTTTTTTAAATATGAAGATGTCTAAGAATAGTTTAGTAGCAGATCATTTAAATGATTTCAATACTGGTTGTGAATATGCTAGCTTGGTTCAATAGAATTTGATGAAGAAGTTAGGGATATATTAATTTTGTGCTCTTTACCCGAGAGTTGGAATAGCTTCGGTAATGGTGGTAAGTAACTTGGTTCAGGTAACTCGAAGTTGAAGTTTGAAGATGTTGTAGGGGTGATTCTAAGTGAGGAAATGCGAAGAAAAAAATCCAGGGAATCTTCTACTTCAAGGAATGCTTTGATAGTGGAAACTAGAGGGAGACAAAAGAATAGAGGAAATCATGGAAAATCGAAAGATTGGGCAAGGTCAAAATCCAAGAGCAAGATTGTATGCTGGAATTGTGGAAAGCTTGGGCATGCAAAGAAGGACTGTTGGGAGCTTCGGGATAAGAAGAAACAACAGGAAGAAAACAAGGAGGAAAATGTGGCAACGGGTAATGTATGTCAGGATGCTTTGATTCTTTCTTTGCACAATATTATTGAATCTAAGGTTTTAGATTCAAGGGTTCTGCTTTCCATGCTTCTCCACATAGGCATTATTTTGTTGATTATGTTCAAGGAGATTTTGGGCATGTTTTTCTTGGTGATGATGAGCCTTGCAAAGCATAGTTGGAAAAGGTTTTGTTCAGGTTAAGATGTAGAATGGAAATACTTGGCTATTGAAGGATGTCAGACATGTGCCTACATTAAGATGAAATTTGATATCGCAGGTAGTTGGGAAGTGATGGTTGTACTGTGATATTTACAATGGACTCTTAGAAGGTTACCAAGGGTGATCTTGTGGTGGTAAGAGGTAAGAAGGTTGGAACCTTGTATTTAACCACTTATAGCACTAATGTTTGTAATCTTGTGGCTTCAGAAGTAGATACAACATTGTGGCACTATAGGATTGGTCATATGAGCCATAACGACATGGAGATCATAAAGAAGGATTTTACGAGATATACGAAACATGTTTGGAGTTCTTGAGGACTCAGGTGTATATATGGAAAACAGAAGTGAGTAAGGTTTCTCAAGGTTGGACCTACAAAGAAAGAGAGTAAGTTAGAGATGGTACATTCTGATGTGTGGGGGCCAGCTCAGGTATCATCTCTTGGGGGTTCAAGTTATTATGTTACTTTTATTGATGATGCAACAAGGAAAGTTTGGGTTTATTGTATTAGAAATAAATCTGATGTATTTGACACTTTTGTTAAATGGAAAGCCTTGGTACAGAATAAAATAGGTCTTAAGCTAAAATGTCTCAGGTCAGATAATGGAGGGGAGTATTGCAACAATGAATTTGATGATTATTGTTCTAAGAATGGAATCCACAGGAAAAAGACGGTTCCAGGAACTCCACAGTAGAATGGGGTATCAGAAAGGATGAACAGAACAATAATGGAACATGCTAGGAGCATGAGGATACATGCGGGATCGCCTCTTTCTTTTGGGCAAAAGCAAAGTGAACAAACTATGTACTTGATAAACGAGAGGACCCTCAAAGTGCCTTGGATGGAGGCATACCTGAGGAGGCTTGGTATGGTAAGAAAGTTGATTATTCATTTCTTAGAGTCTTTGGATGTGAGGTGTTTGTTCATATAGACAAGGATGATATGACCAAGCTAGAGGCTAAATCAGAAAAATGTACTTTCATTGGTTATGGTGGTGATGACTTTGGATATAAATGTTGGAGTATTAAGGACAAGAAAATCATTCGATCTAGGGATGTGGTCTTTAATGAGAAAGTCATGTATAAGCAATAGTTGCAGGAAAACAGGAAGAATCCAAGAAAGAATATGCAATGGTAGAGGATCTTCCGGATGGAAAAGTGACACATGAATCAGTTTAGGAACCTCCTCAACAGGAACCCCAAACTCCTATATTGAGGAGGTCTTCTAGGGTAAGAAGAGAACTTGAACATTTTCTCCTTCTCTTTATTATTTATTACTCATTGATAGTGGAGAGCCAAAGAGCTTTGATGAAGCAATGCAGGTAGATGCCGCAGAAGAAATGGGAGCAAGCCATGGATGAGGAGCATCAGGCTCTCATGGAGAACCAAACATGGGATTTGGTAAAGCTACCCGAAGGAAAAAGAGAATTACAGAACAAGTGGGTGTTTAGAGTCAAAGAGGAAGAAGGAGGCAAGAAAAGATACAAGGCCTGATTGGTGGTCAAGGGTTTCTGCAGAAAAAGGTATAGATTTTGATGAAATTTTTTCTCCGTAGTAAAAATAACTTCTATTAGAAGCTGTTCTAGGAATAGTTGCATCGAGAAGACTTGAACTTAGAATAGCTTGATGTAAAGACTCGCATTTCTCCATGGTGATTTGGAGGAGGAACTATATATGCAAAAGCAACCAAGAGGGCTATGAGGTTAAAGGTAAAGAGGAGATGGTGTGTAAAACTCGAAGAAGAGCTTGTATGGCTCAAACAAGCTCCACGTCAATGGTATAAGAAATTTGATAGCTTCATGATGGAGCAAGGTTACATTAGATGTCATTCGACCACCTGCGTGTATACAAAGAAATTTGAGGATGGCAGTTATATTATCCTTTGTCTGTATGTGGATGACATGTTGGTTGCAGGTAAAAACATGCAAGAAATAAAAGTACTCAAGAAGCAGCTAAGTGAATCCTTTGCTATGAAGGATTTGGGGGCAACCAAACAAATCCTTGGTATGAGGATATCTCGGGATAGGAAGGAATGGAAGCTGACTTTATCTTAGGAAGAGTACATTAATAAAGTCTTGGAGAGGTTTAATATACAGGATGCTAAACTGGTTAGGACTCCTTTGGCAGGCCATTTCAAGTTATCAAAGGAGCAGTGTCCCAAGATAGAGCAGGAGAGAAACCAAATGTCCAAGGTACCTTACTCATTAGCGGTTGAATGTTTGATGTATGCCATGGTGTGTACTAGGCCGATATTTCCCATGCGGTGGGAGCGGTGACTAGATTTATGAGTGATCGAGGTAGAGATCACCGCGGGCAATAAAGTGGATCCTTGGTGATTGAGAGGACCATGGGGATAATTTTTGTGTTACAAGTGGATCAAACACCATTTTGTGTGGTTATGTAGATTCAGATATGGCTGGAGATGTAGACATCAGGAGGAGCACAATAGGTTATGTTTACACTGTAGGTGGAACAACAGTAAGCTGGATTTCACGACTACAAAAGTTGGTGGCTTTGTCAACCACGGAGGCTGAGTATGTTGCTGCCACAGAGGCAAGCAAAGAAATGATTTGGTTACAACAATTACTTGAGGAGTTGGGGCATAAGCAAGAGGAAGGAAAGTTGCATAGTGATAGTTAGAGTGCTATACACCTAGCTAAGAACTCTGCTTTCCACTCTAGGACAAAGCATATACAGTTAAGGTACCATTTCATCAGGACAACTTTGGAGGAAGAGAAGTTGAAGTTGGAGAAGATTCATCCAGTCGAGAATCCTGCAAACATGATGACTAAGGTGGTCACAAGGGAAAAATTAAAGTTGTGTTCAACTTTGGTTGGTCTTCACAGAAACTAGTGAAGGGTTGAGAAGCTTGCTTAGAGGAAAACTAGTCTCCAAGTGGGAGATTGTTAGGTTGTGGAGCCTGTTTTCATGTGTGAAAGTGTTGAAGACTATACACTAAGAGTATTGTACACTTTTCATGTATCCTTGCACGGGGTTTTTAGGCGTAATTTTTTTTTGGCCTCGAAAAAATGCACCGACATATCGGGAAATGTGCTCTTCTCATATGGGTGAGATTTTTGACCCATAGGTTTATGGGACGGGTTTTGCCCATGGTTTTGATACCCACGGTTTTGTAAAACTGCTTAAGTAGTTGTCTATTTATATGGTCTTATGCATATGATAGAAGTACAAGCAAATGTATTGCAGATGTGTTTTGAATTCAGGTGTGAATTTCAGCAGAGTTTCTTGAGCATAGCTCAAAACGGATCTGGTATTGTATTGAGAGAGCGGTGGCTTGTAATAAAATATGAGCAAGTGATTCTTGGTGGGCGTAGCCCAAATTGGGTGAACCATGTTAAATCATCGTCTCTTTGTGTTGTGTTATTTTATTCTCGCAATTTTATTTGAGATCTGTAATAATTTACGCATATTAGTTTCTCTTGTTGCATTCGTGAGGGATTATTCCACATATTTTATCCCTTATTTCCTAACACTATATTGATCACTCACCCAAAGCATGCAAAGGTATCAGGCCCCTCTTTAGAGTTGATCGTGAAGGATGGGATCATGATGAAGAATTAATGCATGTAGTTACACAATGACATGAGATATTCCACAGAGATTATTCTAGATCTAGATCTTTAGGAACCATGATTCAACAATAAACACAATGATATCATCCATGCAATAAAAAACTATAACCATGTTTAACACCTTGATTCAATCAATACCTTCCATTATATTAAAACATAGGAATACACAAAAGCTTCTTACAATAATAACATTATATGCTCATGCGCGTAATAGATCGAAAACATAATTCTGCATACCTCTATATCTATCTCACACACACATACCTCTCTATATCCGTATCTCTGTATATCTCAATCACCTCTTCTACACAACTTACTACATACATATTTATAAGGGTGGGGAATTTCCCTTCACCACTTATCTAATCCCAAAATAGGTCGCATGCTGAGAATAGCCATGCGCCTTTACAATAATAGGCTCACATGCAAGAATGCTAACAATAGACCTCTCACAATTAACTAGAAGTAATAATATTATTATTATCTTGATCCCATGCAAAACTCTTAGTAGACGCTACTACTCAAAAACAGCCTATGCGTGTCGCACAAGTCTTCATTCCGTTTATGTGCTCTGCACTTGCGCAATATTCCAAAAATAGATCATAATCATGAAAATGGCTAAGTCCGAATCTGTCTCTCGTCCTCCAGAGCACAATTCATTCTTGATCCTCCTATGCCTTCAACGCGCTCTTGCTCTTACGTGCGAATCTTCCTCGTATTCCTTCCGATAAGTGTTATACATTTTCTACTCAACATTACCCCACACTAACTACATTTCCACCCCGAAAATGGCTACTCCTTGAACAATAAATAATAAAGTAATGGAAAGAATGTTAAAGAATTTCTATACAAAGAATAGTTATTTACTCTGCATCACCCTCTACTTCAACTAGAAGAATGAGTTCTTGATATTCTTCCTTTATTTCGCCTCTAATGTTTTCCATTCACTTAGTACGGCCTCTACTTTTTCTAGAATATCTACCACAATAGACTCCAGCTCATCTTGGGCAATTTCTCCCTTTTCATTCTACAAAACCGAACAATGTTGGACATTGCATACATTCTTCCTTCTAGTAGATCCATCTTCTGCGCTATAATCTTCCCAGATCATCTAACCTTTCCTTATGGGGTTCTTGCGCTGCTGCAAGGGCCTCACGCTTTTGTTTTACCAATGTCAACCTCTCTGCGTGACCCAGTGTCTCATCCTTCATCACTTTTAGGACTTCATTTTCCTCTACCATGGTCCTTATCCTGATGACCACCTCGGAGTTGTGCAAATATTCAATGCCTAGTCTGCTTTCCTCAGCTCCTCCTGCAAGGTTTGGAGCAATGCCTCATAAGATGCAATCTTCCTCATCACCAAAGCCTTTGCTTGCTCTGCTTCCTACTCAGGATCTTTTGGTGCTGGCATGCGCATAGGTCCATCCTCAAGCACCAAATCCACCAAGGTACATACATAATGCATTATCGAAGGAAATTTTTGGGTACCTTGGACTCCAAATGTGGTCTTGCTTTCAGGACATGGTCTCCAATTTCCTCTGCCATATGCTGATGAAAGAATTGTTCTTCTTTTTCTCTAAGTTCTTCTCTTGTCATGGCGTCTTTATCTTTGCATCTTTGGAATTTATCTCTTCTTTCAGTGCCCCAATAGTTGTAGCTTTATCCACATTCCTCCTTGCCACCTTTGTAGATACCTTCACCAAGGCATTACTTACTTGTTCATCGACATACAAAAATAGGCTTTACTATTATGTGTCTGGCCTGAGGTGTCTTCTTAATCTTCTTGATACACATGAATCTTCACATATGTTGAAGTCTAGTTCGTCCATGTGTTTGCATTGACCAAGACAACTATTTCCTTGTGCGCATAGTGGCCATGTCCTCATCCATCAGCTCCCATCCATACAATTCTTTAAGGCCCACCATGCTTTGGAAACGAGCGTGGACAATTTTACTTGTGTCCTCAACGTAGCCCATGACTGGTGCAGTATACTCCCCACTTGTCCTCTTCGATCTTGGCCCCTTAGGAACTTGAGTGCCAAGATTTGGAGCTTGTTCTGCTATGCCCTGAGTAGTCTCTTGCATGCTGTCCCATCTACCTCCTTTACACATTCTTCTCCATCCTTCATTTCTTCATCCTTTGGATCTTCTATGTCCTCTAGCTATACAGGGTGCTAGGCACACTCTCTGCAAACTCTTCCACTTCTTCATTCAGTTTCATTTTCTCCTTCTCTTCTCTACTATCTCTTTCTAAGGAGAGATTCATGGTGATCTCCGAACTGATTGTGGTGTAGCACCTTGGGCTTTGGTTCTTCTAAAATATCCTTTTGAAGTGACGCACTCCTTTTATTGCATCAAGTCCTCATCACCTCCTTCTTGCACCTGAGGTGGTGTAGTCGCACTCTCAATTCCTACCTTGTCTATAGGCTTCCTTTATCCTCTATGTTCCAAAGCCACCACTATCTTCTCATTCATCCTCCTCTTCATCCACCACTATAGTCTCTACAGGTTATGGAGTTGGCACATTCTCTATTGTATGCTTACCCTTAGGCAACCCTGGAAGTACGAACTCATTTTCCACATATTTTTTATTCTCCAGCTTGGGCTTGAGTTGAAGATACACAAGCATTGCTCCAACGTCTCCGACTGCCAAGATTACTAGCTTCATGCTTATTACATCTAAGATAAGCCTCTCAATGTAGGTAGTCCATCTTGGATATACATATGTTTTTCAGAGTGTGATAATCACAATCTACTTTATCTGTGATGAATCTTAGGCATCGCATATGTGAACTAATGAAGCGATGCCCGGAAGTAGTGTCTTTGTGAAGGCATATGGAAGTTTGCACCAAGGGCTCCAAGCTCTATCCTTCATCGTAAATTGTGTGATGTAAAGATGTTGGTAGACCGTGAACTGTATTGCCTTACCCACAAACGAAAGTAACTCCTTGGTACGCGCCACTCCTCTTTGAGTGCTTTGCCAGAGCTGTCATACCACATCTCTACCCTCTATTTAAATGGCCCACCCATGGTCCCTTCGCATAAGTATTTATCAAATATTTCTACCAGAGATTTATTTTCCTGGGGTACTCCCAAATCTTTTCCTTTGGCCCATCGGGCACTCCAATCTCCATAAACACCAAAGACAATAAAATAGCACCAAAACTAATTCTGTCACCTGTACATGCTTCTTCAATGATTGTCTTTTCTATGTAATCCACGATATTGTAGATCACTCCTTGAGACATTTTCCTTGTAACGTGTAACCACATTGTATTCACCTGCGACCACCTTTCTTGGTCATTCAACTTTGTTATCAGATGTACAGTTGCATGTACCACTAGGTACTTATTTAATTTATCAATGTCCATGCTGCACAGACCCTTGGTATATCATAGCTCCTTCCTTGTCTCTAGGATCACTACTTTATCTCTGTTGAGCCACTCTCCATATCTGCT
This sequence comes from Taxus wallichiana var. yunnanensis, assembly GCA_018340775.1. NCBI lineage: Eukaryota > Viridiplantae > Streptophyta > Pinopsida > Cupressales > Taxaceae > Taxus > Taxus wallichiana. The sequence continues at coordinate 605,458,363 of CM031239.1, read as the reverse complement.
CCCGAGGCCCTTAATCCATCCTTTGTTGAAATTAAGGTGATTGTGATTCTAACCCTCCGTTCGACAAAGTAGAAGAAGTCCTCATGGAATCTGCTCATCAACCATCGATACAATGGTTCATACTTTCCAAATCATAGCAGCTCATACATGCCTAGTAGACTCCAATTTGCTTTAGCAACTTCTCTCCAACATCATCGTATATTGACATGTCTTCTGTTATGTGTTTGTTTATTTTCATGCTCAACAATGCATCTAGTTCCTTCTTATTATCCAATGTGTGATGGTTGTAATCACTAATCTTACATTTATGGATGTGGGAATCCCATTCTTGTCCCATAATCACGCCCTTCGGATACTACATTTATGAGAAATTACTCTCGGGAGAAATTTCTTCTTCCACTTCGACCTTCTTCTTCCCTTTTACTCCTGTTGTAGGTGCTTTCTTGAGCCATTTGAAAATCTCTCCTTTCTATCCTCTGTAACAAGCAAGTTAAAACCCTAGTTTGAATCTCCATGCCCTAGTGGAAATTACGTGCCCTAGCTCTTTCGTAACGCATCTACTTTGCTCAAACCCTTCACCTATGGGGACGCATAAGCTTCTCCTATACACAAATCTTCTCTCCATGTCTGGTTTCACACTCTTCACACCTCAACATGATTCACTCAACTCGTTTGCACTTAGCTATTTTCAAATTCTCGTAATTTCAATGGTAAGAATGAACTCACATCCCATCCTTATATATATTTTCAAAAATTTAGTGCATTTATTGCTCCTTCACCTACCAACAATCTTCTCATTAATCAACCATTTTTGTTCTTTCCGTGTGGTACATCTTCGTGCCCAAGCTATAACCTTCTAGCGCACCTTCCTACCTTCTAGCCATGGACTTCTCTTTAACACGCATCCATACACATGAGTACCTCACCACCGCACCTTCCTTGGTAGTTCCATGGCCCCCCGCTTGCCTCGCGTTATACTTTTTTCTTCATTCATCTCAACCTATGGTCCTCGTTTCGAAGTAATCTCTTTTTAACAATTCTCCAAATTGAATAACACCGTAGTAGTTTGTTCCTTTCTTGTGTACTTATTTTCAACAATCTGTACCTGGATATCAATAACCACCCCACACTAATGGTATGTATAGTCCTCTACGCATAAAAATTCTTCAAATAATAATTAGCTTCTGGCGCGCAAACATGTTTATTACACAAAAACACCAACTAAATTGACAAAGCATAACGATGAAGAAGGAAATACATTAAGGAAATATAGAATTTAAAACCTAATCTAAATGGCAACATTGCCTTATTACAAACACCAAGAAGACTTATTTATAGTAGGGCTTCATCCTACTCCCATTGAAGTACCCGGGTAGCATAGTGTTCCATCAAGCGCCTCTAATTGGAAAGCACTTGTTTCAAGTATGTGAGTGATAACATACAACCCCAACTAATGTACCTTGAGTTTTCTGGATGGTGCAAAAACTTAGAATCATAAAGGAGAACCATCTCATCCAATCTCAAAAATTTTAACCCTCGATGTGCCTATCATGCCATGCTTTCTACTTGGCCTTTTCTTGTTTTTGACTCCAACATGTTATTGCTCATCGCTCATCCATCTTGATTAACTTTTCAATCTGTTCTTCTAATGCTTGTTCATCAACTAGACCTCCGGCACACATAATATGTAAATAAGGTAACATGAATTCCATAGGAAGAACTCGCCGCACCAAACACCAATTGAAAAGGTGTGGCCTTGTTTAACTACTTGTATGTTGTTCTATACGCCCAAAACTTGCAAAAACTTTATCATCTCAATCCTTCCTTCTAAAATCATAAATTTTTGTCAATGTCCGGCTCGAAATCTTGTTAAAGGCCTCATCGGTCCCATTTTCCCAAGGATGATATGGTGTAGTCTTATGGTGTACAATCATGAATTCATCTAATAATATCCCGATTGTCTCATTCAAAAAAAGGTGTGCCCTATCATTGGTCAAACTCAAAGGACATCCTCACCTTGTAATAATATTTTCCCATAAAAACCTAGCTCTACTGCTCACTGTACAATCCTTTGTAGGTGCTACTTCAGCCCACCTTGTGAGATAATCAGACAAGTAATGACGTAGTGTGATCCATTCCTACATGTGACTGGTGAAATAGGACCCACAAAGTCTATAACCCATTTCTCAAAAGGTTCTGCACTAGTAATAGGTCTTAGAGGAATTTCATCTCGTTGACCTGGTTTCCCAAGGTGTTGACAATGATCACAAGCCTTGCAATATGCCTTATAATCTTTATACAGGGTCTCCCACCATAATCCAGTTGAGTAGAATCTTGTACACACGGTGGCCACCTACAATACCACCACAAGCTTCCTCCATGATATCGTGTGCTCATGTTCCAGTACACAATGACACAATACTTCATCCCGACCTAACTTGTACAGGTCATTGCTAATCAACATATAGGATGCCATGCATATAGAAAGTTGTTTCTTCTCTAAGGATTTCATTCCTTTTGGTGTCATACATGTTCATAGAAAGACATCAATGTCCGCTAATTATGATGGCATACGTTGAACTTGTATAAGCGTGCATTGGACATGGTATCTTCAATGACATGTGCTTCTTCTCCTGACTGTATTATGGATAAATGGTCTGGTCTAGAATTAATTTTCCCTAGTTTGACCACAACTGTAAAATCAAATTCTTGAAATAAGAGTACCCATTTGCATATGCGCCCTGTAAAATGAGCTTGTTTACCAAATACTTCAATGCCATGTGATCTATATAAAATACAAATGGTGTAGCTAGTAGTATTGTATGAATTTATGTAGCGCATAGATCATTGAAAAAGCTTTGCGCTTTGTAGTTGTGTAATTCTGCTCTGCAAGAGTCAAATTTCTACTAGCAAAATAGATAGGATGATCTATAATACCTTCTCTGGCTTGAGCCAACATTGCGCCAATGGCCATGCAGAAGGCATCCACATGTACATGAAATTGTTGGTCCCATGAAGGAAAGTGCAAAATAGGCATGGTAGTAAGTTTCTCCTTCAATATCTCAAATGCACATTGTTGCTGCAGTTCTCCCTAGTAGAATGTACCTTTTCCTTTCAGTAACTCCTCCAAAGGTGCGGAAACCTTGGCATACCCCTTTATGAATTTCCTATAATACCTTGTGTGACCCAAGAATCCACACACCTCACTTTGATTGGTAGGATATTTTAGGCCGATAATGACTGCAACCTTAGCTAGATCAACCAACAAACCTTCCTTACAGATTATGTGTCCTAACAGTATTCCAAATGGTGTAGCAAATATGCACTTCTTGATGTTCAAAGAGATACTCAACTGTCTACATATTTTGAAAAATCAAGCGCAGATTGTCACAATAATCCTTAAAAATTCCATACATCGTCTAATCATCTAAATAAACTTGCAAGAAGTTGTGAATAAAATATTTGAATGGCTAAACAAATATGCGTGAAAATACAAGTGTATTTTTCATACCAAAAGGCATCACACTATAGGCAAAGCTAACCCATTTAGTAGTAAAATTAGTCTTTTCCTGATCCTCTTGGGTAATCTTAACCTGGTGATATCCAGAGAATCCATCTATAAACGAGTAGATTTTGCACCCTACAACACCTTCTAGTATTTCCTCGGTGAATGGTGTAGGAAAGGGATCGAGTCACACATGCAGATTCGGTTCCATGTAGTCCACAGATCCTAATCCAACCATCCTTCTTGACATCGATCACCATTGGACTAACCCATTTTGACTCGTCAGGGGTTTGATGATTCTAAACTTTAACATTTTGTCAATCTCATCATTGACCGTTTTGCTCAAGTTGGGGTTCATCCTGTAGGGTCTCTTTCTAATCTGGGCATGCACCTTCCTTAAGATTTATATTCATCTCTCCTAATGATTTATGCACGCCTTTAAGTTCATGGTACCCGAGGGAATAAGTCCGATAATCCGTTGTAACTCAATGATTTTTGCCACTTGTGAGTCTAACCAATAGTCTCCAATTATGGCATCCTTAGGCTCAACATATGATCCAATAGTCACTTTCTTTGTCTTTATAGGTTCATGATTGGCACGTGTGGTCTTATCTCATCTTGCCCAACACCTCACGCCTACTTATTGAATGGTCTACATCAAGATTTTATACTTCTTCATCATCCACTACGTAGATCATTTTTCCTTTTTCTTGCTCAAGGAAAGTAATGTGCTTGTTATCCCTTTTGTGATCTCGGGGAGTTTTATAACTCTTTTTACTTGTAAAAGGTATGTCAAGGTTTTCTTTTATTGATTATTTCAAATATAAGGTTAGATTTTTAGCACATATGATTAATTCAAGAAGGAGGTGTCATGTTTAGTCTTGAGAAGGTGTCTTAGTTGCATCTAATAGAAAGTATAAAAGGTTTTTCAAGAGAAAAAATTTGGGAAATTTGCATTATCACATTTGGTATCGATCTAGATGTTCTTGAAGGGTCGAGTGATCCGAGAGGGTTTTAACTACTCTTGAAGGTGTGAAGGAATCGGGGGGATTCATTAAGATATATTCTCAACTTAGTAAGTTTCGTGAAGGAATGTCTGAAGTTAGGTCGGTGATGAAGGAGTCATGAGAATCATGACATGTTTGGTTGATGTTTCCAACCATATGGTGAGACTTGAATGTGATAACAAATAAGGAAAACCAAGAAGTTATAGGTATGACCCTTTGTCATTAATCTCAAAGGGGAGAAAGAACAAAATTGGGAAATGAGAATGATCATGTTGAATAAGGTTATGCCATAAATAAAAGCAGGGGGATATTGTTGGCAAGGTGTTGTTGTCATTGATGTAAAAAGGAGTGTGATGTCATGTCATGTGTGAAGGTTGATGAAAAGGTGTTGAGTTGTCCTTGATGTCAAATATTAAGAAGAATTTTATCATGTTGATATTATTATGATGAAATTACATATGCCTCTAATGACTAAGGTGGGGTCAAGGAGGTTTCAAGTTATATGTGTGCTTTCGAAGAACATGAAGACAAGTCAAGTGCTCAAGAAGCCTAGTCAAGGGCTAATGAGCCTAAGTACATGAGATATGGATAGACATAGGTGGTTGAATATGGTTGAGCATTATGAGGCATGAGTATAAGGTATAAAGACTCTTAAGAGTGTCTCATAGCATGTTCATAGGGATATGACCTTAGGTCTAGGTCTACACTAGACCTATTCCTATGCCCTAGGTGGCCTAATGAGGTATGAAGACCAATTTGCAGATTGAGTATGTAATTGTGAGCATGTGAAAAATTGAAGAAGGTTATTTCAAGTTTATATATGAAGTTTTCAATATCAGGTTGGAGGAGAAAGAAAGATAGATAATTTTTTTCCCTTACCGAGCTCAAGAAATGAGAAACCAAATCCTCGAGAAGGATGTTCTTGTGCTACTTCACACATGTGAACTCGCATGGTGACTTGATATCTTCATGGTAGATGAGGAATGGAACTACAAAGGATTTATAATCATTAGTTCATAGATTGAGGCCTCATGCTTTATGAACAATCGTTAAGAAGGTAAGGTGGTCTAAAACCCTACTAAGGTAGTGATGGAGAAGATATTGCTCAATATGGACCAAAATGAATTGGGTGACCTATTTTTATGATTGGAGGCTATATTAGACTCTCTCAGGTATCTCTAGGTGGCATTGAGGTGTCATGATAGTGAGTGGACCCCACAGTAAAATTCATGTTTCCGAATAAGTTGTGTTTTCTCTCAATTTTTCACTAGACATGGTGTGAAAATGGATGGTAGAGGAATTATGGAATCCATACTACATGTCTATGATGGTTTTTGGACATGGTATATCCCTTAGCAGGTATGTGGAAGTCATTCTTGCAAGACTAGTTTTTAGGGTATAATGGAATTTTTGGTGACCTAGTTGTAGAGATGTTCTTGGATCTATAAACACTGATTTGTGGCATCTTATGCATTTATATGTGTCATTTATGAATTTTAGGGCATGTATGTTCTTTGGATAAGATCCATGATACAAAAATGAGGTGAATTGGTGCATACAAGTTGACTGGATTTGCTTAGTTCTAGAATGGGCGTAAGGGTGAAGATATTGGTGTAGAAGACCAATATTTTATATGAGTTCATGATGTATGGCTACTAGAGAGTGATCAAGGATTCTTATTGGACCATTTTCATGCATTATAAGACTTTAATGGGTTAGTACATGTGTTGGATGGTCAAGCTTTATTGACTAGTTTTCATGGTGGGAGGATAGTTCTAGGTATGCTAAGTGAAATTTTTTTCTCAGGAATTTGTGCCTTGAGTGATGGTGCTAAAAGAATATGGTGATGACCTTAAGGTCATGTAGTGTATGCTCTTTCTTTATTATGACATGATTAAGTGTTTTGACGAGTGTTTGAGTTTCATCTATGAAGACTGGTTTGTGAAGATGCACAAACCTATTAGGACTAGGTCATAATGAGTGGCTTCATAACATGATATGGTGGTACATAGTTAATCAAGTATTTTGGATAAGTGGTTCCTGATGTTTGGTGAAGGCCATGTGGGCCAAGAAGACCCAGACTTGGTGAAGGAGCTGTTTTAGGCATTTAGGCCTAATTGAGTCCTAATGAAGGATTTGAGCTTTCATATGCTATTTCTGATGTAATGTGGATATTATATGATGTTTTTATGTTTTTTATTATGTTATATAAACTATGATGGTTGAATGAGATGTGTATGCTCCTTAAGTCATGTATATAAAAAGTTCATGAGACCTATTTGAAGAAGGATATAGAATGCAGATGAGAGAATAAGGGAAAAGTATGCAGAGGAACAAAAGTTATTAGTTACCATCATTAGAGGGAAATTTTTTTATTAAATACCTAACATGTGTCGATACCATGTTTTTTCAAGGTCAGATGATATAATCATCTTGGTTAATAAATTTTTGTGTCGAGAATCCTAAAAGGAAGCTTTGAAGAAGATAAAAGAAAGGAGAGCTGAATAGGTGTCATCATCGGTTATTCAATAACAAATTATCAAGGTGAAAAACATTTAGGTGGTTGAGTTGGTGTTGATTCATCTAGGGGGTTGATGCCTCCATGCAAGTTGGTGCTTTCTAAATTTAGGGGTTGGTGCTCCTTGTAGGGTTGGTGCTCTACTAAACTTCTAGGGTTGGTGATCCTTGTTGGGTTGGTGCTCAACTAAATTTGATTCATTTTGTATAGGAAAAGTTGTTTAATATTTTTTCAGTGGTTTTTCTTCCCTTCAAGGGTTTCCCACTTATATTTGGTGTACTTGTGTTTTATTGCTCATGTATGGTTATGATTCTTAGTGAATGCATGTTTAATGGTTAAGTTGTAATGATAATTGATGAATGCTAAAGTGTATGTGAAATAAAGTTATAGGAAAACTAATTCACCCCCTCTCATTGGTTTTGCTTCCAACAATTTGATTGACCTATCTAGATATTACACACTAGGCGAGAGAATGACGTGTGGTTTTAGGCCTCTTGGAACTAGTATCGATGTCAATGGTGCACACAGTACCCACAACCCTTTAAATGTTTTTGCAAGACTCTTCATCTATGGATAGGGATTGATATGATGAGCAATATCAATCGAGACTCGATTTCCCCTTTAAGGGAGTTACTTTAGTATGAGCATGTTACATGACAATTTGGCATCGTTTAGGAGGTTCACCAAAAATTTTAAACCTAAATTAAATTTATATGGTGAATTTAGTCAAGTGTGGGATATATTAGAGTTGATTTACAAATATAATAAAGATGGAACAATACAAGAACTAATTCATATTTGCAACTCAGATAGATAAAAGGATTTTTATACATCATTTAACCTAAATGCAATTGAAACCACAAAACAAAGGCGTAGACACACTTAGTTGATTTCTACTAGTACTAGAAAGATTTAGGCATGTGCAAATGAGAAAATAGAAGATTGAACCTAAAAACCCTTAATAACTAGATTACCTTGGAATTCAACTCTAGTTGTTGAGTCAATCCAATTGTTGCACTACATGCCCTCATATAGTATCATGCCTCATCTAGTTCTCATAGGTGCTTGTGCAAGTGAGTGTTATATAATCCAACCACTAGGGTTTCATTTGTGTTTCTTGACTCAAATATATAAGGATAATTATATAGTATATCTTAGGTAGTACTAATGTGATGTGGTGTACCTTAGCTACATGACCTAGACATTTGTTTCTTAAAACCCTTTCACAAAGCTTGGAGTGAATTTACTATTGATAAGACATGGTTCTATGGAATTTTCATACTTGGAAATGGAGGAATATAGAATATTTGACCTAGTTGAGTGATTCGGACCCATAGTAGGGAAATTCTAATTGATGTGCAATTCATTTGGGAATATTTAGGAGATACTTGATTGCTTTTGGAATGATATTTGTGATAGGATCTTGTAAGAGTGTCAGGTGAGTTATTAAGTGATATTGAATTTCTTATATATCCTTTCATAGCTGAAATATTTTAATAATGCCAACCCTAGGAAGGTGAAATGACATAATAAAGATATTAAAATTGAAAACAAATTCGAGAGAATGTGAAAGTTTAGGGTCATACAGTTTATCTAGGACAGATTCCACATCTTAACCATTTGTATGATTTTGTAGAGGAGGATTGTAGTACAAAATAGGAAGTTATGGTTTGATATATATGGCTAATTTACTACTTTGGTTAAATAATATTTCTTGAATTGACGATAGAGAAAAGTGTAAAGATAAGTGAGTCATGGAAGAGCTAGAGATATGCTAGATATATTTAAAATGTGAGCATTTGTATTAGCGAGGAACATATCCAAACTTGGCATTTGTAAAATGACAAGTTACCCAATTCTTGTGTCTACACCACTAAATTTATTATCCATTTCTTGATTATATTGGACATTGTTGGTCCTCGCTATACACCCCTGTTGGCTGACAACATTCTCTTAGGAAGGGGAATGCTTGGATGGTGGTAGACTAGGTAATATATCATTTTGTAGTCTGGGGAGGGGTCTAAAAGTTCCTTAGGATCAGACTCTAAGGTGATTGAGGGGCATGTACAAAGGGGATGGCCTCATCCTGCTACTTTTGGTCCTACCTTGAACTAGGGTGAGAGGACTGCGGTATAACTTGAATGTAGAGGGGAAGATGAATTATTTGTTCCTCTTGATATGTTTAAATGATGGATCAATTTGGGATAAGCATGGCCATGAATACAACACTCACTCTCACGAGTTGTCACAAAAATGTTGTATATGCTTACTATACCAGACACAGGTTACTATAGATAGTAAAGTTTGGTTTCTCTTGCATTATCTAGATAGTAGAATTAAGGATAGAAGGAACCTTCAGTGATATTTAGAGCAACAAAGTAGTAAATGGAGAAATGGAAGTTAATATGAGGGGGTGGGATCAATTATGGTAGTTGTAACTTCACAAAGGGGGGATTTATATGATGAGATATTCCTTGTAACAAAACATTTAACACTTAGAGCAACCTGTAATTTTGGAAAGTACAAAAAACTAGATTAAGTAGTGATTTATACAAAGAAATATTTGCATTCATTGATAGCCAATAGATGCAAATTTTTAACACAATCTCTAAAATACTCGACACAAAAGCTCATGCAAGCATTCTAATAAAGTATTTACTACTTCTACTCTAGTACACCCAAGATACACTCAAAGGCTAACAAAAATCACTTTGAAAAAATGGTTAGAGTAAGGATTTTACAATTAAGTCCAATATTACAAAGTAAATGCTCACAACACAATATTGAACTAATGACCAAAGCACAACCATTAAGGACTAATCTAGTGTACTACACAAAGAAGCAACAAACACAAGACTGTAGCAGAAAATATAACTCATCAATCAGCAATTCGACATACAAAACCAAAACAAAGAAATTAAACTCAAAAGCAAGACATATTTCATTCAGATCTTGAATTTATTAACAAGGGAACATAAAGCAAATTCTCTCAATGTTTGTCAATGGTTGTACATTATAACCACCTTGACACAAAAGTTTGGGAAACCAAAATCTATATGCATTTCACAAAAGAAACATGTAGTCTTACAATTGTATCTCTCAACCTTTTCGAAATAGAAAAATTTACCCCCTTTGATCAGAATACCAAAACTATATCCTGATTTGAAGAATAGAAAAAATAACCCCCTTTCAAATATGAGGACATGCCCCCATATTTATACAATTTTGATGAGTTCTTACAATTTGATTCCCCCAAAATAGTAAGTGAATTTCCCCCTTGTTTGAAAAGAAATATATTTAATCAAAGTAGGAATGTATTTTGTCTAACTGAAAAATATCGCTTTTGTTAGTATTTTGGGATCAATTTCATGCCTTCACTACCACATGTGTAAAATAGCCAATAGTTGATATCGGGAGAAAATGTGTCCTTTTTTATTTTCTATAGCAAACACCATTAATTTATGAATCAAATGATTCCAAATTGAAGGGCTTGAGGAGACCTTTCCAACAAGACCAATTTTTCTTGATTTGGAGCTCTAGAGTGAAATTTATGGCCATTTGAATTTTTACATGTTGGGATGAACATGAGAGTGACACATGATAGCTTTTGATTGGCCTCGAGAATTTCCTACATGTGCATTTATTTTCCTTTGCTTTTAGTGTGAGCCAATAAGAAAATTCCACGCACCTTCACCTTCTCAGACTGTTCTTTTACTTGTACTAGCCCTCGCAAAATATGAGCCAATGAGAAAGCTCCACGCTCTTTCACAGTATTAGATTGTTTGATAACCTTAACTCGATCACCGTGAAACATGATCTAATGAGAAATCTCCACGCTCCGCAATGTCGATTGTTTAATAACCTTAACTGATTTTCATGAAACATGAGCCAATGAGGAAGCTCCATGCTTACTTTGCAATTCAATTTACTTTACAAAAACCTTGTTAGAGTGTGAAGCATAAACCAATGAGAAATATCCATGCTATTGGAAATGTCAGTCTTGTCAGAGTGTAAAGCATAAACCAATGAGAAATCTCCACGTACCTTTGTGGTTTCACAACATCAAGTTCTATTTCTTTCATGTTTTCCTTTCATTAGTTTCATGGTAAAGCCTTCACACCACAACCTTTATCTAGGAAGACTTCATTTTTGGCTTCATAGAAATGTTTCCATGTATAGTGCCTTGACTAGTCAAACCACCTAGACCCAAAGCCTTATGAAACTCGGTTCATTCCATAGACTTGAGGTCTGTTGGATCCCATTTGATCACCTTACACTAGAATGGTGATGTGTGTCCATTGTTGGTTGTTAATATTGTTTCATCTTGATATTCCCAAACTTTTCCACATTTATTTTTGACCGTAGTCTTTGACTTTATCTTCCACGCTGCAGACTGAAACCGTATGAATTTAGTACATTCCTGAATTGAATTCTATGAAACTTGAATGGCTTAGAGAGGCATGGAATCCCTCCATGTGTCCTCTCCTTTGTGGGCATTTGAATTTATTAGCGGCGTAGATATTTGACAACCATTTTGAACATCCCATGCTTTTAAATGGTTAAGTCTATTTTAAATGTGTCATTTGGTGTTGATCGCGTGTCTTTTACCTTTGCGAAATATGTAAACATATCCCAATCACTTGCAAGTCTGAAGATTTTATACTTTGATCAACATGTCCCATAACTAGTCCCCGGGGAATTCTTATGGTGTCAGTTAAAGAAACAAGGATTGAAAATATTATGGGTTTCATGCTCAAGATTCACAGTAGAAGATCTAATATTGAAAAGAGTTTGAATTCATATTAAAGTCTTAGATTTTGGTCCCATAGACTCTTTAGTCTCATGGACATCTTTAAAATATTTCATTTCATTTCATTTTAGATAAGGCTAAAATTTCTTACAAATTGACGAGTCTCCTTTACTCGAGACTAAAATTTCAAGAAATGGGAATATATGAAACACATGGAATAGTTAGATTTATGAAAATTCTAGGAAAAAACCATCTTAATCTAGGGGCCTGGATTGAGCACCAATAGTGGCTCCTTCTCGAGAGATGGGCAACCGTGTGGGTGCTCTGAAAACATAGACCATATGCCTAATCCATTGGGTAAGGAGTGGGGAGACAAAACACAAGGTATTATGAAAATATACATAACATTCATACTAGAATACTGACATGTCTCAAAACTGGTCATTGTAGACTAGAGCACAAAAAGGGAAACAACAACACAAACAAAGGAAAAAAATACAACAAAATTGTACATTGTACAATGATCATACCTAACCCTCTAGCTTAGTCCAAGAAGTGTTTGAGATGCCTTCCATTGAAAGACAACTCTAATAAATGTCCTTCTAAGTATTTCAGAAAGAAAGTATGTTCTCTAATCCTGATGTCTTCTATAAGATTTCAGCTCTGGATAAGACCATGCCAGAAATCCTGGTATTTCTTTAGAAATTTGGCATAAGCTTGTTTTTCTTATTTATTAATGCTACATCTAATCCAAAACTTTATTAGGCTTGGAGAAGTTCCCAAGTTACATTCTTCAACATCCCTAAGTACATGGTTGTGTTTTCTCATAATTCATTCCATACTATCAAAATTTTATTCAAGGTTGACAAGTCCTCTAGGAATAATATTTTTCTTCAATTGAATTATATCTTTCCAAAGAGGGTATCCTTTCCTTCACATAACACCACCATGGGTTCTAAGTCAATGAGATGATTTGTGAACTCATCTTTACAATTTAAGAACCTCTACGAATCTAGGCATCATCCTTAAAACCCTGATTCGGAGAAGTTAGAACCACTCTAGCTCCATTTCTAATATTGGAACATGCTCCATCAAAATCATGGTCTAAGGACATTGACATATTCAAGGTGTGCATTAGTATCCATAAAATGATCTTCAAAATCTACACTTCCTACGAAGTTACCCAAATTTGTATCAACAAACAATACCTCATAAGAAGCATTCATAGGATCCTCAATAAGATGGAGCATTTTCTTTTCTCCATGCAATTTGAATAGCTTCCTTCCAATGGTATAGAGGCATAGGACATATCCATATGAAATCGCCTCCTACACTAGCATCCCACTTTCTTGATAGCAACATACCCCATTTAGCAAGGAAATCAACTATAATTGTATTCATAGTTAGATATTTACCAGGATAGGTAGCAAGTTGTACTACTAGACCTTTGACATACCCCACAATAGGTACTTCTCTTGAATATATGGCATAGATCTACCAAAATTTGATCAACCAATGAGAAATCTCCACACACCTTTGTGGTTTTGCTGCATCAAGTTTTCTTGCTTTCATGTTTTCCTTTCATTGGTTGCGGGTTGGTCCTTTGCATCACAACCTTTATCCGGGATGACTTCATTGTTATATTTATAGATATTTTGCCATGTATAGTGCATTGACTGGTCAAACCACCTAGACCCAAAGCCTTATGAAACTCATTTCATTCCACAGACTTGAGGTCCTGGTTGGAGCCTATATGCCCACTTTTCACCGGAATGGTGATAGGTGTCCACCATCGGTTGTTGATCTTGCATCATCTTGATATCCCCTAACTTTTCCATGTTTATTTCTAACCATGCTAACTTTTTTGCCCCGTGCCGGACCGAAACCATATGAATTTAATATATTTCATAGACTTGAAGTCTACGAAACCCAAATGGCTTAGAGAGGCCGGAATCCCGCCATGTGTCCTCTCCTTCGCAGGAATTTGAATTTCTTGGTGATCCATTTTTAACATTATAGGATTTTTAAATGGCCATGTCCATTTTAAATGTGTCATTCGATGTTGATTGCATGTATTTTACCTTTGCGAAATATGTAAACATACCCCAATCACCTGTAAGTCTGAATATTTTACACTTTGATCAACTTGTCCATTAACTAGTCCAGGAATTCTCGTGGTGCCATTCAAAGAAACAAGGATTGAAAAGATTGTGGGTTTCGTGCTCAAGATTCACAATAGAATATTTGATATTGAAAAGATTTTGAATTCATCTTAAATAATTAGATTTTGGTCCCATATAATCTTTGGTCTCGTAGATGTCTTTAAAATATTTCATTTCATCTCATTTTAGACAAGGCACAAAATTTCTTACAAATTGATAATTCTCCTTTACTTAGACTAAAATTTGAAGCAAGGGGAACAATATGAAGCACACATAATAGTTACATTTATGGAGAGTCTAGGAAAAAACCATCTTTAATCCGGGGACCTAGATTGAACACCAAAAAACACCACCTATATTTTTAAAAATCTCACATGTTATGAAAAAATATTTTAAAATGGTTACGAGATTATGTCTGTGATATAGGACTTTATTTTCCCATGGGATTAAACACATAAATAAGAATGAGTTGATTGAAATATTTAATGTTATCCTTATCTCAAAGCTCAAAAAAAAAATTATGTTCCTTAAGTTTGTATCCTTTGAGGACCTATAGTCAAATCATATGATTCTAATCTTATGTAAACTAACATGGTCATTCATGATAACACACATTCACCTAGTGACATAACTTCCAAGAAAATACCTCATAGAAAAGGAAACCATGTTGATAAAAATAAATTTGAAACCATGAATATAGAACCATCGACATCTATAAGAGATCTTACAATAGTTACTACACAATAATACAATTATTTTCCAAAACCTCCTCACATCATTCTATGTAAAATCCTTGAGTGCAATCTCACCGAGATACCTCTACCTACTATTATTGCACAACAAAACCACAACATCGGAGGGTTGATGAAAAGGTATCCAAAATTATCACCAATTTTATGGGCATGCTACTTTAACAAATGTTTTGGATTATGTCAAAAATCCAAGATTTCATTAATAACAAGACCATTTCTCTATAATAATAGAGTCACCTTTTAACACAAAACTATTTGAATGAAATGCATAATTGGGGTTGTTCATGACCATTACCAAATCATGTAAGAAATAAAAAGAAGATGAAAATATATGTGGCTTATCATGTTATACCCTCTAATGACCTATGTTGATGGTGCACATCCATTCAATAACATCATCGACATCATTTGAAGTATATCACCAATAACACTACATAATACCTTTCCTGATTTGGAGATTCATTTAGATGACAAGAAAACATCTAGGCTAATATTTATTTTCACACACCCTAATTTGAAAACAATTCAAAGTGTTATGGTAGAAAATGGATCTAGCTAAAATGTTTACTCAATGACACTTAATACTCTTGGTTATATTATGTGATCCTCATGGGTACCATAGAGACATCTCATGCCTTGAGTAATGAACATCACAACCCACTTGGGGAATAGTTTTATCAATAAATTTTTGAGCTAAGAAAATGGCCACCTAATTCCTAGTAGTCCCTTGTAATTAATTTTTTAATATGTTACTTGGATGCCCTTGGATCCATCAAATGCATGATGTTCCATCCATATTGTATAGATTATTTAATTATGTACACAACAACATGGTGGTGATTATTCCTAGTATACCATATGAGTACCCTATTCATTCTACACCAACTACTTCAATTCTTACTCCACACGTAACGTCTCCTACTATGACACAACCTTTGTAGACTACTACATCGAGCTTCATCATATTCCTAGACACGTCTGTTAGGAAATAAGAGATAAAATATGCGGAATAATCTCTTACAGAATCGCAACAGTAGAAACTAATATGCAGAAAATATTACAGATCTCAAATAAAAGTGCAGAATAAATAACACAACACAGAGAGACAATATTTAACGTGGTTCACCCAATTTGGGCTACGTCCACCAAGAATCACTTGCTCAGATTTTATTACAAGCCTTCACTCTCTCAATACAATACCCAGATCCGTTTGGAGCTATGCTCAACAAACTCTACAGAATTCAAACCCGAATTCAAAACACATCTGTAATACATTTGCTTGTCCATCTATCATATGCATAAGACCATATAAATAGACAACTGCTTAAGCAGTTTTACAAAACCGTGGGTATCAAAACCATGGGGAAAAACAAAACTGTCCCATAAACCTATGGGTAACCGAAGAGGTGGTTTTACAAAACAATGGGTACCGAAAAAACATGGGCCCAAAAACAGCCCATAACGGTTACCCATTACCCATGGGTTAATAAACCACCCATGAAAATTTGCTTCGGGGGCTTCGCCCTGAACCCCCTTCCATCGGGGGCTTCACCCCTAACCCGCTCACCGCGAGCGAGATCGGCTAGTAAAAATACTCGAGTGTAACACATAGAAGGTGTACCACACTCTAACATGAAAATAGGCTCCACAAACATAACAACGTCCCATAACACCCATTGATAGAGCATCAACACAAACACATTGTGATTCAAACTTATCCTTAGATACATATTATTATGGTATGTATATGTGTGTCATACATGATAGTTTGATAACATTCATGTAGGGGTAACCCTCGGGGACATTGATACAC
This sequence comes from Taxus wallichiana var. yunnanensis, assembly GCA_018340775.1. Classification (NCBI taxonomy): domain Eukaryota; kingdom Viridiplantae; phylum Streptophyta; class Pinopsida; order Cupressales; family Taxaceae; genus Taxus; species Taxus wallichiana. Next base: position 605,441,856 of record CM031239.1, on the reverse strand, counting down.
TTTCATTTATAGTAAGAGCCTATGGATACTATGATTACTTATGACTCATGACATATATTCTTTCAAACTATTGAGGATGATGAAACATAGTATCATGGTGCACATGGATATATCATAGATAGAAGAGTTCATTACACATTATCGAGCATGACTACTTTACAATTTTTTTCATCTAAACCTATGGATATAGGGCACCCTGTGACACTATTATCGGTTATCATCTTAGAAAATTTTGGACTTAATCATACATAGCATCTTGCACATGCGTGCGCACGCGCGCTTTCTCACTCACACACACACACACACACACACACACACACACACACACACACACACACACACACACACACACACACGCACGCACGCACACACACACACGCACCCACACGCACACCCACACGCACACCCACACACACACACACACACACACACACACACACACACACACACACACACACACACACACACTTAGCATGATTATTGAATATTTCACATATTTTCCCTAGTTCTAGAATAGGTAGTTATCCAATGATATTACACATTTCATGAGTTTTGTTGAGGGAATAATATGTACCAATGACCCCACCTTATCATTACTTAACAATCGTATCTTTTTAGTCTCATATTGAGAAAATATACAAAACATTATAATATTACAAAAACAAAAAAACGAAGACCTACGTGGAACATTTTCAAATATTACATAGATTTAGGCCTTGTGATCATTCATAGTTAACAATATTTTTGTACACTATCTTTATCACTTGAGCTTAATAGTACAAACAAAGTAATTAAAACTCATAGACATCACACACCTTATTAATACTATAATCTAACACTCGGGGGTAACCTATACATTGAGCCTACTCTAACCACATCTTTAGCACATAAAAGCTCCTTATGAACTTCTATCCTAAGGGATTCCTACCACATTATGGGCATACCTATATCAGGGATTATACATAAATGAGTGTATAACGATCAAATATTTATACAAAAGTACATTATAGACATTACAATATTATTTCTTATCTTACACTACTTATTTACTACACATGTTATATCATGGTTTATCCAATGATTACATTGCTTACTTACTGTACATTGATTTATCACGCTTCATGCTTACTTGTATTTTTGACTTATTGTTCATGTTTTCTTTACTATGCTACTCTTTTATAATAGTTGACTACTATTGGCCTGGGATTTTGGTTTGGCTATTTAACATTGTTTCTTATATTGTTCATTTTCATGTATCATAAATCTCATCTATTTTATGATTTCTTTATATTGTGTGATTTTTTGTTATAATAACTTGTAAGCTTTGTGTTATATTAGCTATATGAACTTGTATTCTATGTGTTGTGTTTTCTCTATACACTTGTATTTTCTATGTTGTGTTTTCTCTATGCAATTATCTTTTTATGTCGTTTTTTCTTTATACACTTGAATGTTCGATGATTTGTTTTTTCTATACACCAAAGTATGATCTATGATCTATTTTCTCATCTTATATTGTTGTTATAAGCATAATATTCCATTGTTTTATTTGTGCTCGCACAACAAGTTTTTATCACCCCTCATTTTTCATGGACACGTTACTAGCCATATATTTATATTAAAACAAATCTCTTATGACATATTGCTTATCTTGCTTGACTTATTTTTGTTAAATACACATGGATTATGAAAAACATTTATTATGACACACATTTCTTATAACACACATAACTTAGAAAAAAATTGCTTATGACATACATTGTATGTTTCATTTATGGATTTAGGTTGGATATTTAATACATATTATAATTTGAATATTGCTCATAACACATTGTTTTTACACACTTGCTTCTAACATGTTAAGTGATATATCTCTTGATTTACATGTTCATGAAACTTTGAATATCAAATTTCTGACTCAAGGCAGTGATTTGATGACCTTCCTTGATTATTACATGTTTGGAGTGATTTTAGAGCTTGGTGAGGTGATTTGATGACTTGCACATGTTAAAACATGTTGGTGGTTTTTGGGCCAAAAGGGCAGTTTTAGCAATCATGGTGAATGAGTGTTCTTGGGAATGTATAGTCTAATATGATGAGGATAATGAGAATGAAGGTATTTTAGACATCCTACATAGCCTATTTCAAATTTTTGTTAAGCTCTTAAAGTGTCTTTGAGGTGGCATGATTGAGGTCATAAGTTGACTCGGTTTGGTGGTTCAAGACAGAGATGGTTTCTTGGATAAATTGATGTGGAAGATTATATATTTGCTTAATTGATTATTACTATCCATTGAAGAGTGAAAATGGATTATTTTCAATCCTATTGAATTCCTTTATAAAGCTTTAAAGTGTCATCAAGAGTGCAAGAAGGTCTCATTTCAAAAATTGGTTCCTAGGAAGTTCAATTTTTTGAAGAGGAGAAGTGGCTCTATTTTATTTGATGGTTGATTCACGAAGTATATCTTGCTTAGAATTGTTATACATGTTAGTGGATTTCCAATTAGTGGCTACATGGAATAGTTTATTTGTTTTGGTGTGATCTTGGGCTTCATTGTTGAACATTGATCTTGGAGGTGCTTGATTTGAGTAGGAAATAGTCCTACTTGGTAGTGAAAATAGAAGATTGGATAATACAGGGTCTTGTGAGATTATGGAAGGTTTTGATAGAATATCATGGAATTTTTTTAATCCTTTTGAGGCATGAAAAATTAGGATGAAGCTCTTGAAGTCCTTGAAGTTCCGGTGAAGGAGATTTGCTTGTTTTAAGCCTAGTTGTTATTGATGGTTGCTTTGGTGCATTACCAACCCATATGGGTAATTCATGATTATTTATGTGAGATTTATATTTTTAAGTTGGTATGAGATACCTCTAATGGTCATGACCGACCTAGTTATGTTTTGAGTTGATTCATGTATAAAAGTGCATGTAATTGTTCATTTTGAACTAGTGTTGTGAGAGGGAAAAAGTGTGAGCTAGGTGTGAGAGTGAAAGTGATATAATGGAATCAAGATAGATCTAATTTTGTGTGTGTGAATGTATAAAGAGTGATGAAGAGCTAGTGTGCAAAGGAAATTGTCCAAATCAGCCCATGAATGAGCAAGATTGAGCAAAGTAGGAGAAGGTGAATTTGAAGAGGGTTTTGAGGTGTAAGAACTAAATTTTTATCACTATCTGGGTTGTGTGTGAGAAACATATAATCAGTAACCATCCATTTATAGGTTTTTAAGTTGGTTCTTGATCACCTTCGGGGTTATATGCTCCTTGCAGGTTTTTGCCTTCATAAATAGGGGTTGGTGCCTCACTAAAAAAATATTTTGTGATGTTTCATATTCATGTAAGTCTTTTGGTTTGTGTAATATAATCAAAAGTTTCAGTGGGTTTTCTTCCCCTTGAGGGTTTTCACTTACTTCTTGTATTATTTTTCACTATCTTGTGGTTATGCTCTTGTGAATGGTTGTTATATGTTGTTAAGCTCACATTAATGCATGGTTGAATGTTAAATTGTTTATGCAAGATAATTTGAATTGGCTAAGAGTTTTGAAGGAATGATTCACCCCCAGTCCATTTTGTTTCCAATAATTGGTATCAGATCAGGTCCTTTTGAAGAAGTTTAATCACTTGAAGGAGATCCTTTGAAGCACTAAAATATTGAGTCAACAAGAGTGGGCTTACAAGAAGGTACCCTTGTTTGATGGAATAAACTATGACTTTTGGAGTCTTAGGATGAGGACTCACATCATGTCCTTAGGGTTTTATATTTGGAAATATGTGTTGGATGGATATACAACTCTTCAAACTCCTCCAACAAATTCTATAAACAAGAAGCTTAGTATTGACAAATCCAAGGTGTGAATGAAATCATGTGTGGTCTAGTTGAACCTAGAACTTGTGAAGGTCATGCATTACACATCAAAAAGGTAATGTGGGAGAAAATTCAAGTCATTTGGGAAGGAGACTCAAGGTAAGGATAGATAAACTCCAAACTTTCGAAATTGTTTTGAAGGCTAAAATATGAGTGAAGAAGAGTCAATTTTGCATATTTGTTTAGCATTGATAAGGTGGTCAATACCATGACAAGAACGGGTGAAGAATTCAAGGAAGAAGTTGTGGTATAAAAGGTATTAAGGTCTCTAGTGTATGCCATTGAGGAATCAAATTATTTGAATCTCTTGATGATGGATGAGTTGCATGGAACCTTGAATACATATGAAATGAGAGTTATTAACTCTAAACTAGTCAAGAAGGAGATTACTTTCAAGGTTGATACGAAGGGAAAAAAAAAAGAAAAGAAAAAGCATGATAGTGATGCCCCTGAAATAGATGATTATTAACTATTTTCAATTATTTCTAGAAGATTGAAGGTCGGCTATGGAGAGTATAAAGGTAAAATTCCTTTTAAATGTTTCAATTGTGGTGAAGTAGGTCATTTTACTACTAAGTGTCCTCATAGGCATACTAATGAAAGTGATGAAGATCATGACAAGAAAAATCACATGGTAAAGGCAAGAAGAATTTCAAGAATATTTTCTACTCAAATGAAGAAGCTTGTTCATCTGAAGCAAGTAGTTGTGATGGTGTCTTTGATTCGATTCTAAATATGTAGGTGATGAAATTTTGTTCATGACCAAATATGTTATGAAGTCTATGAGTGATAGTTCCATATTGTTTGGTGACACCATGCAATCTAAGAATGAATAAGAAGGAGATTAATTTGAGACTGAATTAGTGTGTGTTCAAACTGAGTTAAAGCATGTTGAGAAAAATAACAAGAAGTTGAGATCTCAAGTCAAGGGTTATGAAGAATAAATTATTGATCTAGAGGAGAAACATTGGGCTATGACAGAGAATCTTGATGAGATAGTGAAAAGGATAGAGATGCAGATGAGTTCCATGACTTTAAGCTTGCAATCTAAAGAAGAAGAGGTGATCCTTCTTAAGGGAGAGTTATCCGATGTAATCAACAAGGATAAATAATTCCAAAATTTAAGAAAATCACCGGGAATCGTGATGAAATTTTGAGCAATAAGAGACCAAAGATGATGAAAGACTGGTTTGGGATTCAATGATGAATTTAAAGGCAAATAGCTAATGTAAGAAGACATTGTTCCAAACATGAAGAATGAAGAAGAGCATAATGAGATCAAAGACAACGTGAAGACAAAATATATTAGGCAGCCTAATGCTTTAAGGTATGAGAGATAATTTAATGGATATTGTTCACTTGTAATGACTTTGGACATAGCGAAAATAAATGTAGGAATTTTGTTAGAGATGATCATCGGTGGAGGGATAGTAGGAATGAGAAATCAAGGAATGTGGTTTGTTATAATTACTAAGAGAAGGGACACACTGCCAAATACTTCCTACATGAACCATCTAGCCAAACGTTGATGAATGTCGGAGGTAAGAATGAAGTTGTTTATTAAAAACTGCAACAAGGTTGGTCAATTTGCAATATATTTTTACGGGTCTACAAGGTAGATCGGGATATTTCAGGTCCTAGAATGGAAGAAATGAGGAAAAATAGGTCATGGGAGCCAAGAGTGAACTATAGAATTCCATGAAGATAAGATATGGATGCAAGTCAAGGAAATTATTAGGGTGCAAATTAGAATCAAGAAGAAATAAGTGAGTTTCGGGTGTCAAAGAGGCCTTGGAACCTCTTTAAGATGTTCTTCTAGATCCATTATGAAGATGGATGTCTCCAATAGGCTTTTTAGAGGCATTATCATCCATATAAAGTATGAAATAAAAGGGGAGCATGATTTAATTTCATGACTGGGTTGATTAGGTTCATATGTTGGGTTATTATCCTTGGTTCATGATTGAGATATATTTAGAGAGTATATCCATCTTGAAATAGGTAATGAAACTTCATAATGCATGACTAGATTTTTGGAGGTGAAAAGTGAGTTCTTCATGTTGAAAGATGTGGATACATGTTTGTGTGTGGTCATTAAGGTTTGTAATGGTGTCTTGAAAAATAATATGGAAAGATAGTATGGTTTTCAAGGTTATTTTCTTCTTACAGATGGTTCACATAGTTTTTGCAAAGGTAAAAGTCATCTAAATATGAGGTATGCTTCTTGAGTCCATTCCTAGAAATGGTTAAAAGTCAATCTTGAGGTGGAAAATGGCATGTCATTGATTGTGTGCATAATGTTCACAATGTTTCTATATGAGTGCATATGATGAGGGCAAGCTAATGTTCTATCTACCCCCGAGAAGTGAAGCTAAGTATGTTGTAGGAATGGTATCGTTGATTTCTTACATTATGGTTGGATAAATGCACATAGTGTACAATAGGTCATGAAGTTGAGCAATGGAGAGTTATAGGTGTATGAGACTTCTTGAGGTAGGGGAGATTGTAATGACCCTATAACAGCTTGTAAGGTGTCAAAAAGTCCTAGTAAGACAAAGTTGAAGGTTTTTTCTTGCATTATTGCAAGGAGTGCTAACCATATGACTCAATAAATTGGTATGCATGCAAAAAGGAAAAGAATATTGAGAAAGTGTTTTAGGACAAAGGTATTGGTTTTGACCCATTTTCATGGCATATAAGAAAGGTATAAGCTTTGATTTTTGCATTTTAGATTAGATTCGAGATGGTATAAACCCGAGAGGGAGCTACAAAGAGGTATTTCATGTTGTATGTGGACTTCTATAGCTATCAAAAGTTAAGTCTTTTTGGTCGAAGAAGTTGTTGAGGGATCTTAGCCATAAATGTTGCTTACAACCTGTATGACAAAGTTAAGGCTTACTTTCAAGATCTATCAGTGAGATTGGTCCAAGAAGGAGGTAAGAAATATGATTCATGGTTAACATAAATTTTGGCATGAGTGTGTGTCTCTTCCCAAGGGGAACTACGGTTTTCAAATGTTATGAATGAAGCTAAAAAAAAAAGTCAAGAAGAAGAAAACAATACTGTGTGCTCAAAATATCGAGTTTGGTTGATGTTTCTAATGAAGAGGTGCTCCAAAAGAAGGTTAAGGAAGATGATGAATGTGTGCTCATGTATGCATTTTTTCATTAATGTAAAAAGGGAAAGAATAACTACGTTGTTTTCCATCAATGACAAAGGGGGAGATTGTTGCAATGAGTGAGTTAGATTGTTTTCATTGATGTAAAATCCCATTAATTAAAAGAGAATGTTCTAGGAGTGGAATAAGATGCATGTTATGATGGTGACATGGGCAATCAAGTTTTAACATGATGACAAGAATGGAAACAATGAAAATGGTTTTCTTAGTAGGCTTAATCAAGTGACCTAGTTAGACTAGGTGATAGAGCATGATTATTTGAGTTGTATGGTGGCTTGAGAAGCATGAGGAGAGTGTGTTGAGACACTCATGTGAGTCTCAAAGTGTAGGTACAAGCTTGGACATGGGTTGCAGGTGCTCATCTAGACCTATTCTAGGTGCTTGGAGGTCAATGGAGTATGATAATGATTTGAAGAGCTATGTGAGCCTATGAGGGCATGCAGGTGAGTGAGACATGTTGTATCAAGTATGTTATGTACTTTTTAAGAGGTTTTATTGGTTTTAGTGTTAGAACACTTGGTTGTGACCTGAACTAGGTAAAAACCTTAGGACTAGTCATGAAATTCCTATTGGTGGTGAAGATGCAGACCTATTTATGAATAAGTGAGCATTTAAGATGTTAGTAGAGGGTGTCATGGTGTTGTGGGAAAACTTTCAGGGTTACACAATGAATATTTTGAAAGTTATCATGTTTTTGGTCTTACTAAGTTCTAGAAAGCATGTTTTCCATATTGATGTGAGAGAAATCTACTTGGATGAAACATGTAAAGTATGCAAGGACCTTGAGCCTTTCAAGTATGTTTCATCATGGAACTAAGAATGTCTCGAAGTTGGAATGAGGTTAAATTATTGTCTATTATTTATGAACAATTGTTAAGAAGGTAAAAAGGTCAAAACCCTTCTTAAACCCTGGTTTTCTAGCGACGGAGGAAAATTCTTTGTTTGAGCCCAGAATGTATTGGATCATCAAATTTGATTATTTGATGATTGAGAGAACTCTCCCAAATTTTATATGGTGGTGGTTTCAGTTCATGACACTTAGTGGGGCCCACTCAAAGGCCCTTGTTTTTAGGAAAGAAGGTTTTAATCTCATATTTTCCATTAGATCATATATATAAATTGTTGTTTTTAGGTGATGAGGAGAAATTTTACATTTTTGAGTGATTTCAGAGCTTTATGAGGTGATTTGATGACCTACACAAGTCAAAACATGTTGATGGTTTTTAGGCCAAAAGGGCGAGTTTTAGCAATCGTGGTAAATGAGTTTTCTTCGGCATGTATGGTCTAAAATGATGATGCTAATGAGAATTGAGGCATTTTAGAAATATTATATGAGATGTTTCATTTTTTTAGCTCTAAAATTGTTTTGAGGTGGCATGATTGAGGTCACAAGTTGACCCAGTTTGATCTATTTAGGACAAAGATGGTTTTTGGAGAAATTGATCGGAAGACCAAAATATTGGCTTAGCTAATGGAGGTTATCTATTTGAGAGTGAAGAGGGATGATTTTTATCCTATTGAATTAATTAATAAATATTTAAAGTGTCACCAAGGATGCAAGAAGGTCTCATTACCAAAACTGGTTCTGGCGGTTGAATTTGCTAAAGAGGAGAAGTGGTTATATTTTCTTTGATGGTTGATCCATAAAGTCTGGATTGTTTTGAATTTTTATATATGTCATTTTGTTTCCAATGAGTGGTTACATGTCATATTTTAGTTGTTTTGGTGTGATCTTGGGCTTCATTTTTGAATATTGATTCTTGTAGGTGCTTGATTTGTAGTAGAAACAATCCTACTTGGTGATGACAAGAGAAGATGGATGATGAAAACTCTGTCATCTTATGGAAGGTGTTGATAGGATATCATGGAAATGTGTGAATCCTTTGGTGTCATGACAAATTAGGATGAAGCTCTTGAAGTCCTTGAAGTTCGGTGAAGGAGATTTTTTTTGGGCCTAGTTGTTATTAATGGTTATCTTGGTGCATTCAATTGACGCATATGGGTTCTTCATGATGATTTATAGGAGAGTGTATATTTGTTTTTAATTTGGTATGACTAACCTCTAATTTTCATGGCCAACCTAATTATGTTCTTGAGTTGAGTCATGTATAAAAGTGCATGTAATTGTTAATTTTGGATTAGTGTCGTGAGAGGGAAAATGTGCAAATGCACTAGGTGTGAGAGTGAAAGTGATATGATGGAATCATGATAGATCTAAGAGAGTGTGTGAATGTCTGAAGATTGATTAAGAGCTAGTGTGAAAGGGAAATTTTCCAAATCAGCCCATGAATGAGCAAGATTGAGCGAAGTAGGAGAAGGTGAATTTGAAGAGGGTTTTGAGGTGTATGAGCTGAATTTTTATCACTATCAGTTGTGTGAGCAACATATCATCAGTGATCATACATTTCTAGATGGTTGAGCTAGTGCTTGATCACCTTAGGGGTTGCAGATCCTCCTTGCAAGGTTTGTGCCTTGCTAAATATGGGTTGGTGCTCCTTGTTGAGTTAGTGCTTCACTAAAGAAATCTTGTGTGATGTGTCATATTCATAAAATTATTTTGGTTTATGTAATATAATCAAAAGTTTTAGTGGTTTTCTTCCCCTTGAGGGTTTCCCACTTACATATTATGTTCTTTTGCACTCTCTCATGGGTATGCTCTTATTAATGGTTATTATATGTTGTTAAGCTCACATTAATGTATGGTTGAATGGTAAATGTTTATGCAAGAAAATTTGAATTAGAAAAGGGTTTTAAAGGACTAATTCACCCCCTCTCAGTCCATTGTGCTTCCAATAGTTATTCTCAAGTAGATATATTAGGTGATGTTTTAGTCATAACAACCCATGTAAATATGTTACATATATATATGGAATATATTGTTAGTACATGAATAGTGGTGGTTGAAACCACTCACATAATTAGTGATGAGTTGTTATATCTTTCCTATAATATAAGAGATGAGACTCCTATAAGTATGCAATGTCTTGGGTTTTTAATTAATAGAGAGAGAATTATTATTTTGTGTTAAATTTGTGTAAACTTATCCAAATTTTAAATTTTGGTATTAGAGCGGAGTTGTTCATAATGAAGAAATAATAAAATTTAAGGGGAAATCCTTCTCTTTTACTCCCTAGTTTATGGTTTTAAGATCATGTTTTGAATAAATTGAAGATGTTGTTTCCCTTAGCATGATTAAGAGAGAAGCATTAACAAATCATTTCATAGAAGATTAGATTTTATGTGTTGATTTCAATGTTTAAAAATTATATTTTGTTTGAATCCACATATGAATTTGGTTTTCTCTTTAAACAACCATAGATGGTTTTACTATGACATTGAATCTATTATGTAGGCATGGTCTTTCATTTCATTGCAAAATTTTCACTACCGTTTTTTCTCTTCATTCATTACGGAGAAATATTCAAACAAGATCAATGTAGGTCCTAGTATTAAGGAACATGTATGCATACTAAACTAACTAAGCTAATTGAATGAAACTAACACCAAGTAGCTTCAAAAAAAAATCTAATAAGAACATCAAGATAAAATATTAAAGGAATTAGCTACTCTATTGCATAAACATGAATGAAATCATCTAATGCTAACCATTCCTACTCTTGTAATGTATGATTACTACTAAGCATGAGCCTCTTTAGATCATGAGAAATCAAATTTGTGTGTTTGTCTCCAAAGTAGAGGAAAGGATCTCACCAAGAAATGGCTACAAGGCCATGCTTAGATCTTCCTTTACTACTCAACAATGAGAGAATGGATGCAAGGATGAAGGAGCTATTCCAAAAATGGAGAATGCCTTTATCATATGCCTATAAATTCCACTATTCAAAGTGTGGTGTAGGTTTGAAAGAAGGTAGGAGGGTCCTTTATATAGATTTCCAATTTGGGAGAAGTTTGCAAACTAGTGCATGTGGGATAAAGGATAAAGGAGAATTAGAAAGGATAAGATTGATTAGAGAAATTAACAAGTGATTAGAACTCATGGGAGTTGGAGATGATTTAATTAATCAACTAGGATTAATTAATAGGCTAGGATAAGCTTAGAAAGATATTTGGAGATGATTTAGAAGAAAATAGGTAGGATCGAGATGATTTAAGAGGGGATTTAATTAATAATAAGGTTTATTAATTAAATACAAGGTTATAAAGGCTTAATTAACTAATAATAGTTAATTGATTGATTCGAAAATGATTATAACTAACAAAGTGTCATTAATTGGAATCTGGAATGGAGTAAAGACTAGGTAATTAACGAGTTTTTGTTAATTGACCAAAATAGAGGGGAACGTTAGTTAATTAGTGGTAAATCACTAGTTATAACAAAAATGATGGTAAAGAGAGTAATTAGTACAATTTTAGTATTAAAAATATGTAGACATATTTTAGGTGTCTACATTTTCCCTCTTTGGGGTGGTGTAACACAAGCAATGACACCACTTCAAAGATAGTAGACAATTACAGAAAATTAAATTTTGAAGGAATGGAATAAAAATTAGTAGAATGAAGGATGCCCCCTTGAGTGTCGATGGGGTGATGAAAGAGGTCGATCGACAATCAAAAAGAAGAAGGAAATGGATAGAAGAAACACAAGGGCAAAGTGGGGATGAATTTAATCCTTATTGCCCTAAGTGTTGTTGAAGAAGAAAATGATAATGAAGAAAAATGAAGATGAAGAAAATGGAAATAGATTTCATCCAACTTGGCTCAAGAACAACTTTATTTCATCATTTTTCTCTATGATCTACGTCATTGGCTCTTTATTATAATATAAGCATACAACAAAAGTGTAAAATAACATGAAAAGCTATAATACTAACATTTGTTCATTGTTAAAACACTAACTCAAAGCAACATACATAAAGTAATGCCATATGAGAAATTAAACAAGCAAACCAACAAGGAAACAAGTACAAACAAACATACTCAAACAAAAATGTTCAAGGCAGTTGCACCAATATGTTATTTTGTTATCGAGAGGCAATTCCCAAATGTTCACGGAAAAGTTTATCCGAAAAGGGTTCGCGTTCAAATAAAACCCTAGCGAAGGATTTGATGCGAGGTGAATATACTAGCTTTGAAGGACATAGCATGGTCCCTATGAAAAAACAATGAAGGCTAATATCTCATGCCCTGTTGACAAATTTAGTGCGCGCACTATGAAACAATACCAAACAACTCGCCTTTGAAAAAGTGGTTGGCGCATTTAAGGAATACAAACATAACAAGAGCACGTGAAAATAACTTTTGTTAATGGAGGTAGATCAAAATGATCCACGAGTGTAAAGTTCTGGTAGAACAAGCTTGAGGGCCAAAGAAATATGTTTTTTCTGCCCCCATGCTAATTTTGATGTTCGGAGAAGGAGGACGTTCCTAATCTAGATCGTTTTATTTACACCGGCATTGAACCTTTCGAAATTCATGAATTTAAATGATTCAATCGCATGAATTCTTTTACCGAGCGCGCCTTTTTTTTGGCGCACCATCCATGGGATTTTGGGTTTTTACAAAAAAATGGATTTTTTTAATTTTACCAATTTTTGGATGTTTTTTGAATTTTACCAATTTTTTTGTATTTTTTTGAAAATTTAGGAAGAATATGATGTTGTAGTATATCGCCAAAACCAAGAGGAAAGGCTAAGCTTACAGAGGAAGATGAAGTACCAATATCAACGGGTCGGATGCCAGCAATCACTACTAGGAAACAAAACTATGACCAAGGTAGAATATGAGGTCGTCGGGAAGCAAAAAAATGCCCCAACATAGCGAAAATCTTCCTAGAAATATGACCATTTAATAAAAATATCATCAGTGTGTTAGACGAAACATCATCCATGTTGTGGGAAGAATATAGAAGAATCGTGTTAGTCATCTAGCCCTTTTCTTGGAGGCTTATAAAAAATGAAGAACTAGATCAAAATGGGTATAACAAATAGTAGGTTGGCATTGCTAAAATCCATTCATGGTATTGCTTTGTTTATTTACGAAGTAGGTTTTATTGTTATTAGACCCTTTTGAGATTTCCCTCTTGAGATTTTAGCTATGACCTTCGAGAGATATGGCTCGAGTTTAGAACCATAAACATCATCCTAATCGAGTTTGAGAGGCCTCCCACAATTGTGCACTATGAAACAATGGTTGTTAATGGAGGTAGATCAAAATGATCCACGAGTCGTGTGCGAGAACAAGCGAGGGCCAAAGAAATATGTTTTTGTAAAAAAAAAAAATTTAATTTTTGATCCGCATTTAGTACTAGTTTTTACTATGAGAAGTTTGAAATTTTAGGGTTCACACTAGCAATGCAAGCGTGTCAGAATGCTAGCATCAAGGGTCATGTCCACCAAAGACAAAGGATTGTTTGTTAGTGTGAAAACTAGTGTGCTAGTGTAAAACTAGATTTTAGGGTAGAGTTTAGGAACCATAAACATCACTAACATAAGAGACAGAGTAAGCTAGCGTGAAAAGGTGCACTTATTATCACGCGTCGAGGCTAGAAAAGGATTGCACTAGTGCGAAGATGAGAGAGTTAGTGTTAAAAGGCATGCGATAGCACAGATTTATTTAGTGCGAAAAGAGGGTGTGTGCTAGTGCAAAAAAAGGCTTGCGCTAGTGTAGAACTTGGGCCTTAGAAATTTTTAGAGGAAATTGGAAGATTGTTAGAAGAACTTAGGGATGAATAGAAGAATGTAGAAGCAATTAAAACACCTTAGGAAGATGTTATGAGAAGAGATGATGTTAATAAAGTGATTTGTGTAATCTTGCAAGTGAGATTTCACCATTTTGATGTGTACGAGCGTCATGGGTGCTTTTGAGTAGATATTTTTGACTACAACATTGGAGTCTACAGGACCCTCCATATTGCATAGATGCCCCATATTATGTTGATCACGCCCTCTTGAATGCCTTAGCAAAGAGGTGGTGGAGTGAGAGCTAGACTTTTAGATTTATGACCAACGAGATGACCATGACTCTAGAGGATGTATATATTAAATCCTCGAGTTCGATTCAACGCAGATTTGGTGATGTTTAATGGGGATCGTGGTCGCATCCTAGATTGTATTTGGTATATGTATCTATGACGAGACATACCTCGGCAGGTATGATAGTGCTCTATAAATATGTTTTGAGAATCGACGCATTGTACATATATCCATATATTTGATGGATCTTATCAGTGGCTATTTTTTGCCTAATAAGATTAGTACGTACTTCCCACTTGGTCGGATAGGAGTAGTGCACAAGCTTATGGATGGAGAGGTTTTCATGGGGTTAATGTATGTTGTCCCACATGTACTTGGGATTTGCATTTGATTTCCTACCGAGGCTTGAGGAGCCTAGGAGTAGCCACAGTGTTATAGATCCGGGTGTGGGACCATATTACGATTGAGCACCCATAAGTAGTACTACGCGATAGGGCTCTAAGATGAGCCATATTGTTTGGGGTGGGCGCTAATAGGTGAGGACGTTTGATCACATATGGATGATACCACATTTTATAAATGTGCCTTTGATGACCTACAGCTCGTATGGTTACTTGGCATCCCTACCGATTATATCAGTGACATGATGATGGTGTAGAGCTCAACATTGCAGAGGTTGAGCACTTCATTATTAGCATCCGGATACATATTACGAGAGTGGTACCGTGTTGACCGGGTGAAGTGAAATTTGGGCCACATCCAAGGTATACCTAGAGATGATACGTGGTGCGTGTCAACACCAATCGACACTTTGATAATATTTCACAGGAACTCCTCATGTTATGATTATTTCAGTAATGCACAACTTTTGGTTTGGTGGTAGTAATCTAGAAACACAATAATGCAGACATAACACAAGAATACCATAGACTATGACATAAAATAATGATGAAAAATATGAAATACAACTGTAAAATATATTATTAATATGAAATTGTTACAATCTCACCCATGAATTACTCCAAGTGTTACCAACTCCACTTGTTTTCCAACAATAGTTATGGGAGAAACTTCACAATTACTCATCTTGATGGCTTCCTTAACACACCTTCAAAATGAATCCTTTATTCATAAAATAATTATTACAACTTTATTCCATGATAAATGAGAGGGGGTGGCCTCTCTATTTATAGAAATTTAGGCTTATCCACCCTATCTCTAAGATAAGATAGGAAATCTCTTCCGGCCAATCATATTTCATGCCTAAACTCTTACCTTTACATGTAGGCTTATCTTTTAAGATAAGATATACCTTATCATCTCACATGGGTTCCACCTTTATAGATATTATACAAAATATTTATGACATCACTCCTTGTCTTTATTATAAATATAATATTTCTAATTCTAAACCATGTATAACATATTGACTTTTGACCCTTTTAACATTACGCAGACCACTTACGATAAATATTTAAATTTTACCACAACATTCCTATTGTACTTTGACTATTACTATATTCTACATTATTGGTGGTGTCATACTAGTAGCGATTTTATATTCTATTAGATGCCACTACTAATTATACTTAACAACATCATATTCCTAATACATACATTAATGAAATAGAAATTATGGAGGAAAATTTTAGTGTTGACATCTTCCCCCTCCCTAGCTTCTACTTGTCCTCGGAGTAAACTATTATGGAGATTATGATTGGTGCGTTGAAAATATTTAACTTGTCGTGGTTGACCCATTTTGTAATGGGAGTACCATCCAATTCCTCTAGTCGATATGTACCATTTTCATGCACAACTACTATTCTGTAGGTCCCATCCATTTGGGAAGAAGTTTTTTATGCCTCCTCTTTTTGAATCAGAATCATATACTAGGACCAAGTCATTCACTTGAAATGGATACCAGAGGATCTTTTGATCAAAGTACTCCTTCTGTTTCATTTTCTTCTTATAGCTTATATCCTTCTCTATTTCTCTTATTTACTCTAGTAAATGAAGATGTACCAACCTTTCCTTTACCAAATCACTTTCATCCATCCTTTCATTTTTCATAACTCTCACGGTGGGAATATCAAACTCAATAGGAAGAACTAGATCAATGCCATAAGCCAACCCGGAATGTGGAGTATCTTCTTGCTGACTTTGATGTTACCCTATATGCTCATAATGTTGCATGAATCCTTTTATCCCACTTATGTATCGTAAAGTGCATCTTTTCTAGAATTTGACACTGATACATAATTTGTTCGATCCACTTGTCAATTTGTGCTTGGCTTGTAAGTTATCGCCTTAATGTGTTTAATAGAAAAATTGTTTACAGTGGCTTTTACCCCCTCATTAATGAAGTGGATTCCTTGATTTGTTACAATTTTAAATGGAAACAAATCTGGTGATAATTCCTTCATACATGAACCTTGCCACTTCATCCATGGAAGTTGTTTTCAAGGGCTTAGCTTCAACCCACTTGGTTAAATAATTGTGGTAACTACAATATACTTAGTTTGGCGTGAGGTAGTTGGAAGTGGACTCTAAAATATATATTCCCCACTTTTCAAAGGGCCCAAGTGGAAGAATATGACATAATGGAGCTGATGAAGTCTTACGGTTCCCATGTGTTTGAAAAATATCACATGTCTTACAATAATTATAACAATCTCTAAATAGAGTGGGCCAGTGATAACCTGCATCCAAGATCCTTCTTGTTGTAAGTTGTCCAGAGAAGTTTCCTCCACATGTACCATTGTAGAACTCTTATATTAGCTCTTCCCTTGATCACGTCCAATTGCCCTCTTATACTATCCATCAGGACTTATTCGAAATAATACTCCATGCAAAATAGAATATGGATGACTGGCTTGAGTAATATTCCTCTTAGTATTTGCATTGGCACCATCAAGAAACTTGAAATCATTCAGATAATTCCAAATATCTATGTATTCACTAGGGATTGTGTCAAGGGATAATAATGTTGCATCTGTGAAATCATCATCATCACAAGATGAACCTAAACCAACATAGGCTCGAGAGAGTGCATATGCATTGACATGCTTCTTTCCGGCCTATATATAATATCAAATTCAATATTGTAAAAAATTATCCATCTTTATATCCTTTTTGATGGGTTGATATTATTTACAATATATTTTAGAAACGATGATCTATTACAACTATAAATTTTTGTCTAGCAAGTAATTTCTAAACTTCTTTACAACAAAAATAATAGCTAGAGCCTATTTTTGATTTACAATATAATTTACCTCAACACTTTGCTCATTTGTCTACTCCAAAGTAAATTGGATGATCATTCCCATTTTTATCCTTTTGGCTTTGAGTACTTCCTAGTGTTGTATCTAAAGCATCAATATACACGATGAATGGCTTGCTCAGTCTGGAGTTTAAAGACAAAGCGAAGACACCAAATTTTCCTTTAGTTATTCAAAAGCTTCATGCGCCTTCTTTCTGGTTCATAAGTAACACCCTTCTTGAAGCTGGGTTAGTGGATCTACAATATTTGAGAAATTCTTGATGAACCTTCTATAGTAACCCACATTGCCTAAAAATGATCTCAACTTACTTATTTTCATAGGAAATGGTAACTCTTTGATTTTTGAAAATTTATCGGGATTAATACCAATATCATTTCGGATACAACATGCCCTAACAAAACTCCTTTAGAACATCAAAGACACACTTTGTAGGGTTTAGTGAGGCTTTTCTTCATCTAACCTTTGAAATGTTGTCTCCATCTCGATGCAGGTGGTCCATTTTGCTACCATAGATGTAAAAATTATCCAAGAATACTCGATGAAGCTTCCAATGTAGGGTTCAAACACCCTATTCATTAGGCGTTGGAATGTTGTTGGAGCATTACACAACCCAAATGACATAACTCTATAAGAAAACGTTACCAAGGAGTGGTGAATGTAGTCTTAGTTGATATTTCTCCGCTATACGAACTTGGTTATATTCATCTATAGACATCGCAGAAACTATAGCACTCGGCCAGCCTACTTCTTCAAGATCGATCGAGAATGGAAGAGGGTAATGATCTTTCTTTGTTGCCTTGTTGAGCTTTTTTGGAATCAACACAAATGCGTAGCTTCCCATTATTTTTTATTGATATTACAATGGGAGAAACCTATTACGAATTCTCCGGAGAAATTAGGATTCATTCTATATGGCATTTTCTTTATGGGCTTATCACCATCTATCACTCAATAGAATGTTCTACCTAACTTACTTGATAGAGTTTATTGTAATCAAAAGTGAATAAGTGCATGTGCCTTCAAAAGAGCTCGAGGTATGATTCCTTCTCACTTTCCATCACAACATTTCCAATCTTTATTTGTTGGAGACGATCATAAATTTTTTCTTTAGATAATTTTATGGGTTCATGATTGATGTGACTAGAAGGATATCCATGACCGAAACATCAACCTCATTTTCTTCATCTTTTGTGTCCACTTCACTGGTACTAGAGTAATCAGAGGATGTCGATCATCGGTTTCATCACTTGAATTCATAGGTTACGCCTTATGATGCCAAGAGATCACGTTTATCTTCACCCTATTTGCCACGTCCAAGTGTCATGAATCCTTCATTCCAGTAGTTTCTTGCATGAACTCTCCTTAGCCATGGCCTTCCCAACAATATTGGAGTACGAAATAGTACCATTTTTATCACCCTGAAGTCTACCACACATACAACACCCATGAAAAATATTTCCACATTTGAAACAACACCTTCTATTTTAGTTTTTCCCTTATTTAATGACCTTAACATAAGTGTTGAGGGGCAATCATTTTTTAAATCAACATATTCATTACTGAGAACATATTCATTACTGAGACTCGGTGGTCGTTACATTAACTTTAGCACCTCCATATACTAAGACATCATGAATTGAAATACCATTACATAATATCTCAACTTTAAGAGCGTAAGGATCCGCCTCTGCTTCCAAAACAGGGACCTCAACCTCCTTCCTTCACTGATCATTGAGTCCACTTCGCAACTCCCGAATCTTCTCAGAAGACATAGCAAGAATTTGACCATATGTAATATTTGTAGGCCTTTTAGACAAATATTCTAAGATGGAGTATGGTCCTTTCCCCGTGAAATCAAAAATATTGCACATCCAACTTTCTTCTCCTATGTTTCTTACTAGTCTCTCCTTTCATCTTCTTAGGATCATTTACATCTTGGTTATCTTTTTCTTTCTTTATTTTTGTTACAAACACATCTCGCTTCATTATTTATGCTCATATCTACTACATCAAAAGAATTCACGTGTGTTTTTTCTTTATCATTATCTCTTGTATCGGATGTAGAAACTCTATCCGGATAATTATACTTATAATGACCCTTTTATGACAACCATAACATACAACTTTAGATATATTTATTTTTTGACCTCTATCTCCTCCTTGGGAACTAAATTCCTTTCCTTGAAGAATATTAATAGTTAATTGTCCGTCTTTTTAAGGAGATATTCATACTCAATGGAAGTACTACAGGTGGATTTTTGCTCACCAATAGTTGTTGGTGTCTGGACCAAAGTGTTAGGATAATTATGCATTGTATAATTAATTATTATTTTAATATTATTAAATTAATTAGTTGTATAATGTTATATGGTTTTATTAACCATATTTTTCTTATTATATTCACGGGTATAATTGTTATGTTGTTATAACAATTATGTCATTATTCATTTGTGCTTCCTGGATGTATTTTGGAAGCTATTGTATTTTAGTTTGTTGTTGCATAGTTGCAACTCCATATTTGTTTGTATCCAGGCTATCCAATATGTATAAATATTGTAGCATACACTATTGTAAGGAATTGATTTCACATTAATAAATTATACATGCTTTCGTCCTTGTTTGTGAAACTACATTTGGTACCAAAGTGAGAATCTAGACCTGTGAAGCAGAGAAGGTTGAAGAGAGAAACATACGATTTTGAGGAGATTCTGCACTCTAGAAGAGCCTGTGTTGCCTCCAACAACTTTCCAAAATGCTCTGCGTCTCCACAACCTCTTGTCATTCTCCGAGTTTTTGTAAGGCAAAGTTTTTTTTTTTCCTTAGTGCCTCCTACACCAGGGAAAATTTTCTCTCTGGATGTTATTTTAAAAACAAAATCTTTTTCCCTATAAGGGTTTTACCTCTAATATTAGAGGTGCATTTGGTCACCGCTAAAGCTAGCGGTGTACTACTACAACTGGAGGAGCCTATGCTATTTTAGCAAGTGGGTTTATTTGGTACGAACAGTAAGCCGAGTTATTGTTAACTGTTGCATTGGATTTTAAGCGTATTGTTTGGGCCGAGTCGGAAGGACTTCACCGAGCCACTTTGTTTGTCAATGTGCTGGTAAAAAGAGCCTTATAATTGATTTGTGCTCCATCGAGTTGGATCTTCATTTTTGAACATTGTCTTTGGGTGTGTGTAGACCACAACCATGTATGTGAAGTGCGAAGATCTCGAACCATGCTCCAAACAAGTGGTGATCTTGCACCAAAAAAATAATGACAAGGTGCATTTCACTACTGTGATCCCCTGCAACCTACTCCACATTGGATTTCCATTTTTGAACCTTGCACACTCTTCACCATGAGCTTCCTCCACTCCCACAAGCCGTCGATTGACCCCAATAGTCTACACTAAGGGAAACAACAAAACGATGAAGAAATAAATCACATGCAACGGATACATAAATAAACCTACAAGTAAATTCAAAATGGTTGAGTTGTATTCAAGCTTTCGTAGACCCCGCATTGCAAAAGCAATGTGTTCTTTCATCAAAGCAGGTGGATAAGAAAACAATAGAGGTGGCTAACAAGAAGAAAAGAAAGCGTGGAGATCCACTTTAGATGGCTAACCTAAACCGCCTCCACCTCTCGTAGACACGTGGATTCCTCCTGCAAACCAGCGTTGCCACGGAGCTCCATTTGTCGGGTCGCCATTTTCAAAAGGTGAGTCAAATTTCATCTTTATTAAATACAATTTGCTTCAATTTGTTAATCAAAAGCACAAGCGGCCAAGGTGGTTAGACAAATAGACTTGGGTGGATGAGGTTTGGGGTTTGACCCCCACCCCCAACACAAAAATTTTGAATTTTGAAATTTAGCGGAAAATTTGGAGAAACCACCAACTTTGGTAGTAGATTTAGCGGGAAAACCTCCTCCAACCCGCTAGTTATAACTAAAACCACCCCTAAACCTTTAGTGAGAAAAACCCTATTTTAGGGAAAAAAATATCCTATTAGGTATATTTTTTCCTTCTGAGCTACATTTTCCAAAGGGGGATAGCTAAAAATTGCATTTTAAGCTTTTTTTTTGCAATTCTTTGCATTTTGGGTTGTTTTGGGCTCCAGAGGCCACCATGGCCTGCAAAACAAAAAAATTACCATCATTAATTTTTCCAAATTTTTAATGTAATTACATGCTTCAATATATTGTACTAATTTACAGGTTGCCATAGTCAACCATAAATATTGTAATCGCTCGAACCTAGTAGAGAGTTGTAATAAAAACAATAAAAATTGGTTCTAAAACACTCACGAGATCTTAGATATCATTTGTAGTGTTCGGTATATACAATGCCTCTAGGAAGTGCTTACGGTAAAGTCATCATGACTACTATTACTTTGCACTTAACACCTAATATAGCTACAACAATCATCGTTTGGGCATCGTCCCTTTAAATCGATGAAGAGTAATAAGGTCACGAGCACACACTATGAGCCATCCTATCCGTCAATCGGTGAATGATTGCAACGATAAATTATTTGAGTATATAGCGAAGTTACGCACGTATATGAGGATATTTCTTTGAGCCGGTGTCAATAATTGCACAAACCCCTTTTAGTATTGTCTTAGTACCACGTATTGAATTCTTTCACGTAAGTTAACGCCTCTTTCACGTACCATCGGGTATATAGAAAGGGCAAGCTTCTTCCACATACCATCGGGTATATCAGAAGGGCGTGTATATAGAAAGGTTTGGTATATCAGACTGATGGTATATAGATTGGGAGACCTTATACTGGAGTGATAAGAGCCTAACCCTATCAGTGATTTCTGTAATATGGGCACAATGCCCCCAAATTTTTTTCTTTCATATTCACAACTACTAAAAGGAAACAACTATGCTTCATGGAAGACAAAAATCAAGACACATCTTGAGTTTGAAGAGATCTTGCCTATTGTGAATGGTACTCTGACCAGATCAACTACTGATACAACACAACAATGACAATTTGATAAAGCAAATCAGAAGGAAAAACTCATCATCTTGTTTGGAGTGTCTGACGATGTGCAACCCCACATTCAATATGCCAAAACAACCAAAGAAGCATGGGATAAGTTGAGCATAGTATATGAGGCCAAAAACAAGAATTTCATATTGAATTTGTAGATTCAGTTACATACACTGAAGTTCAAGTAGAATGAGAAAATCAAATCTTTCTTAAGAAGAGTTGTAGAGTTGAGGGCTTCACTTCTAGCCCTGGGAGAAGTGGTCATAGATGATGCTCTCATTCCCATTATTCTAAGAGCACTCCCTCTTCTTACCACATTTTTGTAACAACACTAAATGTGTTAGATATGACAGATTAGTTTTGACAAGCTGGTAAACCTACTGCAACAAGAGGAAGCCATGCATAACAAGGATGATGAAGAGGAGAAGGCACTTTCTTCTCATCAAAAATGGAAAGGAAAAGGTAAAGGAAAACCTAATTCCTATCAAAAGTCCCAACATCAGAAATTAGTATCAACATCAAGGGGACAAACAATCAGAAGAAGCAATGTCCAATATGTAAAAGAGGACATGAATTGAAAGATTGTTGGTATAACACTTATAAGAAAGGTTCATCAAGCAACTCTGGACCTCAACACTAGCAATCTCACAAGGGACATACAAACTACAATCAAGGGAAAAAAAGGGGAACTGGAAAAGAAGACCCCATTAGCAAGGAAATATTGTTGAACAAGAAGAACATTCAGATAATGAAGACTTCTTGTACACTTCTCGATCAAGTGAACCTTCCACATCATCTAGTGATGTATGGTATGTTGATTTAGGATCCACTTGACACATGACCGGCCATAGAGACTAGTTTACTTCAATGAGGGACACACCTTCGAAAAACCATGTTTCATTGGGAGATGATTCTTCATATACAGTTTAAGGGATTGGGAACATTTATCTACCCCTTGGTTCACAAAATTGTAGACTATCAAATGTCTTATATGTCCCTAGGTTGACTAAAAATATGCTTTCAATCAGTCAACTCCTAGATCATAACTTAAAAATTGACTTTGATAGTCATTCCAACAAGAAAACGTGTTTGATTCGAGACAAATCACGAGGCTCGAAAATAGTTACAAAAGCCTCCAATGTGGGACGTATGTTCCAACTTGATTTTCCCACGAGAGATGATCGGGCTCTTGTGGCTAAGAACTCTACCTCTGCACAATTGTGGCATCAAGACTTGGTCATGTTAGTTTCAAGTATCTCGAGACACTTTGTCGTCATGCAATATGGTACATGGGTTACCATCTCTTCAGAAGGATACAGACAAGTGTCCTCACTACGCCTAGCAGGTAAACAACATAGAGCTTCGTTCATGAAGAGTACATATCGATCTCATGGTAAGCTTGATCTGGTTCATACCGATCTTTGCGGTCTGATGCAACCAAGTCATTCTATATTTTAGTACTTCATGCTTTGTGTTTACGATTATTCAAGAAAAATATGGATTTTTATCTTTGCAAGAAAAGTGAAGCTTTTGAAACCTTCAAAAAGTTCAAAGTAGCTATTGAGAACGAAACTAGTCATCACATTAGAACTCTCCACTCAGATCGAGGGGGAATTCACTAGTAATGATTTCAAATACTACCTACAAACTCACGAGATTCGTCGATAAATGCCTCCTCCACACACACCGCAATAGAATGGTGTTGTTGATAGAAGAAATCATACTATCATGGAAATGGTGATGCATGATTGATGATTGTGGGGTTTGCAAAGACATTCTCGGGAAGAAATAAGAAAGACAAAAAGTGTATTTGTTGAACGAGTGCCCACGATTTTATTGACAAAGTAACACCACATGAAGCATGGTCAAAGTAGAAACCATCTATTGCACACCTTAGAGTATCCGAGTGTAATGCAAGTATGCACATACCTAAGAAGAACAGAAAGAAATTGGACATGAAGTCACATAAACTCATCTTCATTGGGTACAATGAAGATACTCTTGGGTACAGATTGATGGATCCAAAGACTAGAAAAGTCTACACTAGCAGAGATGTTGAGTTTTTTAGAAGGAAGTAGAGTCTCCTCCTCCAGACTCACTGATGTAGATTCTTCACCAGTTGTAAAAACGAAGCTGATGTTCCCACAAATGATGAAAGTGATGATGGGGATGATGGTGTTGATCTGATAGAACCACGACCCACAAGAATAGTTCAATGTATGCCCAAGTGGTGTACTAGCACATTACAAGATGTAAGAATGGATGCTCCACCGGATACATCCACCCTTGGACCACGGACTGCATAAAGAAAGAAAGAGAAGAAGTTAACTTTGCTTTGATGAGTAGAGTTATTGAGTCTGATGAGCCCTCTACAGCCAGGAATCCCTATAGTCAAAATCTTGGAAAGATGCCATAGACTCTGAATATCAGTCAGTAATGAAAAATAACACTTGGCAGCTTGTCGATCTTCCACCAAGGAAGAAACCCATTGGATATAGATGGATATTCAAAACACAAAGCGAGATGGGATAGTGGGAAAGTACAAAGTGAGACTAGTAGCAAAGGGGTATGCATAAAAAGAAGGCATTGACTATGAGGATACATTTTCTCCCACATCTAAGATCAAAATGATCAAGATGATCTTTGCTCTAGTTGCACAGTTTGGTTGGAAATTCCATCAGATGGACGTAAAAAGTGCCTTCCTGAACAAAGATATACAAGAAGAAGTCTATATGACTCGGCTTTGAGGGATATGTAGTACTTGGTCAAGAAGCAAAGGTATGCAGACTCAGAAAATCTCTGTGTGGCCTCAAATAGGCACCCCGGGCATGGTACATCAAAATTGATGAGCATATCGTATAACATGGATTTGTTATAAAACCATACAATCCCAATCTTTACCAAAAATGCAAGGGGGGAGATTGTGATTTTCATTATCTATGTCGATGATCTAGTCATCACTGGAAGTTTAGTGAGGATGATCGATGTAATGAAGAAATATCTTAATCGATCATTCAACATGATCAGATCTTGGGCTAATGCACTATTGTCTTGGATTAGAAGTATGGCAGAAAGAGAATCACATCTTTGTTTCTCAGATGAAATATACCAAGACAATGCTTGAGAAATTTAGGATGATGGATTGCACACCAATTGTTACACCTATGAAGAAAAGATTGCAGTTATCTCGTTCAGATCCATCTCTTGAGGTAAATGCCACTCTCTATCGATAATTGATTGGGAGTCTCATTTACTTGACCTACACTAGACCAGATATTAGCTTTGTAATGAGCTATCTATCTAGGTTCATGCAGGAACCCAAATTTTGTCATTGGAAAGTAGTAAGGCACATCTTGAGATATCTCAAAGGATCAGTGGATCTTGGTCTAGAATACAAGAAGAACGAAAAATTCTTATTGTCAGGATATTTGGATTCAAATCATGCAGCAATATTGATGATGGCAGGATTTGTAATATTGACCAATATAATGGGGAAGCAATAAACAACACTTTGTTTCTCCTTCTTCCATAAAAGCCGAGTATTGTTTCTACAGAGAAGCTATCTATGAAGTGATTTGGCTACGTCGCATACTCAAAGGACTTGGAATACCACAAGAAAAACTTGTTCGCAAACTTGTTCGCAATCTAGTTTTTCATGAAAGAATAAAACACATTGAGGTACATGTTCATTTATATGCGAGCATGTGTTGAAGCACAATATACAACTTTGATTTGTCCAACGGTTGAACAAAGAGTAGATATCTTCACGAAGTCGATTGCACATGATAAGTTCGATTTGTTTTTAGAGTTCCTCTCCTCATCCCTTGAGACAATGCAAGCGTAAGGGGGAATGTTAGGATAATTATGCATTGTATAATTAATTATAATTAATTATTATTATAACATTATTACATTAATTAGTTTTATAATTTTATATGGTTTTATTAACCATATTTGACTTATTATATTCACTGATATAATTGTTATGTTGTTATAACAATTATGTCATTATTCATTTGTACTTCCTAGATGTATTTTGGAAGCTATTGTATTTTAGTTTGTTGTTGCATAGTTGTAACTCCATATTTGTTTGTATAGGCTATCCAATATGTATAAATATTGTAGCTCACTATCATTAAGGGAATTGATTTCACATTAATAAATTATACAAGCTTAGTCCTTGTTTGTGAAACACACAAAGGTTTGGTGTAGGCTCGCCTTAATAACAACTTCTTTGGGCTCCTCTTCCATGATTTCTTCTTGCTTTCTTGCAATATCCTTTTCTTGTTTGAGGGTCGTTGGTCGGTCATACTTCACTCATTTTTGATCTCTCGGCTTCATCTCAAGAATGAAGTGCTTACAAAAAATATTATCCATGCCATTCATCAACTCATCCACTAATTCTTCCTTCTAGATCTGGGCATCGAGCTTCCTCCTTAGCTCTAGAACACGAGCATGATAATCCCTTATCTTCTCCTTCTCTCCTTGGGCTAGCTTTTTGATCTCGATCGTGAGGTTTGCATTTTTTTTTGTTCACCAAATTCTTCAAGAAAACTTTCAGATTAATGAGTCCCATGAGTTTTTAACATTATCACTTAGTGTTTCAAATCACCTAAGGGCAAAACCATTCAAAAAGGCAGGAAAAAATTCATTCCATTGTTCTCTTCTTATTAGTCCATTATAAATGCAAGATCGTTTAAATTATTGAATGAAAGAGGGAGCATCTTCATTAGATTGGGTTGAAAAAATAGGAATCTTTCCCATTTCCAAAAGTAACCACAATGAAATACCAACCCACAAGTACAATCAACAAGACTTATGTGTAAAAATAATTGGAATCACTTTGTAATAGAAAGTGACTTTACACTTTTCTATAGAAAAATAGGAATGACCACGATAAACTTACATTTTCTATGGTAAAACTTGACTTATTGTGGTAAAAACAAACTTTATGTACTAAACACTATTCATAGTAAAGAGTGAAGTTAAAATAGTAAATACTATTCATGATAAAAAGTGAAGTTACTGTGGTAAATAATATTCAATGTAAAATGTGATTTTACCATGGTAACTACTATGCAAGGTAAAAACAAGGCTACCCTCCAAATGATTTATGACTAAGTGAGAATATCTCTCTAGAAAATCCACCAACGAGGAATGATCTAGCGTAATGGAACCAAAATGTCAACACCAATCGGTACTTTGATAATATTTCACGGGAACTCCTCATGCTTTTAGTATTTTAGTAATGCACAAATTTTGGTTTGGTGGTAGTAATCTAGAAACACAATATCGACATAACAAAAGAATACCACAAACTATGACATAAAAGAATGATGAAAAATCTGAAATACAACTATAAAATATATTATTAATATGAAATTGTTACAATCTCACCCATGAATTACTCCAAGTATTACCAACTCCACTTGTTTTTCAACAATATTTATGGGAGAAACTTCACAATTACTCACCTTGATGGCTTCCTTAACACACCTTCATAATGAATCCTTTATTCATAAAATAATTATTACAACTTTATTCCATAATAAATGAGATGGGGTGACCTCTTTATTTATAGAAATTCAAGCCTATACACCCTATCTCTAAGATAGGATAGGAAATCTCTTCGGCCAATCATATTCCATGCCTAAACTCTTACCTTTACATGTAGGCTTATCTTTTAAGATAAGATATATCTTATCATCTCACATGGGTTCCACCTTTATAGATATTATACAAAATATTTATGACATCACTCCTTGTTATTATTACAAATATAATAGTTCTAATTATAAATCATGTAGACCCTATTGACTTTTGACACTTTTAACATTACCCGAACCAATTACGAAAAATATTTACTTTTTACCACAACATTCCTATTGTACTTTTTTCTATTACCGTATTGTACATTATTGATGACGTCGCATCTTAGTTATGTTGTTATCTTCTATGAATGCCACTACTAATTATACTTAACAACATCCTATTCTTAATACATACATTAATGAAATATAAATTATGGAGGAAAATTTTAGTGTCGACATATGTGTGCAGAGAGCGCATGAGACATTTGATTTTGGGCCATGCATTAGATTACGACAAACTCGAGATAGCTATAAACATGTCATCCAACATCTATGGGTTGCACATCCACAGGTGATAGACCCCAAGACCATGCTATATTATGAGCCTTGGTATGCGAAAATACTACCTCAAGCATACTATGATCTCGCAGCTCGATAGATGCGGAGTATAGCAGCAACAACACGGGGTTTATAGGGACACGCTCCAAGAGACATGCCCAAATAAGGACAACCTTAGGCTAAGGTATATTTATAGGCCTAGGGCTAGGGTTTACAGTACATTCATAGGTACCATCCCAACAAGATCCTTCACATGTACAAATACCACCACAGTGGTCCTCCCCACAACAACATCTGCAGCCTACAACCACATCCACATCCATAGCCCCAACCAGAGGTACATATACTTGTATTACAACATGTTGCAATATAGGTTCCACTCTCACTACCTTAAGCAGTGAATCCTTTCATTGGAGTTGTAAACAATTCCATGATAAGTTTTATTATCTTAGAAATGAGGATGCCTTCATGCATGAATTCCAATTAGATCCAAGCATCAACAAGAAACTCCATGTGACCTATATGTCTTTTGGGATTTTTAAAAGAAGATATTAAAGTTTATAGGGGTATTTTGTCTCCCAAAGTGGGTTCCTTCTCAACACCATAAAATAAATCCCATAGTTGTCTAGTCGTAAGAATATCATTAATTCTAATTCTCCAAATCTTGAATTAGACCCATTTAAAAGTTGAGTTTTATAAATGGAAAAAATAGATGAACTAATCATGTTTGAAAAAACTTAGAAAATTTTGAAAAAACAACTAACGTTATGGCTCGAACCAAAGACAATATATATTGTTAGATTCATACCAAATACACTAAACCTTCAAACAAGTTATGCAAGTAAGAATATAGGTCACGAAGTACAAACAATGGGTGTGAGAGAATGAAAAGTAATTTCAAAATTTTAAAAGTCTTGGAACAAAGAAACAAAATTTCTTGGGGTAAGAGAATAGAAGATTCCTAAAACTACGAAAAAATCTACAAAAAAGGTATGCGAGATCTAGAATGGAAGCCACAAAACACAAAGGAACAAGCTGCGAGAGGCCACGATGCACTAGAAAACAAATTATAGCCTTTTGAAAAAACATCATAGGTGGCGGTACACTAAAATAATGTCTTGTGGGTTTTGTGTTCCATAAAAAACTAAGACAAAGGTCACATAACAAAAGAGAGTCCATGAGACACTAGAATTTTGCGTAACAAGGAAACTTAAAAAAAAAAGGCAACTCGAGATGAAGTCGTGAAGCACCAAACACTTACCACGAAGGTTTGTAAGACATTGTAATGAATAAAATGTAAGTTAAAGATATGACATTGTGGAACAAGGAGAACAAAGATCCATGGGAAAAACAAGATGTCCGTGGAACGAATGAATGTCATGGAGAAAAGAAATAGAAACCTACGAGATATGGAGATTATTCAACTTGACAAAAATCCTTTAAAAAGATATGGTTCGACTCAAGGAGAACCTCATGCACAAAAAAATATACCGCCAAGGTCTAAAATGCAATATACACAGATATTACAATTCTAATATCATGACCCATGGAATAAGGGAACTACAAAACAAAGGACTCTGCAGATGCACAAAAGAGTCCGCAGAACAAAGGATTCCATAGAACACACAAAAATAGATCCGCGAGAATGAAGGGGTGACTTAGACGAGGCCACGAAGCACAAAAATATGTCACAAAGGTATGCAAGGCACCATACATGAAGAAAATGCGTGAAGAATTTTTAAGCCAATAAATACAAAAAAATAGAGTTTAGTGGATTTCTCACTTTTTAGTGTTCCACGGAGAAGGAAATGTCGCAGAAAAACTAAAAAAATGTGCAACATATGAAACCAAATCCATGAAGCGAAGTGTCGCATAAGATAAAAATAAATCCTCTCAAGTATAAAAAGCCACAAAAGACGTGGAAATCCATGGAAGACTAAAACAAAGTCAGCAAAAGTCTAAAAATTCGCAGAAGACTAAAACAAGTCCGTGCAAGTCTAAAAATCAGCGGAAGACTTGGAAAAGTTGTGGAAGACTAAAATAAAGTTGTGCAAGTATAAAAAGTAACATAAGACTTGGTAAATTTGTGGAAGACTAAAAAAATCGTGAAAGTTTAAAATCCATGGAAGACTTGGAAAATCGGTGGAAGAGTAAAACAAGGACGCGCAAGTCTAAAAAGTAATGAAAGATATGGAAAATCCGCAAAAGACTAAAACAAAGTTGCACCGGTCTAAAATTGCAGCGTGAAAGAATAAAACAAGGCCACGTAAGTCTAAAAATTTGTGGAAGACTAAAACAAAACCACGTAAATCTTAAAAGTTCAAAAGACTTGGAAAATCCGCAAAAGACTAAAACAAGGCCGCGTAAGTCTAAAAAGCCGCAAAATACTTGGAAAATCCGTGGAAGACTAAAACAAGGTCACGCATGTCTAAAAAGATGTTGAATACTTGGAAAAGTCAGTAGAAGACTAAAAAAATTTCGCACAAGTCTAAAAATTCATGCAGAAGACTTGGAAAAGTTACATAATACTAAAACAAGGCCGCATAAGTCTAAAAACTAAAAAAGACTAAAAAGGACACACAAGTCTAAAAAGTCACGAAAGACTTGGAAAATGTATAAAAGCTTGAAAAAACATAGAGGAAGGTTCAGAAATGATGAAAAATGCATATCCAGACACACAAATGGTTATGGAGGCTAGAATCACCTACACGAGCAAGATTTAATCTCCCTAAACTGATTTAACACTTAAGATTATCCAAATTCAAATTATTTTGGTAGAAATTGAATTTTTGAACTTCATTAACTTGAAGAAAGCCACGAAGAACGCTAGGGTTTTGTAGATTTCATAATCTTCAAGTTTCTTCACACCTGCAAATCAAAACTCTATCCCGCATATGCATAAACGTAAGCTCTCATACCAACTTGGGAATTTAAGGGATATATAATGTTAGAAATTATAGATCCATAATATAAATTGCCAAAGATTATAGTTTATGAAGTATAATTTGTTGGTAAAATTTTCTTGCTCCTCTTTTAAATTAGTGAAATGGTAATAATGAAAACAAACAACTCCAATAATGAGAGGGTTTAAGGCTACCTCTAGATGAGATGATGATGGATATGAACGTAAAAGAAACATCCTCCTCGCGGTGAGCTTGGTAACATGCACAATAAAAAAATGATTGGTAGATAGAAGGGTGGGATGCCCAAGAATGTTAGTCCCGAGAAGTGAAAAATTCTTAGGATGGATTTTAACCCACTTTTTAATAAAAGATAAATAAGATGCAACAGAGTTCGAAGTGAAACAAAAAATTTGAAACGTTAGATAAGACAATATGTAGATCTAATTATATTAAATGCTAAACTAAATCAAAGTTAAGCACGTCGGCGGTGACCCGAGACTAATGGGCACAATGACGGTGACCCGAGACTAACGGGCAAAGTTGGACGGCAACCGCAACAGGTGAGTCAAACAACAAGCAAAAAGGGCGAGATATGAAGAAATATGAAGATGATCGAGACCGATGATGATGATGAGATGATTTTAGGATGTTGCGAGAAGATATGGATCTGATTTTGGATAGGAAGGATGCAAGAAAATTTTTGTATCGATGATGAATGTGATAATTGTTGATCCATCGGTGACAACAATCGAGCCAAATTAATAGCGATTGAAGTGACAAAGAAGACCTAGGCCTTTGTACAAATAGATCATATAAATAGAGAGGTATGGATACTCGCGGCAAAGAACTGAGATAGACTAGAGATGAAGAGGGAAACTAAAAATAGGATAGATTGAGACATGATCGATGACAATTAAGTTTTGATCAACGAATAGAAATGATGAGGATGATATATGAAGTTACATGTGTGCAGTAAAATAGCAAGATTGAGGGATCTAGAATCTTGAGGGATCATAAAACATAAAGCGGAAGGGGTTGATGATAGATAATAAAATAGGCAAAGATCGGGTCAATGGTGATTGTGAAGAGTCAATGGTGACAAGGAAGGGATCTAGGGTTTGATAAGGGAAAACAGATGGAAAATGAAGGATAAAGGGGGCTAAATGATAGATGAGGAAATGGTAGATATCCAAGATGGTGATAAACCCGAAAGGTCAATGCACAATGATGACGATATGATAAAAGGGATTCAAACAAGCTTAAACTCTCCAAGATCTCTAAGAGTATCATGTAAGGGATTCAAATCAGCTTCAAGATGATAGAAGTAGCTCCAAAGAAGAGAGAGAATCGCAACAAAATTTGCAAGAAATCTCAAGATCTCAAAATTGCATCTTCAAGAGAGGAGGGGTATGGGTGCATTTAGGGGGTCGACGGCGACTCGCAAGGTCACCAAAGATTGCGAGAAAACCATTGATCTTGGTGGTGGAGATGTGATCATCTCGATGCAAAGAGCCCTTATGAGGTGAAATTAGGTTTTGGGTGGTTAATGCGAGTTAGGGTTCTCTTGAGAGCATAAAAGGTATTTGGGAGATAATAACGCATTAAATGAAGATGGTTGGGATCCTAGGGATGATAAAATGGGTGCTTAGGGAGGATAAAGAGGATTAGTGGATGATTTAGGGGTAAGAAATATGATTAGGGATTAATTAAATGGGATTATAGATAAATTATAGGAAATATAATAGATGATGGGGTAAGATGGGGAAAGGGGGGAATTCGAATAAATGGGATTTAGGAGGGAAAGGGGAATTTGAATCGGAAGAGATATATGTATGTGAAAGATAGTGAAGGGGAGCAAATGTGGGATAAGGACAAGGGATACCAAATTTTGGTGTATAAATTTTCTCCTTTTTGTCAAATCGTTTGCGTTAAGCAAACCATGAGACAAAAAAACAAGAAGTGGTGAAAGATGATGGTTGAGGTATTCCCCCTCAAACTAGGGATCGACGACACGAAGAGGAATCAATCACAAGTTTGAAAGAGATAGATGAAGTGATAAAGAGTGGAAAGGATGAGAAAATAAATAAAACGAAAGAAGATGCCCCAAAAGGAGAGATAAAAACAAAATATCTCTTTCATTTTATTTATTTTCTCACTTTAGTAGAGAACATAACACGACATGTGATGGACGTGACGTTAATGTCCTATGGAATTGTGAGTCGGAAAAAACCACTAAAAATGGAGGGAGTCCAATGGGAATCCACTTAGATGACGTGAAAATTGTGGGACCAATGAGTCAAAGGAAGACATAAAAAATATGTGCAAACAAATGAGAGGAGGGATGTGATATCCTTCATACATGAGGAATGGATGAAATATGCATCCTGGTGGAATAAAGATAAAATATTGCCATAATGGTGGGTTTAGGATGAAATGATGTTGCTTAAAAGGGAACACAAAGATGGCCATAAAGGTGGGCTTTAAAGATGTGATGAAAGATGGGAGATGATGAAGAGGCGAGGCTAAAATAGCAATATAGGCTATGCAAGGAAAATATCCCAATGTGTTATTGGGGATATATGAGGAAGAACAAATAATTGTGATAAATGAGCAAATAAGATAGAGAAAAAGATGAGGGAAATGTGAAAGAGGCTTGGGTCAAAAATGACTAGGCCAGTCGGCAACGATGCGAAGGGGTCGACGGTGACTACCCACCAATGGCGACTGGGTCGACACAACTATATAAGTGGCGAGTCGGCCAACTAAGCTCATTTGCACTGCATGATTTTGACAATTGAGATCTTAGAGATAAAAACCTAAGATTTGGGAGAAATGGATGGCATTGGAGGAGGGAGGAAGCGCAAGAGGACTTCGAGAGCAAAAGTAAGCATCGAAACCCTAACTTAGTTTTTGTGTTTTTGTTGATTTTTTTAGTTTTAATTTTGTATAATGAAAATTTGAGGGCCAAGGGTTGGTCGGGTGGCAAGGATGGACCGATTATCATCAACTCGAGAGCATGTCGGTGTCGATTTGAAGAGGGTCGATGTCGATTGGATGGGATGAGGTGTGGGTTGATAGATTTTAGATAAAAATGATAATTTTTGGATGATTGGGATTTGATGGATGGTTGTTTAGTGGATTTTTGTAGGCTCGAGATCATTTATACTTGAGAGACAAAATCTTGACGTTGTTTAAGAGGATAAGGGCATATGTGATGGAGGATGAGTGGGATCAATTAGTTGCGGTGGGATTAGAAGGTTTCGCCACTATCGAGAGGATGGAGAAAGATACAAGATTGATTATTTCTTTGATTGATATATGGGATCCTAGGACCAGCACTTTCTTGTTCAAGATAGGTGAGATGGCGATCATGTTGGAGGACATGTATCATATACTAAGAATACCTATCCATCGACACCCATAGTGGCCCTCACAATATAGGGTATGATGGCGGCATGAACACGATTTTTGGAGAAAATGCCCCACACATTTCATTTACCCTGTGGGCCTTCCATATAGAGGTCTAAAACCAGCCAACAACTTCAGGGAGTCGATTGATATGCTTGGTCATGATGGAAATTTCCTGTTATGCATTACCAAATTCAGGTGAAGCCTAGTTTCCATGGGCATTAATAGGGGTTGTAGAGGACATAGTCGAGCACGACACAATGTTTTCCTTTGGATCGGTGCTACTTGGTACATGTATATTATGAGTGTGGATGTATGTATCGAGGATGCGGTTAGGCATGGATGTGGGATTTTGTTACATTATTGTGCCTATGAACATATAGATATAGAGAGTCGGCGAGGGTTCCCATGGATCACAAGGACCATATTGAACTTCTATGGGGTTTTTGAGATGGGCAAGTTGACCAGGTGCACGGAGACAAAAGGTCGAGTGTGGTGAGGATTATTATGTGGAGAGATTGGGGAGTTTGGAGGTAGAGGACGTGAGATGAAGGCCCTACTAATATTTCTTAGCATGTCCTAGGATAGACATACAACTAGAAAGTATAAGGAGAGTGATATGGGTGCATGGGAAGAGGCCAAAGACGATAGAGGTCAGTCGGTTATCTTAGGTTATGAGATATTTTGGTGTGGTACAGACGATGGTGGAGCACCCATTAGATACGTAAGTGATGAGAAAGAGACGAGACCTTCCTAGCCCTGTGATGGCGAACCCAGCGCAGAGGAGGGAGAGAAATGGGATGATGATGATGATGTAGTAGTTGGAGAGGGTTATGTAGATTGGTGGACACGCGAGTGGGGTCATGTAGTTGAGGAGAGGGCACAGATAGGAGGAGAGGAAGAGATGTCTGCGAGGGAGAGGCAACGAAGATTCTTATTGAGAGAGAGGAAATGACACCTATGGGTGGCGATGGGAGGAGCAGGACCGAGGTAGCTAGGCTACAAGAGGAGTTGGATGTAGCTCGGCCAGAGCTAGTGGGCATGTGGCAGGAGAGATATTTTCATACACAAAGTGAGACCGATAAAGGAGACAATGAGAGGCCTATTGGGACAAGTATGGAGATTTGGGTACCGTATATGAGGTGGTAGGGAGTGAGGATCATGGATCCACGCAGGAGCTAGTCATATGGTGTCGCTTAGGACCGTGTCTCTATATCAGTACCAAGAACTATGAGAGGAGGTGCAATATTATGAGTGCATAGTGAGAGTGAGACTTCCTAAGGTTCCACACTACACAATATACCTAGATGAAGAGAGGAGGTGGGAGATCAACGTGACAGAAACTTCAAGAAGCACAACTAGTGTGATGCAGCCAAGGCATAATCACGAACCAAACAATGGACGAGAGGGTGGACAGACACATACACTAAGAGGTCGTGGCTTGACACCCAGAGTGTCCGATCTTCAATTCATCCTATAGTGGGTGAAGCGTTATATAGA
Source organism: Taxus wallichiana var. yunnanensis (assembly GCA_018340775.1). NCBI lineage: Eukaryota > Viridiplantae > Streptophyta > Pinopsida > Cupressales > Taxaceae > Taxus > Taxus wallichiana. The sequence continues at coordinate 605,405,643 of CM031239.1, read as the reverse complement.
CATATTTTGATGATTTTTGAGATGGACATTTTGTTATGTAGATCGGAGATAGAGCCTAGTAGAGGCCTATCGTGGATGTGTAAACCTTTCGATGATTTATATATATAATTATTTTTTTTTCGTGATGTTGATGTGTTGTGAGTAGTATGTGATGTTTTAGATTAGATGTTGATTTAGACATTGAATACAATGATGTGATGAATTGATAGATTATAAACGATATGATAATTAGATTATAGATGATGGATGGATGCGAGATGTTAGAGATGATTAGATATATATTAGATGTGATGTGATAACATTTGATTATATATGATATGTATTGAGTTAGATGTTAGATATGATGTCATGGGATGTTGATATTTGATGGATGTAGATCAGATGTGATGGAGTGTATAAAATTAGAAATAAACGATTATGTTATTGATTCGTGTGATGTGGGATTGATGTGATGAGTTAATTTAGATATATGTGGTATGACGTGATGAGTAGGAAAATAATACGATGGATTTAGATAAGGAAAATATTAGATTAGATTAGATGTGGATGAAAAGGGCATGACTTAACTAAAAGTGACCAAAAAAGTATGAAGTACACTTAGTCATAGTAAGAAGTGTACAAGGAAAATATGTTTTAAGACAAGATTGGAGGTAAACTTAAAAAGGAACGACAAAGCAATGCACTTGCAGCCTACAACAGTGTGTTACTAATGATAGTTAGTCATACTTAAGATCATAAAGGGGAAAGATGGAAATAGTGCTTATAGACCTACTGTAGACACAACAAAGGAGTTTAGATGTAGCTTGTATGAGGGAAATAGGCTCTCCTTATGTGGTTGTCCTAAGTCTATGCCCCAACTCTAAGAAAGATGGTGCAAACTGATCAATGGGAAGTTTTCTATAGATGGGAAACTTGATCGATGCAGGAAGCTTTCTTAGGATACTTTCTTTTTGAAACTTTTCTTTATTTTGAGAATTTGGAAAGGTTGATCTATGCGGGAAGCCTTTTACTACCATGATAAAAGATAATAGCCATCCTTTGAGGGAGTGGTCTACATTTAGATTTTGGATTTTTAGATTTTTTTTTTAGATGGCAAGAAATATGATAGTTGTCCTTCGAGTGAGAAGTTTATACTTTTTTACAATTTTCTTTATATGAACAACAATGCTTCAAGGGAGCAATCTATTTTTGGATATAATAGCTTTTGATATGAGCATCCTAATTTTTGAATTTTTCTTTTCTTTTTTAGGTAGAGCTGAGGATATTCAAGTAGACCATTTGGGGAGGGGAATACAAGATGTACAAGTAACACCTATGGACCCTTGAAATTGTTTAAGTAGGTATATAAGAAGGAGATGGATGTAATTATCGTGGGGTTACCACCTAGCCGAAGGAACTTGTCCATAAGGAATATGTTGTGGGTAGAGTTGTGGTGCCCATATTCAAGGTCATGGAGAGGAAAGTAATGGTAGACCACATAATTCCAAAGCATTACAATGAAGGATGAAAGAGGCTAGTGATGGAAATGAGATCCTAGAGTGTGACTAAGATCACGTTGGATGCAGTAGAAAGGCTGTAAGTGCAGGGTGTTGAGAGGTTTCGTTTCCAGTTTACCATCAAGGGAGGCTAAAAAATAGGCTCCAGACCCATACTTATGTGTGATAATATAAGGTCTAATCTAGTTGGGAGAAAACTTTCCACGTTGAATCATTTCTAAAGTAGTGAGATTCTAATTTTATTTGAGGACAAGATCATTGGTATTAAAGTCATGTTCTTTCATATGCTTTTTATATGCACGTTTGATGTGCTCTTGATAGACATGGTGATGTTGAAGAGAAATTAAGTGACGTTCATATAATATTTCAAGTTGTGCTAGATGCTCTTGCAATAATCCTCGTTAGATACAAAGTCGTAAAGAGAAATGCAAAAGATGGGATTTGAAATTCAAGAGGAAGGATGACTTCAAATCCATAGAAAAGAAAGAAGGAGTATTACCCATAGAAGAGTAGATGTTAATCCGATAATCCCAAAGAGTGAAGGGGATGTGAAGATGTTGATCTCAACCTAACTTATTAAAGTTTTGGTAAGAATGTTGCGAATATTTTTGTTAGTGGCTTCGTCTTGGTCGTTAGCTTGAGGATAGTAAGGAGATGAGAAGATAAGATTAATATTGAATAAGTCACAAATCTTCTTGAGGTATTTATTTTTGAAGGATTTTCCATATTCGTGATGATTTTATGAGGAATTCCAAAGTGACAGATGATGTGTTGATAGACGAAGTCAACAATTTTGTTAGCTTTGGTAGATGTGAGTGGAATTGATTCCACCCATTTGGTGAAGTATTCAGTAGCAATGATGATAGAATGATGATGTTGAGAAGAGCATAGATTGATGAGATCAATGAGGTCGAGTCCCCATTGTGAAAAAGGTCATAGATCTTGAGTCAATGTGAAGGCCCGACCAAGAATGCAGATGATATTGGAGTGTTGTTGGCATTTGACACATTTCTTAACATATCCACAACAGTATTGAATAAGGGTGGGAAAATAGTAGCCCATCAGAAGGACCTTAGTGATGGCCAACCGCTAAAATGTCCACCAAAGATGTCGGTGTGGACTTCTTGGATAGTGTGGGTAGATTCATGAGATTTAAGGCATCATAGTAGAATACCATCAAACCCACATTTGTAGAGGATGCTGCTAAGGATGCCACAATGGTTAGTGTATTGAAGAAATGACCTCCTATCATTTTATGATAGCTCGGAAGGAATCACAAATTGAGATAAATAGTCAAATATTTGGATGTACCAGGTGATAGATTGATTACAATTCACAAGATTGACGCGAGGGAGCTCATTAGTGTGATATGGCTTGTTAATGCGATGAAAAACAAAAAGAGAGTTTAGATTGCTCGTAGTCTAAGGGATGAGAGAGGAAAGAAATGTCAAAGTGTCTACATGAAATGATTAGATGAGTGAGGGATGGTTTGGATGGTGTAGAAATCGAAGTCCTCAAGAAGAAATTTGACAATGTCCTTATATTTTAGAAGGACATCATTTTTCTTTGATAGATTCCTTTGATTTGGTTGATGATAAGTTGAGAGTCACCGTAAATATAAAGGATTTGGACACCAAACATGATAAAGTTTGAAGACCTAAGATGAGGGCTTCATACTCAACCATGTTGTTAGTGCATTTTGAATTTATAATAATAGGAATAGGAGTTTCCAAGGAGGAATGATAATGACATCAACGCCTCCCCCTTTTCGACACTTAGATCCATCAAAGAAAAGTGTCATTTTGAGAGGAGAAAATTTTGATTGATGGTGTTAATGAATTCATCTAGGAATTGTTCATGAGGAAGACAATTGTCGGAAGAGGGGATTTGGCTAATTGATCAATGATAGCTTGGCCCTTAATGGATTTTTGAGAGATGAACTCAAAGTCGAACTTGGTCATCAGCATGAGCCATTGAGTGATGTGGTCATTATGATATGGCTTAGAATGCATGGTTTTGAGAGGATTAAATATGGTGATGACATAGGTTTTTTGATTAAGAAGACAGTGATGAAGTTTGTAAGTGGAAAAGAAGAGAGTGCAACACAATTTTTTAGCTTTAGTGTAGCAAGTCTCATAACCATCAAGAGTGTTACTAATGTAATAAATGGCTTTCTCCATGCCTTGTTCATCATGGTGTGCCAACATGACACCTAGAGCATGATAGAAGTAGAGATGTAAAGATAGAAAGTATCCCCCTCACATGGAGGTGTGAGCACAAGCGGGGATAGAAGATACTGCTTGATGTATTCAAAGGATTTTTGGAAATTATCATCCCAATTGAAATCAATGTCTTTGCGAAGGAGATGATGGAAAGGTTGGCAATGATCATAAAGTTGCGAGATGAAACGACGAACTAGATCGAGTCATTCTTGAAGACTGCAAAGTTGCTTTAGATTACAAGTAGGGGGAATCTCAAGGATGGCTTTGATTTTGGTGGGGTCAACTTCAATACCCCTGATAGAGATGATGAAGCCAAGGATTTTTCCAATTAAAACCCCAAAACACACTTGGCAAGATTGAAGTGGAGGAAGAAACAGATAAGATGCACGAAAAAGGATTTCAAGGACGGAAATATGATTATGTCGATGAATGGATTCACCCAAGAGGTAATCGACATAGTCCTTATGGTTTTATGAACAATATTGTGAAAGATTTAATTTATGGCACATTGGTAAGTGGCCCCTACGCATTTTCAAACCGAAGGGCATGGTGAGATAATAGAAGGTCCCCAAGGAGTGATGAAATATGTCTTATGCTGGTTTTCTAGTGCGATAAGAATTTGATTGTAACCCGAAAAACCATCATAAGAGAAAGCATCTCATTTTCAAAGTGGTGAAGTCGACAAGCTAATCAATGTTAGGAAGAGGAAAATCATCTTTAGGACAAGTGAGATTTAAATCTCAAATTTTTTGTAGATATAGAGCTTTCCAGAGGCTTTGACAATGAATACGAAGTTAGAAATCCATTCGCAAATATTTGATAGGTATGATAAAGTTAGATGAGAGGAGGGCGTTGCAATTCCTCTTTGACAAGGAGGTAAACGCATGGATACATGTGACAAAGTTTCTTCTTAACTGGCTTAGCACCGAGAATGGTGATGATGTTATGGAATAAAATGGAAGGATTGAGGCCTAAAGATGTCATGCACACAACCATACAAACGCTTGGTTGTGCTTAGAAAGAAATACGGTAAAATATTTGAGTTCTTGTGGATCAAAGGATTGACCCACTTTGAGGATGTGGGGCTCTTGTGGATTTCCCCGTGTTGATGTCGATGGTGGATTCATTTGGAAGGGTGAATGTGTCGGGAGGTAAGGTCCTATGAACATAGGAATCCATTTTTCCCATATAGGAAAGGATGGAATCATCATGGTGCATTGAAGATTGTCAATGGTGGGGGTGTTCTCCTCTACCATATCGAGAAATCGAATAGGGAGGGACCTAGTTTCACCTTCACATTGATAAGTGATTGGCCCCAAAGTGATGGTGGAGATTAAAAAAAGATAGAAGAGATGGACATGGTATCATTCGTATCGATAAGATCGTTGGATGGAAGAGAATTGGATGAAGGATCGATGTTCATAGAAAATAAGGATGAAGAAAGTGCAAGATAGTCGATAAGTTTTTTTACTTGAAACCCAATCCAAACTTCCCATGGATCTTATGGGATTGGTCGATGAAAATATCGTGCATCCATTTTTCATAACACCACATTGCAAATCATTTCCATGCGTAGCGATGGAGGTAAGTGTAGGAAAAGATTTTTTTAAAAAGAAAGTCAAATTTTTAGTGTAAGGCTTGGTGTGAGGTGACTATCAATATGAAAGGAAGGGCGGTCGATGCCACCATAGATGAGATTGGTTCAAATATGAGGAGGTTAGAAGGAAATGATGTCTTTGACAATGGATTGATACATTGGAGCTTTATCGGGTCTACCAAGTCATAGAAGTGTGGGAAGAGCATTGAGGGTAAGGAGGCGATACTCCCTAGTGAAAGATGATGCATCACATTATCAATAGAATCATCATTGGGGAGCTTAGATGCAAACATGGATGAGCTAGTAGATGCTTCAAGAGGATTCTTTTTGGGGATAAGCACATCGTTTGGTCGATAGGTCATGTGACATGCTTTGAATGGGGGTAGATCTATGGGGAGTGTTAGAATTTTCCCCTCATGCTCATATTTGATACAGTGATTGAGGGTGTATACGATGCAACACATGGTGCGGATCCATGGTTGTCCAAGTAAGATGTTGTATTAAAACTCCCCTTGAAAATATAGAAGAGCTCATGGAGGAGTTTTTTTGCCAACGCGAATGGGAAGAATAACCATGCTCAAAGTGGGGGAAACAACATCATTACAAGCATGAAGAATCGTAGGTGATTCGGGTGACAACGGATTTAGGGACCTTTGATTGATCAAAGGTATTAGATGAGACGATGTTAATGCTAGCTCCATTTTCTATCATTGAACATCAGATGAATGTATCGTTGATGAACACAAGTGATAAAAAGTGGGAGATCATGGTCTTTAGGTAAAGATATCAGAATTTGAGTCGTCAAAAGATATGGAAGGAAGTTATGAGTGCTCCAACAAAGGCCGCAAAAGGCTAATTCTCATTGCTAGTGATAGGGATATGCTGAATATCTTCGATGAGAGCTTGTTTATGATTAGGGGAGCTTTGGATGAGCTCATAGAGTGACATCTTGACTGGGCCTGATGGAGCTATTTCAAAATACTTTGTTTGATAGACTAGGCCGTGGGGAAGCTAAGATGGATACTTTCGCTTTTGATGAAGAAGGGGAAGGAGTAGGCTCACTAGGTGGAGTGGTAATGGAAACCCTTGGTTTGGATTGAGTAGGTGGTTGAGAATCACGGGGATGAGAAAGTGACCATTTGAAAAACATCAATGAAAAGAGGGGACCTTCTTTTGGGAAAAGAGTATTTGGAGGAGGGATGCAACAAATGTTTTGGATGAAGAAGAATATTTAAAAGTAATGGGTGATGAAGGTTTGATTGGATAATTATGAGTGGATGTGGATGAACTAGTAGATGGAAGAGGATGATCTACTTCGATGATAAGTTCATCTTCTTCTATAAGGTTATGGATGAGAGTTTGAAGGGCCTTACAATGTTTAGTATCATGCCCAGGAGTACAATGATAAGCACAAATGACATTAGAATCAAACCATGAGGTTTTGGCCCATGTGAATTAAAATATTTGATGGGAGGAAGGTTGATTGCAGATGCTTTAAGGAGGCATTGAACAAAAATTGTATATGACCCAATAGGGGTCTTTGAAGAAGGGTTGTGGAGGATGAAGGTAAGAGGGGTGTTTTGCTTTGATGAGGCTTTGTGGGAGCCTTTGATTCTGATTTGGGCTTGGAAGAAGAAGTGGATGATTGTGATTAGACTTAGATTAAGAGAGGGAAGTTGATGGTCTTGATTCTAATTTATTAATGATAGGTGTTTTGGATGGTTTTGATTCATATTTTTATTTGAAAGGAGGAGTGGATGGTTTTGATTCAGATTTATTGATGATAAGGGATGTGAATGAAGGGGTTAGCTCCAAGATGGATGTAGGTGCACCTAGGATTGATGAAAAGACAATATGTTGTATGGAATGGTGGAATTTATGAGGAGAGAGTTCTAAATTTTTGTGTGGAGGGGTAAGATATTTCTAAGTAGTGATGCCAAGGTTCTTGGATTTTTGTTGTGAGGACTTGGCCTTAGTGGCACCGATGATGATTTTAAGGAAGTCTTTCGAGGAAACCTGGATGATGTTTTTTGTAGACATAGGTATTGAAGATGGAAGTGGATTTTGGATGATACGTTTGATGATATCAGAAGGATTTGCAGATTGCATGGGTTTTGGGAGTATTGATGTAGGAGTGATTAGACTTTTTGATGACAAGGATGGGACAAGAACATTGTTTGCGGTTGTATTAAGTGAGGATGTCTACATAGTAGAGGCTTTAAGGGATGACATGGATATGGGGACGGATTCAAATGTTGATGTAGGTATGGTCATAGTTGTTGAAGGTGTGGATGAGGTGAGAGTGCCACTTGTGATTGTATCAAGAGGGGATGTTTGCTTGGTGGATTCAGATGTTGATGTAGGAATGGTTACAATTGTGGATGTGGTTAAGGGTAAAGGTATAAAAGTGAATATAGATGTAGAGATGTGTGATGAGGATGTTGAGATAGATGTTAAAGTAGATGTGGGTAGAGAGCTAGGTATAATAGGTGCATATGTAGTAGATGTAGAGATGGATGGAGAAGTGGATGTAATTGAGGTAGGTGGGGGTACAATAGTCATGGATATAGTAGATGTAGATGGAATGGATGTAGAGGTTGGTATAGATGTAGATAGGACTGTAGATGAAGAGGAAGAGATCGAAGTAGGCATGGGTTCGAGTAGATGAAGGGATGATGGGTGTAGGTGGTGATGTTGATTCATGACTTAGTGTGTTGATGGTATGGGCATTGGGTGCTTGAGATGTGGGGAGTTGTTTGATTATTTGGTGCATGGTTGGGAAAAGGTTGCTTGAAAACATTTAGAGATTAATTGGGAGGTGCGTTGGGATTATCCAATTGAAGGTCACCATGATATATGAGCCTTTTACAAGGTTCTTGAATGTGTGACACTTTTCAATGTCATGACCACAAACTTGGTGATATTTACAATAGTGATCCTTGTGATACCATGCGGGTTTGGGTCACGAGTCATCAATGGGTTAGATAGGGGAGTTGGATGAGATGCACAACCATTAATTTATCAAAGATGGAGTTGTATGATTCTCCAAGGGGAGTATAATTGGGGTTGGTCTTGAACCCCTTTGTAGAGGCTCAATGCGGGATGTGGATGCAGATGAAAACTTGACTATGATGGCTTTAGTTACGTTTTTAGACATGTCATTGTGGGTAGATGATTAGGTGAATTCAAGTTTTGGTTTTTAGATCAAAGTTTGAGATGGCCTTGTTCAAGGCACATGGAGTTCAAGTTTATGAGCCATAGTGAATGCCTCTTCAAAGGTTTGAAATGATTGTATTTAAAGAGTGGAGGAAATATGCTTCACACAAGACCATGAAAATAGTTCAATTATCTCAGTCTATGGAAGGGAGAAATACAATTGGTTGATTATGCCATGCCATTTTTTGCGACGAAATCATGTGATAGATTCATCTTCAAATTGTCTGATGGAGTAGAGGTCTGTAATGGTGATTTTATGTGCAATGTTAATAGAAAAGTGTTCTAGGAATAGTTGTGTGAGTTGGGTGAAGGAGAATAAAGAATGTTGGGGATGTCGTTGTACCAGTCCAAAGTGGGTCCGGCCAACAACATGGGAGAAGGTATGAAGCATAAGATCTGGTCATGAGCAATGAGGTAACATGTGTGTCTAAAGGCACAATAAAATGTTGTTGTGGGTCCTCTTTGTTGTTAAAATTTGAAAATTTTGGAAGCTCCTAGTGTGGAGGATAAGGCTTTACAGAACCGATGGGCTGATAGGTTCATTGCTGAAATATATTCATAGGAGAAGGTGGTTTTAGACCCCAAAGTAGTGGCTTCAAGATTGTCCATTCTACTTAGTAAAGGCATGCATAGGGTCATTAGATGTATGGGGATGAGAGATTGAAGGATGAGGTTTATGGGATATAAGAAGTGGATGGGTTAGGTTGCAGATGAGATTGATATGATTGAGGATGAGTAGGTGTTTGCGGAGGTGGTTGATAGGGGGAGATAGTTGAATGGTTGAGATTGAATAGGTTGGGATATAGCTTGTTGTTGGGAGATAGGGATGTAATAAGATGGATGAGATTGTGTTGGTTGTTGAGAGATGGGGATGTTAGATTGGTTTTGTATGGTATGAGTTGGGATGTAGGTATGGGGTGGTTGAGATGTTTGAGTAGATTGATTGGGGAACATGTGATGAAATACACTTCGAAGAGGAGGTTGATGAGTTTGGGTTGATTCAAAAGGATGGGGTTGTGAGGTGATGACATTTGTGTGGATATGGGATGTAGATATAGGGAGTGAAGTTTGATCATGATGTTCGGTGGAGAAAAAGTAAATGAGAATCTTGTGAAATTTGGATAGCGGCACCTAATAACAACGGTGGATGAAGAAGTGATGTGGATAGAAGAAGTGGGGATAATGTTGATACAAGGTAAGTTGGGTGGAATGAGCACCACCAATTGAGTGGTTTCATGGGCTTGGGGATTTTAGAGGAAGAATGATGGGATTCATGTTCTTGTTGAGCCATTTCTAACTTGTTCATGGATCTTGGGAAGAAGACGATAAGCTACGAGGTAAGGACCTCTGTGGACTCATAATGAGTGGGATAAGGATAAATTTGTTAAAAGGAGGACCATCGATGGGAAGGTGGGTGACCCTTCCTAGCAAGGTAATCATGGAGAGCTATGGGGTTAGCATCAAGGAGCTCTTGGAACTCCATGCACCCGTGAGGGATGGTAAGAGGCCCAAACTCCCATAGAAATGGTGGATGTGGGTGTAGCAAGTATAGATGGGATAGAGTGACGATAAAGAAAAGGGTTTGTTTCAATATGTGTGTTGGTTTGAATAGTTTGAGACTCATGAAAAGGAGAAATGGAAATAGTAGGTTGGGTAACCATAATGGAAATGATCAAGGGGGTGGAAGAAATGATAGAAAGAGCTAAATTTTTTGGGAAGCAATGGTGGAAGTAGGGATGTTGTTGGATGACATGGTTTATTCCATTTTTCTTTCTTGGGAACGTGTAATAACGGGCATGAAACAAACAATAAAACAAGAAACTATGCTGATTTTTAATATTTCAAACAAGTCACACAACAAAGTTTTAATTATCTTGCTTATTAGAAGATGTGAAAAAGAAAAAGAAATGGGCTCAAAGGGAACCTAGGAAATGGCCAAACTAAGGATGGTTTCAGGTTGTTTTGGATGGCATCCTCAATATACCCGAAGGTACGTGAGGCTCAAATATATGATGAATACTAGTATGGGGACCGAGATATTGGGGTCTACCCCTACACTTCACACACTATAGCAATAAGGGTGTTGAGCACCTAGCCAATATACCGATAGTCAAAAAAATTACAATGCGCCGAAAAAATGCAACTTTCCTATTGGGTGATGAAATCCTAATAGTTCCACTTGGTAGAAGATGTTTAAGATGTGTAAATTGATGTGTGCATTTTGGATGTGTGTGGAAGAAGTGAATGCAAAGAATTAACCTCCTAATTAAACTATGTTTTCAAGCAAGTATGAAGAGGTTATTTTAAATCCAAAACGAAGTGTTATATTCGATGAAAGAAATCGAGACAAAAAGGAAGAACGATGCAAAAAGAGAAAATAGAGAAAAAATGAAGAATACCTGGATAATGCTATTTTCCTTTTTATTTTTATTTTTAAAGCAAGCATGTTATTCATCCAAGAAAAGTGATCCACCACACACGCAAGCAAGCAAAGCTCCCACTGCGAGGTTAGTAGAAAGAGAGAAATGGAAAATGGAAATGGAAATGAAAACAATGAAAGAACTCACCAAAGAAGGGTGGGTCCCACCAGGCGTGCCAGAATGTTGATCAAATTTTCTCACTCCTATTTTAGATTAGTGAAATGGCAACTATGAAAACAAATAACTCTAATAATGAGAGGATTTAAGGTTATCTCTAGGTGAGATGATGATGGATACAGGCACAAAAGAAAGATCATCCTCGTAGCGAGCTTGGTAACCTACACAACAAAGAGAAACTCAACAAAGAAAATAATTAGTAGATAGGAGGGTGGGTTTCCTAACAATGTCAGTCCCGAGAAGTGAAAAATTCCTAGGATGGATGTCAACCCACTTTTTGATAAAAGATAAATAAGATGATGATAAGATGCAACAAAGTCCGAATCGAAATAGAAAAGTTGAAACATGCTAGATAATACAAGATGCGAGATCTGATTATAGTGAATGATAAACTAAACCAAACCTGAGTGGGTCGATGGTGACGCGAGACTGATGGGCACATTCAACAATGACTTTATTAGGGTGAGTCAAACAACAAGAAAAAGGGCATATTTGAAGGAATCTAAAGCTAATATGAGACTAATGATAATGCTAGAATGTTGCGAAAAGATCTCGATCTTATTTTGGACAGAAATGATGCAAGAATTTTTTTGGATTTGATAATGAATGTGATAACTACTCGATCCAATCGATGGTGGACCGAGCTAGATCGACGACGATTTGAAGTTGAAGCTAACAAGGAAGATCTAGGCCTCTGTATAGATAGATCATAGAAACAAAGAGGTCTGGATACTCAGAAGCAACCGGACATGCTACTGAGATGAAGTAGGTAACTAAAATTAGGGAAGATCGAGACATGGTCGATTTACCTTTGGATATGATAAGGATAAGATCTGAAGTTGTAGGTGTGTAGAATAACAAGATTAAAGGATATGGAAGCTAGAGATATTAAAAATAGAAAGCGAAGGGGTGGATGATGAGATAATAAAACAAGCATAGATCGGGTCGAAGACAAGCTGTCAAGAGTCAAAGGTGACCGGGAAGAGATCTAGGATTTGATAAGGGAAAATAGATGGAAAATGAAGGATGAAGGGGTTAAATGATAGATGAGGCAATTTTAGAGCTCCAAATAGTGATAAACCTCTGCAAGGCTGATGTAAAATGATGATGAGATGCCAAAAGGACTTCAAACAAGATTTAACTCTCCAAGATCTCCAAGAGTATCATGTAAGGGCTTCAAAGTAGCTTCGAGATTATAGAAAGCAACTCTAAGGAAGAGAGAGAATTACCGCAAAATTCATAAGAAAGATTGAGATCTCAAAATTGCATCCTTAAGAGAGGAGTGGTATGGGTGGATTTAGGGGTGGCGGTGACCACATAGATCACTAGCGACTACGAGAAAACCATTGATCTCGCACAATGGAGATGTGATCAGCTCGATGCAAAGAGCCCTTATGAAGTGAAATTAGGGTTTTGGGTTGTTAATGGGGGTTAGGGTTGTCTTGAGATGATAAAAGGTGGTTGGGAGCAGGAACTCATTAAATGAAGGTGGTTGGGAATCTAGGGATGATAAAAGGGGTGCTTAGGGAGGATAAAGAGGATTAAGAGATGATTTAGGGGTAATAAATATGATTAGGGATTAATTAAATGGGATTAAGGGTAAATTAGAGGAAATAAAATAGATGATGGGATAAGATGGGAAAAAGGGGGAAATTTGAATAAATGGGATTTAGGAGGGAAAGGGGAATTCAAATAGGAAGAGAGATATGAAGGTGAAAGATAGTGAAGGGGAGTGGATGCGGATGAAGGACAAGGGATACCAAAATGTGGTTTTCACACAATAATTAGAAACATAGATTAAGATGTTTATAATGCATATTACAAAATGTAAATACCATGAAATAGAAAGTAAATGAACACAATGACACAAGATGTAAGTGGGAAAAATATGAAAGGTAAAAAAACCCACTAGAAATCACTTATCTTTATTGATAACAGATATCATTCACCCAACAATCCCATTATCCCCATGCATGCATTCACACTTCTATGTTTCTTGCTTGTAAGCAATCTCAAAGAAATAACCTTGATTTATATCAAGGCAAGTGGTCGGATCCGCTCTTAATACCAACATGGTTCATGCTTATATTTTAAATTTAATTCATAAGACATGACCATTTTTTTGGATAAGGTAAAAAGAGTTTGGTTTTAAGGGGACCAAAAAAACCCATACAAAAAGAAGCCAATTTCAAACAAAAACCACCAAAAATCCATGGAGGCTAAGTCAAAAAGACTTGACGAAAAACCACCACAAAACAGAGCCAGACTATTATAATTTTGCATATTAACTAGTACATTTTTTGACAAAAAAACCAAAAAGAAGCTACCAACAGAAAAAAGGAAGAAGATCGGCTAAAGGTCACCATTATTTCTCCAAGGCCTTGTTGCAGAGCTCCGTGCTCAACCCGCCATCCTTCCTTCCTAAAAATTTTATGATCACACGCTTTGGTCTTTTCTCCTCCTTTTCCTCGCCCACGTGTTCGTGGGATCCCTTATGCTTTCCTTCTCCTTGTATTTAATTTGAGTGTTCACCGCCTCCATGTCGAGCCTTCGTCAATCTCATATTCGTCGCTTTATAGACTACTAAGCATGAGCTTCATATTGGGCTTGCTTAGTCATGATCGTTAGTCTTTGATAGGTTTTCTACTTAAGCATGATTTCCCACTTAATATTACAACCCCAAGGATAATCAATATAGAGGTGTGACCCATCCATATAAATTGTATCATCTTGTTTAGACTTATATGTGATCTGCGGAAATGCAACATTGTATTTATTATTATCTAGATCGCCACATCAACTTGTTATTCTAGTCGTGCATGTCATAATAGCTTGTTCAAATCATATTTGTCAATTATTTATGTGTGCTTGGATTGTGCCTTCTTTGATGAGCTGGTCATAAGATTTGTTGAGAGGGTCGGAAGGAAAGTGACATTTCCCAAGAAGAACAAGAGACATGGAATTGTTATTTACATGTGCAAAGGATCATACACCTAATGTGTGGTATGCTCAAAATGGGGAACACCTCAAGATGTATCCAGATTATGGTTTTACAACTTCGTTCCCTATGTGGATCATCCTATTTTGCCATTCCCGCATTCATTCATTGGCGCCACTAAAACCCTTCAAATCTCCTTATGCACCTTGATTTGAGTGTAGTGAGTTTGTTGTTTAGAATTTAGGGTGAAAGGCATGTGGAATTTGTTAATTAGAATATGTGGTTTTATTTATTAAATAGGTTGTGTATTTTTTTGTATGTCATGAATTAATGATTCAATATTAGTCATGTAAACTTAGTCATTAATCTCATTAGTCATTAATCCATAAGGTTTTTTCTTGTCAATCCAAATAGTCAGTGTCATTTTGTGTCAAAGTCTTTGTGTAGTCAAAGTGTCAAAATGGACAAGTTGAAAAAAGTTGAAAGTTTTGAAGGTAAAGAAGACTTCCATACGGAAAGTTCAGACATTCGATTGATGCTAATCAATAAATATTTGTGGAATCCGAGTAATTCATATGAAACCTCCAAATGGGAAAGCAATGATCGAAAAACAATGGCGATTATTGGCTGGGATTATTTGATGCCTACTGCATCATATAAATCTAATAAAGACATCACATTTCATTTGGATTACATTGAACAAGTTGTTTGGGTTAAAGCAAGTGAGTGCTACATTGCACTCAAAAAATATATATTTGGGCTAAAGATGGTGGAACACATCAGTAAGTTTCATTCTATTTTAAATCAAGTGGAATAAAAGTAGATATACATGATAATAATGCAAAAGTTGTATTACTAAATAGTATGCCACCCAACTATTCTAACATGTTCTTCACATTGAGCAAGATAAATCCAAGTTTAGAAGATTTGATCTCTTCTCTGATAGAGGAAGAAAATAGAACAAAGAAAATTGATCCAGAAGAAAGTACAATGTATGGAAAATAGGATAGATCATATGCTAAAAGGAGATCCAAATCTTCTTTTAAGAAAGGATCAACCTCCCAAGATCCAAAGAAAAGGTTTCTCTGTCACTATTGTAATGCTCTTAGACATGGAATTATGTACTATAAACAAAGAGCACATGATCTACTTCATGGAAAATTAAAAGAAAAGGATTTCATTTATGAAAAAAATTGAGAAGAAGAAAGTGATTAGGAAATGAAATCTACCCACTCAAATAATGAATTATCAAATGCTCAACATAGTGATGAAGACAATCTCTAGTAGATAAATTCTGCAAGAGGATGGAGACGTCGAAGGAAGGAGGACAATCAACATCCTCTCATTAGTCACCAATGACGGAGCCACATATGATATTAGATGATTTTTATTTCCAATTCAATATTTGTTTTCCATTATGCAGTATGTTTCTAGTTGTGTGTGGTGTGTTTTATTTGAGTACTTGTTTTATGTGAATAAATGAAAATTTCACATTATGGGGAATATAACATCAATATTCTAGTTCCATTTTGCACCGAATAGGCTAAAGTCAATGTGATGTAATTCTTGTTCGCTCCTATATATTTTTCCCCTAGTGTAAGAAAGTGATGAGAACTAAGAAAAGTACTACAACATCATGATATTTAGGTTGTTGGCTATTCTACAAAACTATCTCGTATGTTTGAGCTATCAATTATCATGTAAAACCATTTGTGTATAAAGGTTGTTGGTTATCCTGGTAAAACTATCCTTGAAGGTTGTTGATTTTCTTGATAAAACCATCCTTGAAGGTTGTTGATTGTCCTGATAAAACCATCCTTGAAGGTGGTTGGTTGTCCAACAAAACTATCCAAATCATGAGTGAAACAAAGGTGACACGC
Source organism: Taxus wallichiana var. yunnanensis (assembly GCA_018340775.1). NCBI lineage: Eukaryota > Viridiplantae > Streptophyta > Pinopsida > Cupressales > Taxaceae > Taxus > Taxus wallichiana. The sequence continues at coordinate 605,389,697 of CM031239.1, read as the reverse complement.
TACAAGTACCAAAGTGATATTTTCTCCATGTTCGCACAAGAGAGGAATGTAGAATGATTTGAGTTAGTGCTCACATTAATTAGTGAGAAAATATAGTTGTTAATGTGTTGATATTGTAATGTGAATATTACGTGAGTAATTATTCACAAGTAGATATATTAGGTAAGTTGTTAGTAATAAAACCCACATAAATAAGTTACATATAATTTGGAATATATTGTGTGTACAAGAATAGTAGTGGTTGAAACCACTCATGTAATTAGGGATGATTTGTTATAAGAGTCATTATCGCTTTCCTATAATATGGGAGATGAGACTCATATATGTATGTAATGTCCCGAATGATTAAACAATAAGAGAGAAGATTATTATTTTTGTGTTAATTTGTGCAAACCTGGTCCAAATTTTACAATATTCAAAGGAAATAACCCTATGAAAATAAGATAAATTAGAATTCAACTCTATGTGGCACAAGATCGGGAGGCACAACAAATCATGATTTTACGAAACCCTAACAAAACATGCCAAGCAATTGACCCTAAAGAACTCAAATTTAAACCTAGATTGATCAATATTTAACCTTAGAATGGGTGTAAGAGATCACAAGTTCGCCAAAATGTATCATAGATAAATGGATTATGAGTAAATTACGACACAAATACCCATATTGCATTTAATTGATCTAAATAACAGTGCAATGCATAAATATAGCTTACTTAATTCCAATACTAGAGGAAATATGTGACATACAAGGCTTATAAGTGTGTCTTGAATATTGCAATATCTAGTGAAGGTCATTAAGATCGAAGAATGTAAATGTGCATCCAAAGATGACATATAGCTAACCCAAAAAAATTGTGCCAAATAGAGAACTTTATCTAGAGTGTTTGTAATCTCTAGATAATTTGCAGAGCATGTGGATGCTCTAAACAAAAATGCAAGCATGCCCATTTTTTTACAATTGTGTTTCCCTAATTCTAATGTTCAAAACCTCACCACAATTATATGCTTTCGATTTGATTCCTGCAAAATAGGAAAAAAAAGTTCCTTAATTGTGTAGTAATACATAAAAATTGCAAGGAAAACTAAATATGTTTTGGAGCATGTAGTAAACCAAAGAACATCATAATTGTCTCAATATTTGTCACACCCCAAGACATCATCAACATAAAAAAATGAACCTCAATTATTGGAGTGGCTCTAATAGCACACAAACCATGGTTGTGGTGTGTCCAAATATAAACTAGTGTGCATCAATTTATGCTCTTCACAATTATTTGATTTCCTCTATATTGCTTCCAATTTCTCAATAGATACCTTGAATAATAAAATTACTTATCTAGAATATATTCTTGCACATGAACTACAATGTGTGTATTTATAGGACGATTGAAATTCAAATTAGGACCCTTATTAGCACGCTAACCAATATAATAATGACTAGGCTTTGAGAATTTATGAGAAAAAGATGCATACCATGATGAAAATGGGCCATTAAAAATCCCCATGAACCTCTAAACACTCCAGATGAAACTAGGAGTGTTGGGGCACTCCAAACAACACCTTGCTCAAAACACTTGAAAACAAAGAGAGAAGGGGAAGAACATAAGGAGAGACACGAGAGCCCATAAAACTCATCAATAATGCTAATTTTGAATTAATATTTGACAAGTACACATATGCTAAAATTGAGCAATTCAACAAACAATAAATTCCTAATGGCAATTTTGGGTGTCAATCGAATGAATGTATCAATTAATTTAATGGCAACTTGAAAAACTCTATAAGATTTAGGATATAATTTAATAATTATTTACCCTCACATTTTCGCCAACAATATTTACTTTCAATAATGATCAATAATTTAATTTAATGAATTAATCTAATATATTAGGTATTATTATTTAAATTTTATTTTTAAAAATGTATACATATTAAATTGGTTAAGATATCATTAGTTTATGTTGAAGGCATGATACAATAACAATCATTATTTGTGATAACCAATCTTCCGATAAACCAATCACAAGCAAGTATTTTATTTTATATTGTTTATACTATATTTTTAAAATAAAGCATATTTATACATGTACTTCTATAGAGCATCAAATTGTGTAATGCTTTTTCAAGATTCGACTCTTTTTTTCAAGTCAAGCCATATTCACCCATATTTCATGAGTAGTGGTTCACAAGAACCCATCTCTCATGAGCATTAGTGGTCCACTTGGCACTCATTACATCTAGTGATACTCACAAGGGTGAAGCAACCGGTCTTCCTAGGAGGTCACCCATCATAGTATTACTTTGGCTCAAACACACTTAACTATGTGGTTCCCCATAGACAACCATGTTTAGCTTTAAGAATAGTTTATCATGCTTATGATTAGTTATATTTCACCCTTCAAGTCTATCGAGAAAAAATGATGTCAACATATTCATAATTATGGTCAATCACGAGAATACATTAATCATTCTTACTAAACATCAACCACTTTTGCAAATGTTCACCTTTTTCTCAACCAATCAAAATCAAATATTTTAAATTTTACTTTTATATAAATGTCAATTTAACTTTTTATGTCATGTCAAAGGTGATATAATAAATTCATTGGTGTTCTTATTATTTTTCATTTTCATCAACATCCTTGCATTAATTAATGAATAATATTAATTGTATTATATTCAATACATTTGCTAACCTAAATCTTAACAAACTTATATTAATATGTACATGTATTTACATAGTTAATCTATCTTATATAGATGTGCAAGCAATAAAAACATGGCAAGTTGCAATCTTATGGCATGAACTAGTCATTTTGTGACCTTGTTAGCTTCTAGTAACTTTATAGCTCCTCTATCATGAATAAGAGAAGAAAAATAATTCTCCATGATAACATTCTTGACATCGAAGCAATAAGAAAGTGCAAGAACAAAATGAAGTTCAAGGCTATGTGCTCATGAAGATAAGGAGAAACATGAAGTAGAGAGTAAGGAAATTAAACAAACAATTCAATCCTTGAAGGAATGGTATCTAAGCCAAACATCAACCAACCCTAATGCATGATTAAAAAAGAGAATTTGTTGAAAGTTGATTACAATTCATCCGCTCTAACAACACAAGCCTCAAGTTTAAAATACCCACAAAAGAGATGTGAGAAAGATTTCTCCATGACTTAACCATATAGTGGAGGGTACTTGATAGAAGTGGCACATGAGGTTTCAAGCAAGGAAGAAGATGCAATTAAAAGTCCAACGTATCCCAAATTGTGAAGAGCTTACTAACACTTTAGGGAAACAAAAATCATGCTTGTGAAAACCCAAACTAGATTATAATTCATTTGGAGGTTGAAGGAGGTATCAAAGGATCATTTAATTTATTGTTATATACTTGCAACTCTACTAAATTAAATTATAATGAAGATCCCTTGGATGGGGAATTATCGAGGCAATGTTCAAGCTAAAATCCCCCGAGGCTTTTGGGTAGTATACATCCATTACGGACTTAGATTGGGCATAGACATGTCAAGACTTGGAAAAATTGGATGAAATCTTGTTTTGGGGGCAAAATATCATGTTTAGGGCACTTCTCTTCCTCTTGAAAAGCCCTTATATCCAAGAGTTGGTCAAATTTATAATTTTGGGATCAAAAAGGTCAAAAACAAGCAAATCGGCTTTTGGAGGAACAAGAGGAATTGCTCCTTTGTTCCTCCCATTCCCGCATTACCAATCTAGCCGACGGTTAAAAATCGGGCAAGTCATCGGGCTTGTCGGGTCTTGTGTGCACTGTGCCTAGAACAATTCTTATGTCCCTTCTCCTCGTTAATTGGTGACTAAGGGACATGATGAATCGAGGGTATAAGGGCAATGCATTCGCAATCAAGTTATTGCATCGGGCACCGAGGGCACCGCGGAATGTTCCAATGTTCGTTGGTTCCCCGCATTGCAAAGAATGTCGATGGAGTAAGTAGGGAAGAGATAGGGTTGTTGGGGTAAAGTGTCGGCAAAAGCGGCTCACAAGGCACATCCAAAACGTTCCCCTTCCACCGGTTCTCTACTCACCTTCTTTATCCGACCCAAAGGCAAAACATTAAATCGAATTTTTAGGGTCCTCAAGTAAATTTTCCTTGATCCTCCTGTTCTCCGGAAACCCGCATGGGCCGACCTAGAGATGGTTTTTAGCCATAACTTCTGCCTTAGAGCTCCAAATTGCACAAAATTAGTGGCGTTGGAATCGTCTCGTCAAGGGCTTCATTTTGGCATCAAGAAATGAAGAAAATGATGGAGTTTTGGGGCTGAAAAAGGAAAAATGGGATTGGAAGTGAAAAATGTAGTTCGAGATAGCTCAACCACCCAAAATTAATGATGAATGGTGCTTATACCTCCTCCTGCAAGCAAAGTGACGTGGGGGAATGGCTAAGTAAGGTGCCCATGTGATTTTGCTAGACATTTAATGCATCTTGTTAGTGGTTGAATGGAAGTGGCGAATTTCCCTCTCTTTCCCCCTCTCTCTCTCTCTCTCTCTCTCTCTCTCTCTCTCTCTTCTCTCTCTCTCTCTCTCTCTCTCTCTCTCTCTCTCTCTCCCATTTTATATATATATTGGCAAAAATTTCATTTGTAAAGGTTATACCCTCTCAATTTGCAAAGGCACCATACCAAAATGGTTTCTCAATCGAGTATGAGTTGCAGGCATCATATTTGGGCTCTACAAGGTGTTTTGTGCCTTCTTCCTTCAATGTAATGGGTGTGCATATTCTCTAAGCAATAAAAATCTTGTTTTGTTGTTCTTTTTTGCCCTAGCTTGTGTTTTGTTACATTTTTTCCTATCCATTATTGTTGTAGGTATGTTGTGCATGTACTTCCCCTTTGGAGGTCCCATTTTTGTTGTGTTTGTGTGTTAAATGCAAGGTAAAATGTAGTTTTGGTCCTCATGGCACTCATGTCTTCCCTACCCTTGCTAATTTTCTCCCTTTTTTCCCTCATAGAGAGTGTTTACCCCTTTTCTTGGTGCCATCACCTCTTTTTAGATTAGGATTTCATTTTCATGCACCTCTCTCCCTAATCCTGTCGATGGTTAGAATATGTTAGTTTAAAGGTGATTTAGTTTTAGCATTTGGATAGGTAGAGGAACTAGCCTTCTCTAGAGGTTTATCTCAAGTAGCAAGGTCCCACACTTAGAGACAATCCCATGTTATCCAAAAGTATTGATCTTCCATGATCAAATTAGGGTGCTACTTTTGGTGATAACATATCCTAAGGATATAATTGTGGGAATTGTATTGACATTTCCCCTCCACTAAAAAGAATGATGTTGATTCACAACACCATGCAAGTTCCACTCTCAACAATCATGCGGTCTCATTACAATAAAATCAAGCAATGTGGTAGTTTGTGGTAATAAAGATAGTAACAAGATGGTGATGGAGAATGAAAATGGATATGCAAAAGCCAAACAATGATAGAGCAAGGAGCCAAAAGAATGTGAAGGAAACTACAACGATCAACTATAGAAAAATCAAAAAGAAATATGACGGTATGTTTACAGAGAATACATACCTTGAGAGAAAGATGGTGAAAATAAAGTGATTCTAGCATTACTAACAAGGTTATAGTCGCTTTAGATCAATCTTTGCAAATAGATTAATCATAGTACACTAATGAGGTTAAAGACTTCTTTAAAGAGGCTGTAGATTTAGATTAACAACTCTTTACTAGTGCAAGTCAATCTAGATGTAGATGGTGAGGAGCTACGGTTTGAGAACCAATGCAAGTATGACCCTAAGTAAAGCCCTTAAAGGAAATAGATTGGGATGTTATCATCCCCTTTGGTGGCCAAATAAATGCATCAAAAAGAAATTGAGGCAATGAGCACGATCTCGATAAACTTTTTGACTAATGATTTTGAGCAAGGGACGCTCGGGGATAACACGTATGTCGACTTATTCATACACCAAGTTTGATCATCGACCATTCAAGGATTACCCCAAATATGCGCTCTTTGTTGTGATCGTGTTTCAGATTATTCGTGATACTTTTGTCTAGGGAATTCTCTAACGCATGGACAAGCATAGATCACATCCACCCCATTACACCTAAAACATGTGCCCGATAAATTCCCTACTTAATGTCACCTCTACATACCGACATGAGGGTCACCCTACCCAACCGGGTGTTGGCTAGTATGTTATTAAGATTTGGGTTAAGTAAAAATGAAAAATTAAAAAGGTCACCAAGTTGGAAAAATGAATTGCAAGCTTCCAATATCATCCCCAAGACAAGGACATTAGAATAGAGAAACTAATGTTAAAAGTAACCAACTTGTATAGGGTTGTTAAATTCACCCAAGGTCTAAGTTAGAAGAATAATGATGCTAATAAAAGGGCCAAGTGGCTTGATGAGGAAAATTATGGAGTTGACAAAGTATTTAACAATGTTTTGGTCAATTTGACCTAAGATCAAGCAAGAAAGATTCACGAGACAATATTGTAGCCTTTTGGGGCATTCGACAAATGTGTTTGATATGTTTGAAAGAACGAAAGATTATCTCAAAGAAGTGGATTATGTTATGAATGAACTAATCCCAAATGTTAAGAACACTTCTAAAAGCATATTCAAACTGGGGATTAAAGAGGAGTATTCTAAAGATATGCCATAAGTGTTCAACCACCATGGAGAGAGTTATGTTTATTTCTAAAGAATGGAATGTGTTACCTATTGCTTTTATGAATGATCCCACTATCTCATCAAAACTAATCTTTGCAATGGAACATTTTTTTAGATGGAAATAATAGGTATGTGTAGCTCTTTCCCGTACTTAAATGATATCGGATAGCAATGATTTGTATGTCTAAAGGAAACCTTTGGAAATAACATGAATCTAGATGATCAAGAGTCTATTAACCAAGATTTTGTTAACCGATAATTGTCCATCTTACTTTGTTAATTGTCATTGTATTTTCCCTCGTGTATCTCTCGTCAATCATTTCCACCTTGACCAACCACATTGGATTTTGTTACTATTTGCATCTTTAGCCCATTGTCGAGGCCTTATGTTCGTTGATGCATTATTGTGTTGAATTTGGTTCTAACTCTATCTATTGATGATGACATCGGGTGAATTTTACTTCCCCCGCTTCTCATTCAAAACAATGTGAAACCATTTTGTAAATAGAGTTCTATGCATTTTTCCATCCATAATTTTTTTGTTGGTTCCATTAAGATTTTTAACTTATTTACGTTCTCTTTTGGATGAGTAAAAATTCTTGCAAGGTTGTTTCACATGATGGATAATTTTGTGTTATTATGTTGTTGAGCATCAATTTTGTTTTTGTTAGGAAAACTATGGTTAGTGTTCCACATTTGGGTATATATTTGTTGTGTGAGTTTAATCATTCAAGTATTTAGCATTTGGGAGAAATGTGTGGGAGGAGTTGTTAAACTTGCATCCTAAAATATAAGAAATATATTCCTATATTTATGTATGGTTTTGTAATTGACTATGAATGAAATGAAATATATTTCGTAATTAGTTTTGCTTTGAATCTATGCAACTCGATCTATCCTACTCATTTGGTATCGAGTGTCCTAATCCTCTGATTGACTAGTTTTCATAATGGAAGATTAGTTTGTTTTGCAGGGGAGCAAGTTGTTGTTTTCTCCCTGTGGATGGTTGTAGCTATTTATTGTTTTGTGGTTAGCTTTGTGGAGATTTTTGTTTGAGTGCATCTATCTCAAGAGTCGAGGATTTTGCCAAGTTTAATCATGTAAGCATGTCACAAAGAAAAAAGGCATTTTTTTAGTCTATTTGGGCATCAAACTCAATCATGAATAGCTTTCAAATCATGTAATTTTTTTAAAAATAGTACCATTGCAAAGCTCGGAAATAAGCTTTTTGGCACATTTAACGGTTTACGGATCGGAGCTTTGGTTCTCAAGTTATCAACAAATCATTGTTAATCACTTCAATTCAAAATCAGCCATGAGTTACTTGCCTTCCGGAAAGCCATTTTTGAGTCCACGATTATTATTTTTATTTTGAAAGATTCTAGTTTTAAATTTTTCTATAGTTTTTGCTTAAATAATTACATTTTGAGGGCAATTAATGCATTTTTGCCAAATTAATACTTTTTGGCGTCAGTTCTTCGAGCCATTGAATTTCTTGGAATCTTCATTTCCTCCCGGTTCAACGAGTGGTCACATGATAAATTTTCTCTCCATCTTGAGCAAATTTTTAATCATTGAGCCAATTTTAATTAAATTGGGCCCTTTTATAGGAAATTGAAACCTTAATAACTTTTACACAGTAACTCAAAATCAAGTGTTGTATTTTGCAAAAGTGCTTGTTTTTTCATCCTCGTCTCATTGGTTCCAATTTCGTTGAAAAATACCCTCTTTTTGTTATCATATGGCATCTCCTTGTTATGGGCTCATGTTTACTTTTGGAGATATTTGTGGCATGTTTGAGCCTTATTGAGTCATCAATGCCAAAAATAAAAAATTGTAAAGGACGCATTATCGTTGGAACACGAGGTCCAATTTGTGGGGGGTGCTTCTTGAGCTTCATGATCAAATCTCGTTGAGTTAACAATGTTACACTAGAGGACGGAGGCATTGGAGGTTAGAGGTCGATCAACGACCTCTCGTCAATCACCAACGACAAGGCCGCTATAATTGTGGGGACATTTTTGGTATAAGTGTTTTTCAGTTGTGCTCCATTTCAATTTTTTAGTTTTTCAATGTAGTGTGTATTTTGGATACTAGAAAAACAATTGTATTAGAAAGAAGATGACTGCAAAGATCCTTTGACTGTGGTGATCCTCACACTTTCGTACTTCCTTGGAAGATGACCGATCAATGAATACATTCATTAGCAATGGTGATCATGTGCAGCAAGATCCAAACAATAGTATGCAATTCGGTACAATTTTCTTTTTAGTGTTCTGGTTGTGTGAATAAGTGGAAATTTCACATTGTGGGAGGAACATGACACCAATTGACCTGTAAACTTCTACTTTGGAACTCTACAAATCACACAACTATGTTGTTCTACTTTCAACTTTGGAAAATGACAGATTTGGTTGAAAATTAGAGCTTCGTGACTGATTATCTAGTGTTATAGAAAGGAAATTGTAGAGAAGGAAATAATTTAATTTTAACACCAACAATTTTATCTGGAAACCTCCAAGGAGGAAAACCAGTCGGGAAGGGAAATTGCTCTTTCTTCCCACTTTTATTGGTCTAATATAGACAATTACATATTACAATAAGTATGGAAAGAAGCAACAATGTAAAACTTCTCTCCAATTACTTGTTTGCTCTGTTTCTACATCTTGCTCCTACAATTCCATTCCAACACTGAAGATCTTGCTCACTGCTCTCATTATACTCTGCTTCTCGATCTCTCTAGATCTTGAATGCCTATTCTCTTGCTCCTTTCATGCATTTATAGGCCTTCCCATGTCCTCCCATGCACTGGAGAATGTGAAAGGGCATGGAAGGGAAGAGACTTGGATGGGCGCTTCAGATTCGTGTCCATTCGCACTCCATTCTTCTTTTCTGTTCGAAAGTGTCAGGACCGCCGCCTACTAGTGGACCCGGCGGCGGAAAGTCCTTTAAAACCTCCGTTTACCTCATTTTTCTTGTTTCTCCTTCTTGGTGCCGATGGGCGGTGAAGTGGTGTGTTTTCTAGATCCTGTGGACCGCCCCCTACTTAGGATGGGCGGCGGTTCCTTCTAGAACCTCCGTTTACCTCATTTTTCTCATTTTTCTTGTTTCTCCTTCTTGGTGCTGATGGAACTGATGAAGTGGTGTGTTTTCTAGATCCTATGGATCATACCTCCCCTACTTAGGAGGCTTTTGGTCCCACAAAAGCTTGGTGGGGGAGTGGTAGAGGAAACAACTCCCTCTCGTGCTCATTCGAGTACCCTTTGGGTCCGCCTTGGTGTTTTCTCTCATCGACTGCCAAGACTCTTGTGGATCTCGGTTTGTTGTTCAGTGCTACATCCTCCTCTGAGTTGCCTCGAGTACAATCCTCTTTGGAAGGTAACTTTTGTATCTTTCCTTCTTTGTCATGCATAGATGGCGTTAGTGGATGCGAGCTCTTACAACTTACTATCGCGTGCATCTGCATTAAGTATGGCCTAAAGGTTTCTTCTCCAACCTGCTCAAGTATGGCGAAGGTCCCATACTGTAGTGGTTTAGTCATTTCTGTCTTTGTCTCTTGAGATGGATTGGTCGAATCCTCTCCAAGTACGATGTTGCTTTATAATCACCACCTTGTTTCTTGTATCTCCTCTTCTTCTTGTTGCCCCACGGTCACGTCCAGTGAATTCGTAGGTAGATACGGTGACTACATAGCGGAAGTTTGTTTTGCTCCTTGAATGAGTAGTTCTGTGGTGGCTTCTTTTGCAAAAACTGACAAGTGCTATCCAAATTCTCCATCCTTTGGTCAGAAATAATCGTGCTCTCACATCCATTTTGTTTTTCTTCCAATGAAAGCAAACAAAATTGATGATTTACTGAATAAGTCTTGGTGCTTGGTTGGCACTTACCATAGCCTTCTTTGATTTGCTCTAGTGTGCCCCGATGTTAAAACTGACTCCATCCTTGACCCATCTATACCGGTTCTCCCTCCTTGTGAACACAACATCCTTGGCATACAAGTAAGGACTTCCGAAGACAACGTCAAATGCATTATGTGGTATGATATCAGCCTCTAATACATCTATGTATTGGGTATTTATCCCAAACTAAAACTTACACTTCCTTGTAACTTGTATTTCTACACCCTTTTTTACCCATCCTAGTGGGTATGGATGTGAATGCACGTAAGTCTCTAGACCAAGTTGTCTCTACAACCGCATCAGAAATCAAATTTGACTGAGAACCAAAATCTACTAAAGCGTTTACCTTAGTCTTCTTGATTTGGATTCTGATTTGAAATAGCTTACTCATCTCTTCTTCTTCTGCTACCCCGTACATGTTAGTGGCCATGCATCCTAGCCTCTCGTCTACATCCGAATCATCCTCAATCTCCACCTCTCTTTTTGTCTTCACAGTGGCCATGGATTTCTTGGAATCCTTGGTTCGGTGCTTTGGGTGCAATTCCGGATGCAACTTCCAACATGTGGCGTTAGTATGTCCATTTACATCACAATTCTTACATAAATTCTTAGGATCTTTACAAGTATGCAAAGTAGTAGCGGCATGTTTACCTTTCCATTTACCTCTGCTACTTGTCTTCCCTTGTTCTTTGTCTGTTGTTCTATTGTTGACTGGTCTCCCTTTGGCTCTATTTCTCCTTGCTTCTTCTCGTCATCAATGTAGTATGCTTGTACACAAGCTTCATTGAGATCCTTGGGCTTCATGGAGATTACCTTCCTCCGAAGGTGAGTGTGAAGTCCTCCCAAATATTTGGTCAAAATGTCCTCATCCTCCAAGTCCATATTAAGCAACATGGCTTGTCTCCGAAATTTTGTAGTGTAGTCTTGCACGCTTTGACCACTGCCCTGTCTAAAGTACTGCCACTTAATCATCATGTCAGTCTTATGGCCAATAGGATAGAAGTTAGCTCTTATCAATTCTTTAAAAAATCTTATAATAGGACGTTTCTTCTTCTCACATGTGGCTAGATGGGTTTCCCACCAAACCAGAGCATGACCTTCCATTTTGAGGCGTGCAAAGGTGACCCTTTGTGCCTCGGTGACATTATGTCGAGTCTTATGGCCAATAGGATAGAAGTTAGCTCTTATCAATTCTTTAAAACCTTTCCAAGTATTGACAATAGGACGTTTCTTCTTCTCACAAGTGGCTAGATGGGTTTCCCACCAAACCAGAGCATGACCTTCCATTTTGAGACGTGCAAAGGTGACCCTTTGTGCCTCAGTGACATTATGCACACTAAAGTAGACTTCCAATTGTTTTAGCCATTTATCCAGTAATTCTGCATCTACTTGTCCTTCAAAATTCTTTATTTCCACTTTTGTTTCAACTTTAAAAGGTGTATGTGCAGATTTTACCTTCTCGCTTACAATTGGCGTCTCTTCATGCTCTTCCCATCCTTCCTCTTCGTGGCTCTTTCCGATACCGAATTTTTGGCTAGTGCTCGAACCACCGAGTCCATGGAATCTTGCTTAACCAAAGCCGTCTTTTGCAGATCTGAAAGCTCTTCTTGTTTTCTATGCAATCTATCCATTCATTGTCTCCAACATCTTGACTCTACGGACCAAATTCTCTTCCTCCATTTGAGCTTGAATTCTTTGTTTCCACTTCTTCGTAGAAATATCTGGCTCGCAAGGTAAAACTTCTTCACCTTTGGACCTTGTCACTATCATACAAAATCACAAGAAAAATTCGAATACCACAGTCCTGGATATATAATCAGCTCTGTTACCAAAATGATCCGTAAACTTCTACTTTGGAACTCTACGAATCACACAACTATGCTATTCTACTTTCAACTTTGGAAAATGATGATTTGCTTGAAAATTAGAGCTTCGTGATTGATTATCTAGTGCTATAGAAAGGAAATTGTAGAGAAGGAAATAATTCAACTTCAACACCAACAATTTTATCCTGGAAACCTCCATGGAGGAAAACCAGTCGGGAAGGGCAACTGCTCTTTCTTCCCACTTTTATTGGTCTAATATAGACAATTACAAATTACTGATAAGTATGGAAAGAAGCAACAATGTAAACCTTCTCTCCAATTACTTGCTCTATTTCTACATCTTGCTCCTACAATTCCATTCAAAGCCTTGAAGATCTTGCTCATTGCTCTCATTATACTCTACTTCTCGATCTCTCTAGATCTTTGAATGCTATTCTCTTGCTCCTTTCATGCATTTATAGGCCTTCCCATGTCCTCCCGTGCACTGGAAAATGTGAAAGGGCATGGAAGGGAAGAGACTCGACTGGGCGCTTTAGATTCGCGTCCATTCGCATTCCACTCTTTGTTTTTGTTCGAAAGTGCCAGGACCGCCGCCCTGAGCACCGAGCGGTCTCGATGGTCTCGGACACCGCTGAAGGGTGGTTCAAAGCTGCGCTTACACAGAGCGGCGATTCCTTCCAGAACGTTTGTTTACCTCATTTTTCTCATTTTTCTTGTTTCTCCTTCTTGGTGCTGATGGAACTCATGAAGTGGTGTGTTTTTGGATCCCTATGGATCACCAATGTTCCATTTCCATTCTACACCAAATCGGCTAAAGTCAAGGACGGCTTCCAATGGCGGTGGCAATTTCCTATGTTGTTCAAGATCGAGTAGTAGCGATCAACAACAATGGCTACAATTAAGAACATTGCGATTCTTATAGGATGTAATGTGAAATCTCTTTCCAGTATGTGTTCTATTATTCAGTTTTGTAATAAGTGAGTTGTGATTCCTATATACTTCCTTGATGTACAAGCATAGTGGCGAACAAAAGCACCAGAGTAAGTTAGTTCATGGATCTTGAAAGGGTTTGTGGGAGGATCCAAAAACTACACGAGGTGGACAGTTGATGGGGCATGTTCACATCAAGGTTTGTGGTAACCCTATTTAAAACCATGGAAGGAGAGAGCCTTTTATTTTGATCAAGATCATGAGTCACATAATAGGACATGTTTCACAAGGTTAATCATCCCGCATATGAGTGTGTATGTTTTTCTACCATTTTCGCACTAAGGGGGAATGTTAGGAAAGCTATAGTTAGTGCTCCACATTTGTGTATGAGTGAATAATAATTACAAAAGTAATTATTATCTTGTCTATGGTAAGTTAGTGATTTGTTATTAGTTGTTTGTGTGATTTGTTATATAGTTGTTATATAAACAACTAATAACAAATATATTTGTTGTGTGAGTTTAAACACTCACATATTTAGCATTTGGGAGAAATATGTGGGAGGAGTTGTTAAACTTACATCCTAAAATATAGGAAATATATTCCTATATATATGTATGGTTTTTGTAATTGATTATGAATGAGAATGAAATATATTTCATAATTGTTTTTGCTTTGAATCTCTGCAACTTTGATATGTCCTCGTTTTCCTTAGCAAACATTCTTCTTTCCAATTGATTTCACATAGATGGTTGAACCCCTCGTAGATGGTTCATTACATACACATTTGATTTCCTTTCTTTGTTGTTCTAATACTCAAAAATTGTTGTTTAAACAATGCTTTATTTGAATTTGGAGAAAGAACAAATTAACTATGAATAATGTACTTTTTAAAAGCTTTCTACATGCAAATTACAAATTTGTAGTTTAATAGCAAATAGATCAAGGGATAGATAGCCCTCTAAAGAACCTTCAATAGGTCCAAAAGCAAATGGGATTTCAATCTCAAAGACTATTTCAACGCGAACTTGATTTTCTATATCAAATAAGTTCACTTGATTCCTCCTATTTTCAAAGGTGCACTTGAGGAGTTCACAACATTGTCTTATCTCACTAGTTTTGTGTATATTAAGAACAAATGCAAATGTAAAATGATGCAACTAATAAAATGGAGGTTGAATTGCCCTAGACTTATGATTCCCACCATACATATTTATACATGATATATCAAGGAAGAAAAAGTGGCATGATATATCAAGGAAGAAAAAGTGGAACCCTTAATGAACTAGAATGGTTCGTATTCAATCATTTGGACTTCCAAGCATTATCATTGAGTCATTCCATCACATACAAGGTTCACGCCTAGGGTGCTCCTATTGTTGGCACCACATGGTCTCAACTCTAGATAGTCAACAATACTCCATCATACTCCATCCGCCTTGGATTTCTTGCACTATTTAGTCGTAAACCTCCTAGCTCATACGAGATGTTTATCCATACAACATATTAATTGCTACAATGAAAAGGGATATATAATGACAACAAAACCTTCTTTTTTGTCCATGCAAGTTTGTAATCAAGTTTTCTATCAAGCCATCTACCCCCTTGAGACAAGTAGCTTTTCCCTATTTTCATCTCTAGTGGTAGTAATGTTCTTATTCCCTTTACTTTTTTATAGCATTCTCAAGGTGTTGTGGTGAACGTATTCAACATTATTCCAAATCTTGCACCATCTTTGACCTCTTGTTGATTCAACAACCTTCCAACATATTTGACAACAATGAAAGATTCTTGGCCATAACAATCAACATCTAAAATGCCAAAATTGCTCGCCATGCTACCCATAATAATCTCACCAGCTATCTTGCTACTTTCAAATAAATTAACTACATGAGCTAAGCAATAATTATAGCAATACAAGGTTCAAAAGCCATTGTAGTTGTTTCTAGGGTCATTGTAGTAGTTGTTGTTTAGTGGCAAATTTTCGTAAATTCACCAATATTTGAGTCTTCAAAATTTGCATTTGGCTATTTTGGAGGACTAGTACATAGCACTAGTTCACCTAAATTATCGGGATGTAAGCTACTTTTCGAGTTTGGCTCACCTCTTGTTTATAATAATTCTACACTTACGAATTTATATCACCATTACCTCAAAGACAAATTGGTCGTCTTCGCCTTTATATATATAGTAAATACAATCTTGATGGTAAACATTCAATCCCATTTGATCAAAGGGTAGAACTTCAATTCTTCACTCGAATAGAATCAACACAACGAGGTTCTCATTTAGTGGTCAAGCTGCGTATTGCAACCGTTTAACTACATACTACAACCATTCGGCTACATATTTTCCTCCAGTGCGTCTACAACCGGCCACAGGATTTCTACAACCATTCACTAGGTATTCTACAATTGTGCAATTGGATGGCTGCAACCGACTGTTTGCATGCATCATTTCACTTTTTTAATTCACCTACGAAATTCGCCACATTTTCCCATCATTTTGTGATTCAAATTTGAAATTCACCTACACAACCAAACAACTTTCTCTCATTGTTGCCATGATTTTGAAACACATTTCTACATTCATGGAAAAAAGTCCCAAGGAGAGTTTTGTGACGGCTCTTAAAATTTACCCGGGAATATGAAACAATGTCCTCTGGATGATTGGATAGCATCATCTTAACTAGAATGGCAATTCAAAAATTTAGGCCCAAAGGCAATAGGGTTGCTAATTACGCATGAACATGCTCACCCATTAATAGGAAATGAAGAATCCACATAAATATATCATAGATTAAACAACAAAAACAGCAATCATCCATCACACATAATGGGCAATTTAATTATGTTCATAATAGTGATCAACCATGTGACACAGTGTCTCGTGTTTATTAATAGTTCATAAAACATTTTTATATGCAATAGTTTTAACTAAAGGTCTAACCCACCCTATAACTACCAATAACCAAGTTGTTATTACCAACAAAAACATGTCATCTTATAATGTTTTTTCTTTACCGACAAAAACATGTCCTCTTATAATGTTTTT
Organism: Taxus wallichiana var. yunnanensis; assembly: GCA_018340775.1. NCBI lineage: Eukaryota > Viridiplantae > Streptophyta > Pinopsida > Cupressales > Taxaceae > Taxus > Taxus wallichiana. The sequence continues at coordinate 605,373,325 of CM031239.1, read as the reverse complement.
TCTTTTCATTATATAATAATTCTTAGAGCATGGTTCCATGCAAGGGGAAAACTAAAAATTTTGAGCAGATGAGGGAGAGAAAAATTAGGATATTTTAGCATTAATAGGGTCCCATGATTTTTATTTTTCTGTGCAGAGATAAAATAGGAAGCTTTAGCACTAGCAAAAATAGGGTCCCATGAATCCGAAATAAACTTTTGGATGGAAAATTGAGAGGGAAGCTTAAACTAAATGCCAAGTGTCAAAAAAGCTCCCTAAAAATTTTAAGCAGCAGATTTATTTTTGTGCCCCCAACTGCTTTATGGGGCTGGAAATCCTCTCCCTAAGTTATAGCTGCTGAGAAATTTCAGGGACTTTGTTGGGTTTTGGCAGCAGCGATAAATTTTTTTGCATGGGACCATATTTCCCAAATAAATAGGAGCAGTAGCCCCAGCATGGGACCATGCTCTTACTTATCCTTTCCCACACTTACAGTTCTAATGCTAGTCAACGTCTTTTACAACTTTTTTTATAAATTATTTTTTCTAGTAGGTACAAAATATTAGGCCGAGAAAGTTGACAAGATTCAATAGTTAAAAAATAACATGTTTGCTCCATTTCTAAAGTAGAATCGAGGCAATTTTTAATGCATACTCCTCAAACTAACTGCTTTCATAAATCGATATAAACTGGAGGGCTTTTAAGTTTCATTTTGTCATAACTTGATGTAGAGCAATTGAGTGGTAGAAGGTAAAAACTGCAAGTTCTTGAACATCTACTACCAATGGCCTTGAGCAGCCACCAAACAATCTGCAAAGCAACTAACAGCTGTCAACCACCACAAAATTAAATCAAAATTACACAAAATTAAATAACAAGGAAGGATGGAGGGGAGTAGACAATTGGAGGAAATTGGGAGCAGACAAAGGGCATTTCAGTGCTGTACTGATCTCCAGAAGTTAACGATATGAGCCTATTTCAGGCATCCCAAAGAGTTGGACTTGGGAATCAAACTTGAGCCTTACTGTACAAGTGAACCCACAAACCAATTGCCCTCACATCACAGGCATGAAAACATTTCTTCAAAATCCAACTTGACATTAGCCTTTTGCCTATGATTCAAATAGTTGTCACAAGATGCTGATGAATGATTTTAGTGTACGCAATAGGTATAGACAACAGGAAGTGTTTGAAATTTCAGATTTGAAAACTGTACAGAAAAATCAAAATAAAACAAGAAATTCAATAAAAAAGTGTAGGGGAAAACATGAAAATAATTGCAGTAAATACAATTAAAATGACGTTCACCGTTCAATTTTCATCATCATCACAAGGAATTCCTGATAGTAGTGCACAAAGTAGAATGGCATTCAGAAAAGTTCAACCCAGGGATACGTTCCTAGCCAGAAAAGAAATATATGAGCCTCAGGAAATGTCAAATGCTATTTCCAAAGCATGAATACAACATTTTCTTCCCTATATTTTGGTTTTAGTATGACTACAATGCACTAGGTAGGAAAATGCTTGGCTGGAATTCAAAGTGTCAAAAGATGTTTGGGGAAATTAAATATCCTAGATTACTTTGAAAGTTCAGACAATGCTGATTCTGATTGATATCTCATTTTCCTCCATCAATAGTGCATGCTTGAAAAAACCTAAAGAACAATCATATAGAAGAAAAAAATGAAAAAGAAAATTGGACTCTATATATTATATCTAGATCAAACATGAATGTCTAAGTGGACACTTTTGAAATAACCATTAATACAAGACCATACCTGGAATTGTAGTGTGTACAAAAATTAAATTCCCAAGTGATCTCCATATTTAATAACCAACAGACTCCCAGCCTTTCTTCTCCAATGCCAACCGCAAAGCCTGAATTACGAACACCCTTGCTTCTTACAATAAATTTAAAACATGGTGGAAGAATTTAAGAAAAATAACCAAAAAAAAGCTACCCACCTTAATTCTCTTTCGGTTGATATCAAAGTCATAGTTTCCTAACCGGGAAGCAGAGCGATACTCGACAATTGGACGCTTGCCGGGAGGAAACCAAAATTCTACATCATCTACAAACTGTATATCATAACATAATTCAAGCATTCTTTATAACATCCAGTAATAGACTTCATAAAAATATGCTTATCCATCAACAGTTAATTAGACGTGTTTGTGGCAAAGACCACCTTACCCCCAATATTGGGCTTTCATACTCCACGTGAACATAATCATCATTTTCTCTACTATATGTGGCATAAAATTATCAGGCTTTGTGGACTGAATCTGAAAATGAAATATCCACATTAAATGAACGAGGAATATAGTATCTGTTAGAAAGAAAAACTTTGCAAACGATTGCAATGCTATTTTTAGTTCTGCTTTCTTTGGTTATTTAAAATTTTATTTATTATTATTTTGACAAAACCTTCTATCCCTTTCAGAGTTCTATTGATAAAAGAAGGTAGACAAAAACTTGGTACTACAGAAAACAAAGATTATAAGATGTGGAAAGCAATAAATAAATGCACTGTCACATGAAGTTATGGAAAGCAAGCTTCTAGTTAATCTATATTTCAAGATCAAACATCATAATTTCATACTTCAGCAGTATTCAAATCAATCAATCAATAAAGACAATACCGCTTCAAGAAGCTCTGACATAGCTTGTTGCTTTGACGCAGGTTTTTTTCTTCCACGTCCATCTTCTGGATTATAATTCCTGCAAATGGAAAGGTCTCAACATCATACACAGCACCAATAAAGCTTGAAATTGTGGAAAGGGAATTCAGACCATTGATGTGATTTTCAGCATCATATAATGTCAAACTTATTTGCATAAACTTACAAATTTCTAAAAATATTCATCATTTGTTGGCAGAATTCTAAATGGTTGACAGTAGGAAAACTCTTGATGGCATGGTAGATTTATTTGAATTCCTTGGGGATTGCACCCAAGGACCAAAATATTGTTTCAAGCTCGTCATTGGAATGATATGGTAGCTATGTGTTTGAGTCCTTAAGCAGGTAATAAGACACATCTACCAATGCCTTGGTATTGTGAACACTAAATAAACTCGTATAAGAATGAAATGATCTGTGCTATCAGTTACACCATTTCACACACAGCTTCCAAGAATTCCAGAGAAAATCGGTATAGCATTGTTTTAGCAGGTTGTACGAATCTGATCTTCAGAAAGTTCAAATCAAATTTGCTCATGTTTCCAGTATATTATATAGAGAAATATAATCTTGCAGATATTATCTATTCAAATTTCACATACTCCGTTCACAAACACAATTCATCATAGAGTATGAAAAAACTCAGTAAACATACAGAAGCAAAAATACAAAAATATCATACTTATTAAAAGTTACCTAAGAAAAAACATTTGGAATCCAAGATGAGTGAGGGAGTCATCAATTTTATTAGAGATATAGTGTTTCCACAGTCCATAAGAAATAGAGATTAACTTCTGGAAAGAACTGCATATGCTTTTCTGATTGAGCTTTCTGATCACACTCCGTGATCCATTATCCTGCACCTACTATTCTCTTCCTGATGATGGATCACAGAGTGTGATCTGAAACTTTGATCAAAAACAGCATACACATTTTGTTTCCAGAAGTTAATCTCTATTTCAATTTTATTCTTCTGCTTGCAATGTGTGTGTACACCATAGCAACGCTATCTATAGTGCCCCGCCATGTTTCACTTCACTATGCAAGATGAACCTAATAGTCTGGAGACTTGGGGTGGCTTTGGCTAAGCTAACTAGATGAAAAGGAGTCTAACATAACTAGCCATGCAAGAAACAAAGAACATAATCTGAAAAGAAACTACACCCATCTCAGTTAAACAGGAAATTGCAAGGAAAAGCAAAAAAGAAAATGCATACACGTTTTTGTCTCACCTGAAGAAATGGTGGCAGCTTGGGGCCTCATATTGCTCAGCGTCCTCTTTTGGGGAAGTGGTGAGTGCATGTGCCACCATCATGAACTTAGACTTCCTAGACTTGGCTAAGATAAGCTAGTCTCTAGAGGATGGGTTGACGTCATTGAGCTTCATGAGAACACAAGGAAAAGGGTCAAACTTAGTCTTCTTGGAACAAGAGATATCGTTGCCTCTTATACGAGAGCCATGCTTGCTGGAAACCAACGTAGAGAAGATTTTCTAGACACTAACTTGATCAAGGTTGAATCCTTTCCATGGAATTTGTCTAGCACGTGCTTCTCCAAAGGGAAATGCAATATTGAGTATCTGTGTGCATTGAAATGAAGGACCTTGCCTCCTATAGTAGATGGGTGAGGATACCGAGGCTGAACTAGGGAGCAATTAAATGCATGAATCTGAATCAAAGGTGTAGAATAGTCTTTGCATCAGTTTACCAGACCAATCTAAGATCTAAGGGTGTGGGATTGTTGCATAAGTCAGTTCAATTCAGTCAGAGAAAACCTATTTGCCCTTTTTCCCATTGAAAATATCACTGCAAATGCAAACTTTGCATCTCTCATACCCAGTGAAGCCTACTGCACTTATGGGCTATATTAAGTAGACGTTTTAGCATTAGAAGCAAGGACTAACTTATATCAAGTGGCAGGGACGCATGAACATGCACTCATGTGCGTCCCTTTGATTTACATGATGTTTAAGCACCAATTAACGTGGATTTGGGTTCCAAACTGCTGTACTAGCCATCCCAAATAATCACATGGGGTCCAAAAGGTCTTGGAAAGTTAAAACGAGCATAATTGAGGGAAATGGGGGTCTCAATTGTTCATCCTAAGCCATCAGTGTCAAGACTTTCTTAGGTCCCTTTACACATTTTCAAGTAAAATTGGGTATTTCAGCTGACAACAGTGACAATGAGATATGGACACAAAACTACAGTAGACCTTTTGCTTTTATTATTGAACCATGTGGTGTCAAATAATAACTGCCTCTAATGCATCCTCACCACAATCAAATATTGCTAAAACCGTTTTCAGATCAGTATTAACTCAAGGGTATACGACTAGCTGTGCATCATGGTCATAATCTCCTATTTTGGCTACGCCTTAAGGACGGTACAAAAGTGTGGTGTTACACCAAGAAACCAAGCTGCTCAACCAGAAATATGCTTTTATGCTAAGAAATGCTTTTAAACCTTTGACAGATGCATTATAAAGACGATCTTCTTTGAGCAATATGTGACTTGTTTACATGCAGTGCTGTCTTTGAGGACTGCCTCCCAATTCCGTCTCTTTTACTTTCTAAGATGTAATTAATAGTTAAAAGGTTTACTAAATAGCAATAAAAGGAAACTCTATTTATTTTCTCCTTCTGAATATGAAGGCGATCAATATTTGATGGGATGATATCTTATTTTGATGAAAAGATTAGAGAATATGCATGAATTTTTAGCATATTTGAAGGACAGACAAAATAAAGTACACTTCAATCCCTCATTCCTTGATTCCTATCCTTGGATGTTTTTCCAAGTTACAAATGTGATAGAAAGAAAGAAATATATCAGATCAATGTCCACAAAGGACCAAAAGCAAGTCAATGGGACTCGATAATACATCCAATTACAATAGTAAGTGCTAGGGTAAAAGGACCCTAGGAACAATGATTAAATAAACAAAAGAAGAAGAACAAAAACACGGAAAGTAAAGAAGGGTAAAACCAATGCCGTAAAGTCCCAACCCATGAGGTTAGGGTACCATTACAAATAGCCATGTTGGGGAAACAAGAACAAGAATCCCACAAAGAGCATGGGCCAATGAAAGTCATAAAGATTGGATGGTAGCCTTGTCAAACATCAATCATGTCATCATCTATCTATCACTGTAAAACAGCCCATGCAAGATTTGAGAATGCTCATTAGGGAGTGTCTAGGGCTAAGAAGGTAGATTGGGTAATCCTAGAAGGAAGCAAAGCACTCCCCTAGAATCACCCCTAACATCCAAGGCCAAAGAAACTCCCAAGGAAGCAAAGAAACTCATAATGCACGCTTGTCCTTACATCCAAAGAAGCGGTCCGCGAAAGAGTAAATACATGTTGTTGAGCAGGGATGGATCTTGTCAAAATGAGGACTAGTGTGTTGGGGCACCTTAGCGGTAGTGTTGTGTTGAGATGAGGGCCACCAATGAACTACCCCCTAAATTTGTGTGAAGCAACAATATTAAAAGAGCGCTTAGTGCCACCAACATCCATGAAGGATAGAAAAAGAGGTTATCAGCATAGGGGCTCTACAGTCTTCCTACAGGGACCTAAGCAAAGGGTAACAACCTCCTGAAGACAAAGGGCATCATTGGTTTAGGTACCTAATGAAAGTGCATAGAGAGTTGGAAGTCTCTATAGAGATAACGATATCTCCCCTAGATCTCATAATAAATAAAGCATCTGAAAATGAAGTGCTCCTCAATTTCCACCTCCTAGAGGAAGCAAAGAAGACAATCTGATCTCCACGTGGAATATGATGATCAATCTCAAACCACAAATAGTGCAAGCACACCCTCAACTAGCCGACAGGAAAACTCAAGCCGTGAGACCAGTGACCTTGGAGATAGTCAGGGCAACAAATGACACAATCCACCACCTGCAAGAAACATTCAAGGTAAAAGGAAATCTTGGGGCCAAACAATTGAGGGGGAGGTCCAAGGGACTCGGATGTACTGCCTGAAGATATCCTCTTTGACCACTCTGGTGATGTCTTGCTTTGAGGGAAGAATCCAAGGACGGGCATCCAAAGAGTACCTAAAAGAAGGTAAGCTATCAATAGAGATGCCAATAGATTAGAAGGAACTAGTCTCAGAGTACTAGCAACATCGACATCTATTGGGGCCCAATGATGCATTCCTCTCTAAAGAACAAAGGGCTAAGTATGGATACTTCCAATGGCTTGAAGCTGAATCTCCCATTGTTCTAAGTCTGTGAATGTAGAAAGTAAGCCTGAAGATATTCTCAAGGCACAGAGGCTGGGGCAAACTCAGTTTGGACAATGCACTAAGGAACTATCTGTTTGCAATGGATCATACCAAGGAAAAGGAAAGGAAAGACCCTAAAGCATAAAATCTTTATATATGGAAGATTGAGAAACAAGGAATTAAGATATGACAGAGCAAGAAGAATCTCCATCCAGATTATAATTCAGACCTGAAATTCAGAAAGATTGCAGATATATATTCAGGATGTGAAGAAATAAAGAAGAATTTTAATATATTTTTATTGTTTGAAATAAGGAAAAAGAAAATAGGAACTTGCATTAGCTTTCTTTGTACTTAATGTTGTTCCTAACTTCTTTTGAAAATTGTGGAACTGATGAATATGAAAATATAGGTAAATCATAAGGGTGGAGAAAAACATACCAAGGCGGGACGTAATGACTTAAATCATTTAGTTCCTCTGCTGTGGAGATACAATTTGGAGTCGCAGGGCATAATGCCAAAGATGGAGGATTCTTCTGTACACCGATATAGTTAGGCTTTGTCCCACTGTCACAACACATTCATTTAAGGATATGCACATAATGAGAATCTCACCACCCTCCATATACAAACTTTATCTCCTACCTATCATCTTCTTAAAATTTTGAAAAGGTTTATGACAAAAATATTTGCTGTAAAACTTATGCATTTTGAACTCGATAGCTAAAGCGTCAATACCTGAAGTTGAATAAAGCTGCTAAAATGGCCATTTCACTGCTCCAGATACAATCTCCCTACATTTCCATCATTTATCAATAATCTTCGAGCTTTAATTCCTGAAAATAAAAGCAAAGGAAAAACAACCTGATAAGAAAGGCAACTCAAAGAAAAACAAGAAAACTAATGTGGCCTATACCTTCTCCCAACCTTGCAAGATTTTGTTGAATGTTCTTCTGACGATTTTAATGCCTTCATAGATGCAGTGTCTGCATCTCTCAGCTGGCAAGAAATACAGAGTTGATTGCGCATACTTTTGAATTGAAACAATGATTTTCTTTAAATTGCGAAGGAACTGTACAAAAAGCCTGATGAAGTAACAAGAAAATCAGAACGAGAAGGTTTTCACAGTTAATTGACTAGCTATAATCTTTTTGTATTAATTAACTGTTCATTAAAAAGAAGAAAAATAGGTAAAAATCCAATATTCTGAAATATCGGACTAATCATTTCATCACATGTGAATTTGCTTCAGCCCATCATAGCAGATGAAAGACTTCACAGCCCTAATTAATTAAAAGAATACAGAATACAAATTCAACGAGCCTTGAGAAACAGATATGTTCATGTGTTTGATGACTTTCAGAGGACCCATTCAAAAGGACAACTGAATACACATACGCAAATTGCTATCAACATTTCTTTTGCACCACTTGCAACCTCAAATATTTTGTGAGAAATTAATTAATTGGATAATTACAGACATCCAGTTAGCCCCATATAAGAACAAAAGTGTTTCCAATTATAGCTATAAGATGGTATTTGCAAGTATGTTCCACCAAGAACATTTGAAATGCATTGTTCCAATAATTAATCAATTGAATCTGCTTTAATGGTCCAAACATCTATGCAAAAACCACCACTGATGCAGGAGCATCAATGTAAATAGTCCAATTTTGGTATTTCATAGTTAATTAGGTGTTGTGGGGTCCATTTGGGTGCTCATGGGTTATGTTTAGTCCATTTGGACTCTTGATTATGTAATAAGTGGTATTTTGGAGGTTTCCCTCCAAAACCACATTCAAATATTCAAACTAGTCATGTATGTATCCTAGATCTAAGTGTTAGTATGTTAGTCATCTAGGGGTTAGTATAGGCCTAATATTAATGTAATAAAGTGGTCATGTGATGAACTCACCTACTTAACCCTACCAAGGTGTAAACTCACTATAGTTTGCTTAATCAAGGATGAGTTAGGTGGTTGAAACCTAACCACTTCTCCTTCTTCATAAGATAAGGAATTCGAATAGGGAGTTGTAGAGGTTGGAAAAGAGAGTACGAAGGAGAAAAATATCTGTATATAGCCTTAGGGTTCAGGAATCTTTGTACAAGTTCGTGGTCATATCTAATAAAGGCTTCTAATATTAGAGAACTGTGTGTGACTGTTATGATATCATGGATTGAATTTCAAGAGTTAAGTAAATGAATCTTATGTATACTTGTTGTGTAAATGATTTGCTACAGGCTTAGATCGACTGATACAGACCCTAGAAGGGCTTGGAAAAGTCTGAGGATAAGTTAAATGCAATGAAGACTATAGAAGTGCAAGGATTTTGAACTGTGTAAGTGCATTTATGATTGAATCATTCAATATAAGTAGGGAGTTGGATTAATGCAGGGTTGAGAACCTGTAAGAAGGTCTTTTAATACCTTGAAGGGATAGGTTCATGACTAACAACGTGTTGATCTTGTAAATGAGACTTAAGAATCTACAAACCGTGTATTGACTGTGTATACTGGGTTGATAGTATTTGAAAGGATTGAACAAGCAAAAATATCATTGTCACTGAAGGTGTTTGGATGGAAGAATGTCCTTAGGATCTGTAGAGACTTGAAATTTCATCAAGGAAGTGTTTAGAGCAAATAGTGTAAGAACAAACAAGTAAATGCTGTTACAGTCTTAGATACCCTGTCACAAGGGTTTGAAGAGGAAGAATATGTTAGATTAACATGAATTACTTTTGAATGCTCATTGCAAATGATTTATGAGATTAAGGTGAGATAAGGAGATTATGACTGTCAAACAGAGGAATATGAACTTATTGGCCTTAAAAGTTGGCAAACTCAATGTTGACTGTTCTGTGCATAATCTTGAGGGTTTAGAAGAAAGTCTAACTTGTAAATAGCTCTTAACATACCTTGGAGAGCCTTGGGTTCTTATAAAGGTTTGGGAAAGGATATTGCGGTATGAGAAGTCAATATAACCATTGCATAAGACAGAGAACAGAGCATAGGAGGAAGTATTGCATTCAAGCTGAGATTAGAAACCTTGACTGTGATTGCCCAGTTTAGGGGTCTTGATAGTATACTTTTGGTGTGAAGTTATGCGTTAAGACATTTGATGACCATGCAAAGATGAGAAGAAGGTGAAAGAGTCAAGGAATCATTGATTGCCATTGTTTAAGTCGGGAATAAAGAATTAAGGAATAAGGAATGAAATGTACAGTCAGATGTTGAGGACAGTCAGGATATTGGCTTTGGATAGTCTGAAAGTAGAGAACAATAAGTCTAATGTATAGGAAGGGAATAAAGGAATGTTTGGGAAGATGTGAATTAATAATAAAATCCTTAAGAAGAGGTGTAGAGCTTTGGGAAACATTCAAATGCGGTGAATCTTATGACTGCCCCTGACTCAGTCCATTAAAGGGACTTGAAGATCATTAGAGAATTGATAGGAAGTATCTTGAAGGAATGAGTAAGTGGATGAAGAAGTTAGGGGAAGGTGTAGAGCAGTGGAAAGGAAAGGGATGAGAGTGAGAAGTCTAGATCCAAGTCAAGAACAGGATGAAACAGAGTAAGGAGAGGATTGTTTGAGACAAGAACACAAGAACAAGCCAAGAAGTCCAAAAATCATGAAGTGAAGGTATAGAGAAGTTAAGAAAGTTGTTTAGTGGTGGGAATACTTTGAAGTTTGAACAAAGTGTTTTAAGGTGGATCAAGGTGTCAGAAAAGTTGGAATAGTGAAAAGAATCAAACCCTAGGTTTTAGCTACCAAACCCTAGCCTAGGCCTATTAGACAAGCTAAAAAGAGAAAGTTGGTGTTGGCTGAAGAGTATAATGAGTTGGAGGATAAAAATTGGTACAAAGCGTGACCTCATTAATGGTTATTCAACTATGTAAGCACTTTTTCCTGGAAGCTGGTAGTCTGCTCCAAACATGAACACCTGGAGGGCTAAAAGACCTAGTCAAAAACACTAAAAAGAGAATAAAAGTGAAATGGTGAAGAGTTATTCCCTGAAACTTGATATGCAGCAAAATGAGCCAAATGGGTATTTGGAAAGCTTACAATTCAAGGTTAACTCCTTGAAATGTGTCTTTTCCATCAGATTTTGTGTTTTTGGAGGGCTACAAGGCAATATTGAGGTCTAAAAGAAAAAGCAAGGAAGATGGTGTGTTGAAACTAGTTGGGTTGCTTGAGCAAGTTTGTCTGATGGATATAAGCATGTTTAAAGTGATTTGAGCCTTGGATTGGTGTTTTTATGCATTTTTGCACCTTTGAGTAAGATTTGGCTACTTAAGCAAGGTTCTAGTTCATATTTTAAAATGACCTGTACAAAGTGTTTTTGAAGCTACTAATGCATTTGTTGGTGTTATATAAGGAATGTATGCAGGGCTCTGCATCAGACACCAATCAAAGCTTTCAAAAAAATCTCAAGGAATCTTTGCTGAGAAATACAATTTTTGAATCCAGTTTAAGTTTTTCCTTGGTAAAAGTGTTAAAGCAGCATAAGAAGCCCTAATAAAAAAATTAGGGAGAAAAATATACTAAGGAAGAAATCCCCTCATTGCACACAAAATTATAATTCTACAAGAGAGAGAATGAAAGGCAAGGAATGTGCTAAGAAGGAAGAAACCCCTCATTGTGCATAATTTTAGAATTCAGAGAGAGAGAGAGATACCAATGTACTAAATAGTGCTTGTCAATTAACAGACATCATAGATTACATGCACAAGCTAGAGAGGGTCAACAAGGCAAGACACCAAAACTACCGACGATGTTAGTACTGGAGAGAGGAAGGCCCCAAACATATATTAAGAAAACGGTAAAGCCATTGGCCCTCCTACAGCAGAGAACAAGAGGGGATCCTCCTAGATAAGACCAAATGCTCAAGCGTGCATCGTTATATAGCAACAGACCTGACTAGACAACTTCCAAGTTTCCAACCTAGATGAAAGTTAACCATTGTGGCTGCTTCTACACTCAAAAGGTAATGTACCATGACCAGCCTAACTATTTTTTTTTATGTTTATCGATGGAACATCTAATCAAATATTTTCCATTTGAATAGATGAAAATAACCACCAAATGCACGATAAGAAAATTCAGGGATGGATAATTAATCCAGGAAACTAAAAGGGCAGTCAAAGCTCACTAAAGGATCTTTAAATGACACAATGTGCAAATCAAAAAACATGGGAGTTTTGAAAATAGGAAAAGCATGGGTACCAATTAAGATCTGCTCAAAGATCAATTATGCAAGAAAGGAAACCCTCCTATCCAACAACGAGAATACAAAAAGATGATGTTTTCACAAAGCAAGCAAAATTCAAACATCCAGAGGTACTTGTCAAATTCCTGTGCACGGTATATCTTAAGCATCTATAGCTCCACTAGGGGTGGAAGTGAGTAATGCTTATGCAGTCCTCAAGCAGGGACCTGATTAGGAATATCCATCAAGATAAACCTTATTTTTAGAATATCATGAAGCCGTTAATCCAGAAGATGGGTTCTTTTCATGTCTACAATCCTATGCCTTGACGTACTTCTTCTCAAAGTGGTGAAGGTTTTTGGCTTTTATTGTTAAAAAAAACTTACAAGATCTTGACAAGGAGAGCTTTAGTCAACCATTTATAAGAAGGTGCAGTTTGTACTATTGCTTCTTGGCCAGTCCCTTTCATAATTCATAAAAAAGAGGATCAATGCAGAAATTCCGAGATAAATATAGATTGCCACCACAAATATTTGATATATACAGAGGCTTGCAAAAGAGATTCTTAAACCATGATTGCATGCAGATCAGGGGAAAATAGAAGCAGCGCCTACACAACTAAATGTAATACACCTGCAAATTTAATACTCAACACAGAAAACAGAGGTGTCAAAGAGTATAGCTCTAGACTATCCGCATGAAAGAAACATAGAATGAATACACAAGACAACCTCCAACTTATACCAAGCAAGGAGTTGAAACCTTAATCAAACAATATAAGTTAACTGCTACTACTTGGCCAATGGAGGTTAGAAATGTGCTTGAAAGAATGGTCAGCAAAGGGACGACATGGACATATTTAGGTAAGCGGTCTACCACAACAAAGATTGCATATTATCTTGTGATCATGGTAGTCCTGTGATGAATTCCATGCATACATCTTCACACTTCTGATTTGGGATGGCAATCCATTGAAGAAGACCTGGATATGGAACTTCTTCCACTTTGTTACTCTTAACAATTGTGACACTCAGCCACAAGCTTCTTAATGTTAATCTTCATGTTCTGCTAGCAGAAGTTTAGGATATGTTCTTGAAGTATTTTTGGCAGCCTATATGCACTGTAGATGGGGATACACACCTACAGTCAATGGTCTTCTGGATAAGAGAGGAGTGGCTCCTCAAATAAATTATGAAAATGATATTTCTCCTCACCAACAAGGCTTTCCCTTGCTGTCTTTAATGCATATTGGAGATGGAATATTTCAGCGTCATTCAAGCAGTTTGTAGAAGTATTTCAAGGAAATAGCCTTAACGTAGGAGGTTCATTACAGCATGACAAAGTAGTTGTGTAGAATTTCTCCAAGTCAACAAGTGCTTTAGGCTAAGGTGGTCCGTCTTAATGGAGAACTTACATCTTGGGAGAAATTGACACCAGTTGGTGATTGCATGCAATACGGAAAACATTGGTTCATCTTGATGATCATTGATGAATAATATTGTGCGGTTTGAACTATTGATTCAAATTAAACATATACACAATTTGTCTAGAAGTTTGTCTCTTCAAGACTATGGAATGTGGAAGCTTGAAGTATCTGAACATTTCTTTGTTGCAGGTGGACATGCAACTTCCCTCTCCAAGGCAAATGGGGTGTGATCTTACAAGAGCACCACACCAAACCCAAAACCATAAGCATTACATTCAATGAGAAAGGGCTTGGAAAATCAAGGGTAACCAGCACTGTATTAGCAGCAAGTGCTTCCTTGAGACTTTTGAAACCCTTTGTGCCTCAAAAAACCAATAATCATCGATTAGGGTTCAAGCTATTGTGGGAAATCCCACTATACTATAGAAGGCTGCTGCTCCTATGAACTCAAGGATTTTCTTAAGAGCCTTAGAAACTTTCCATTCATCATTTCATTGATCTATGCAAGGTCTGTGCACACACCTTCTACAAATATAATGTGACCAAAGGTATTGACCCAGGCCCAAGAGGAGACCAGGGGACAAAACACTCAAAGAGATTCAACAGTTTAATAGAAGCAGAAAACGAATGAGGATGATAGAAGGCTAGATATCAATCAAATTGCTTATAGACAAAGAGAAACACAACAACAATATTGTAAATGCGAGATTGTATTATGCAAAGTTTTGTACAACGATCCGAAAGGTCGGATCTATGTTGCAAGGGTGCTCTCTAACAACAGCATGCTAACTCAAATAATGAGTAAATACATTATTATACAAGTGTGGAAGATGAAGAGACATTTGTGGCATTACAAGAAACACAACCGCTCATCATGTAACTTCAGATTCTCTGTTTTGTCATTTTTTGGAAATGTTGTATGGTTGCACACAATAGGACTGACATTGTCAAAGCAACGTGTCACAATTGGACAAGAGTTAAGAATGTTGCAATATGATGTAATGTCCCCATTTAACGACCCTTAGCCTATACGCTCCCATGGGCTTTGAGATGTGCAAGGGGAACATTTTTATTAAATAATTAAATATTATTACTGGAGCAATAATTATTTAATTATTTAATTGTGAAGATTATTTAATTTAATTCCCAAAATATAAAAATTAAATGGGGAATTAATTAAATAAATATTTTAGGTGGCTTTTATTGATAAAATCACCCTTTGAAAAGGGGACGCCACACCTAGGGAAAACAAACTGCTTTTATTTAATATTTTCCCTCTCCTAGGGTTTTTGAATTTTGTGCCTCCTTACTTATAAAAGGAGTGCTAGGGTCATTATTATGATTATGTTATGATGAACTTATTTTGATACTCCATGCTTGGAGTTGGGATGCATGCCCATTGAAGCTTTCTCTCTGCGTGGGAGGTCAGATTGCGTGGGAGATCCAAGTTGTATTTTATTGTGAGATTCTTAGCTTTGGCAACATTTTGATTGAATTTGCAAGTGGTCTGTATTTTATATCAGCATACAATAATTATTTTTATTCCCAAACCCTTGGAACAACCCTGGAGAATTTATGGCAAAAATCAAATTTTACAACAGCTGGAAAATAATTTATATTTGAAACCCTAACTGCTGCAATCTTCAAGATAGCATAACTTTCTCTACACAACTCCGATCTAGGCAAATGACATATGCCCGAACTTGGAAAAATACAAGGAACAAGATGATGTAAACCAAATTATAACAGCAACTACCAAACATGCAGATCTGACCCTCCTACTATTTCGGCCCACACATTTAGGGCATCAAATGAGCCCCAAAAATTATTTTCTCTATCCCGGATGATTGTTTATATTTTTAGGAACTCATTCATATAAAAATCAGAATTTGCGGATGCCAAATCAACTCAGAAATCAGATCTGAAATCTGATTATAAAACTGGTAAAAAACCCTTTGAAAAATTATGAAACTAATTGGCTTATTTCCCAAAAATATGTAGATGGTTTAGCAATTAAAATCAGATCTAAATACCTCCAAAATACAAAGCCAAATCTGCCCCAACTGGGTCGATCCAATAGAAGATGAACTGCTGTAATTTTATTCCTCAAATGCCTTCAAATTACACTGCTGGAAATGACTGAAAATAACACTGAAAATCTGATTACATCAATGGGAATTTCTGAGTGAAAAACCCTCTCAATCCCTTGGGGTTTTCGTCCACAAGAGAACTCTTGGGGTTTTCGAACTCTTGGGGTTTTCCACAAGAGGTATAAACTAAGGTTTTTCGTCCTTAGAATATAATTTGCAAAAGCTCAAAGCTCAAATGCAAGAGAAATATCATATAAAAATCTGGAATATAGAAGAGGCAAGTCGACTTCCTTTTAAAGGAAAAGAGCCAACAACCAACCTCCAAACCAGCCAATGAGCTCACATGATTTTTCCTATGCAAACATTTAATATTTTCCCATATTAAATGTTTTTCCCAACAATATTTCCCTCCTAGTGCAAGTTGCATTTCTCTAGGGAAAATACATAAATTAATTATGTTTTTATCTTCCTAGGCTTCATTACTCCCTTTGGCCCAAGTCGCCATTATCCTTTCTAGGAGGAATAAAATATAATAAATCCCTTTACAATGACTTTTGCCCCTTAAGGCAAATCGTATTTTCCATAGGGATTACAATTTATTTTTATTAAGCTAAATAAATTAATATAAGTGCTTTAATAATTTTATTTTTTTTTTTATAGCACTTTATAATAATTTATTATAACTTAAGTCACCCTTATATTTTTCCTTTGGCCGTCGGGTTGACAAAATAGGCCAAAGGTCTTCGATTGGGAAAAGGGGACATTACAGTCCTCCCTTCCCAAAATTGCTTGCCCTCAAGCAATTCTGATCTTGTTTTGTCCAAGTGTCATGCACAAGAGACAAAACATGCTGAAGTGATCCGCAAGCCTGGCACCTGTTCCTGTCAAGTGAACTAAAACTTGCCACCATATATCATCCACAAGATGCTCACATACATATACTTGGAGAAATGGTTCAACAAACTTCAAAATGAAACTTCATCTTCTACCATATCATGCATCTCATGATGAAAATAAATAGGCAACAATAAATAAGACACATTAGTATGCTCTTTATACCTTGGAATATCACCAACATCCTCGCCAATCTTGGTCTTCAAAATGTCTCGACTTTGCTGCCCCAAAATCTGAGTATTAGTGTTTACAATGGGCTGAAATTCCTCATAAATCAGCTGCTGCGATAAATGAGATGGCATACTTTCTTCCACACCATCTTTAATCTGTGCAATCAATCCTCCTTTGAAAGGTATTTCCATGCTCCCGAGCTTCTCTTGAGGAATGACATTCCTCATCACCTCGCGCCCACTAAGCGAAGACATCTTTTCCTTGAACTCTCAGAGGTGTTGTCTTGCTTGAGCGGCTACCAACCTAGAAGCTCTAGCTCTGCTATTCCATTCCTCACACCTCTTAAGAGTTTCCATTACATCATCCTTGCTTGCATATACAAATTTCTTCTCCTCCTTTGGAGTTGAACTAATTTTCTTATCTTGGCATCCAACAAGCAACATTTCTTCCTTATTAATGCAATTAATGGAAACCATACCTTGCTCTCTAGAAACTTCTTCCTTTGGCTGCAGATCTGATTTATCTTCATGTGTCAAATCAACATGTCTATCAAATTCATCACATAAATTTTTGCATACCTCATTAGAATTTGAAGACACCAAAGCGCTCTCATGAAGAGTTATATCATCCATCTGTGAAGATTCTCTGTTCCTTCCACGTATCAACCATTCGGAAGCTATAGTGTGATATTCCTCTTTGCCTGCTCAGTCTTGTAGCCAATCTTCGGGTGCATGTCCATGTAGTCCATGAAAGGAAAATTCTCCTTAACATCTTGAGGAAGAATGCTATACTCCTCAAATATGCTAATCACTTGCTTCCTTGTCTTCATGGTGTTAGAACTTTGTGAATAGAAAATGATGATGATGATCTAGGCCTCCGATCTTGTTTGGCTCTCAAACTGTCTCTCCTATCTCTTGGCCTATCCAAAGCCATCCTCTCGCATCAACTGTTGCATGGACTGTATCATCTGTTGATGGGTGTCTACCATTTCCTAAGAAGATCGCTATCCATATTCCATGGAAAGCTTTTCTGTCTAACTCCCATGATTCAGCTCTATCACCAACCTCTCGTGGCTGCATCAAATCAAAACCCTCCAGGTGGGAGGAACATTGCTCTGATACCACTGAAAGATCCCCAAATAGGGCCCAAATATGAGATTTTCTCACAAAATAATAAATATACTTTTTTTAGATCATGGGAAATAATTATTTTTATACCAAAACACCCAAAATCAGCATACAATAATTATTTTTATTCCCAAACCCTTGGAACAATCTTGGAGAATTTATGGCAAAAATCAGATTTTACAACAATTGGAAAATAATTTATATTTGAAACCCTAACTGCTGCAATCTTCAAGATAGCATAACTTTCTCTACACAACTCCGATCTAGGCAAATGACATATGCCCGAACTTGGAAAAATACAAGGAACAAGATGATGTAAACCAAATTATAACAACTACCAAACATGCAGATCTGACCCTCCTACTATTTCGGCCCACACATTTAGGGCATCAAATGAGCTCCAAAAATTATTTTCTCTATCCCAGATGATTGCTTATATTTTTAGGAACTCATTCATATAAAAATCAGAATTTTTGGATGCCAAATCAACTCAGAAATCAGATCTGAAATCTGATTATAAAACCGTAAAAACCCTTTGAAAAATTATGAAACCAATTGGCTTATTTCCCAAAAATATGTAGATGGTTTAGCAATTAAAATCAGATCTAAATACCTCCAAAATACAAAGCCAAATCTGCCCCAACTGGGTCGATCCAATAGAAGATGAACTGCTGTAATTTTATTCCTCAAATGCCTTCAAATTACACTGCTGGAAATGACTGAAAATAACACTGAAAATCTGATTACCATCAATGGGAATTTCTGAGTGAAAAACCCTCTCAATCCCTTGGGGTTTTCGTCCACAAGAGAACTCTTGGGGTTTTCGTCCACAAGAGGTATAAACTAAGGTTTTTCGTCCTTAGAATATAATTTGCAAAAGCTCAAAGCTCAAATGCAAGAGAAATATCATATAAAAATCTGGAATATAGAAGAGGCAAGTCGACTTTCCTTTTAAAGGAAAAGAGCCAACAACCAACCTCCAAACCAGCCAATGAGCTCACATGATTTTTCCTATGCAAACATTTAATATTTTCCCATATTAAATGTTTTTCCCAACAATATTTCCCTCCTAGTGCAAGTTGCATTTCTCTAGGGAAAATACATAAATTAATTATGTTTTTATCTTCCCTAGGCTTCATTACTCCCTTTGGCCCAAGTCGCCATTATCCTTTCTAGGAGGAATAAAATATAATAAATCCCTTTACAATGACTTTTGCCCCTTAAGGCAAATCGTATTTTCCATAGGGATTACAATTTATTTTTATTAAGCTAAATAAATTAATATAAGTGCTTTAATAATTTTATTTTATTTTTTTATAGCACTTTATAATAATTTATTATAACTTACTGCTGTTCCTTCCTTGCCAGCGATCTCACCTAGAGAATTATATTTATTAGTTAATGGGTCTATCTCCTTTCCTAACAGCGACTCAGTCTGGGAGTGAATATTGGATGTTTGATGCTTGTTAGTGTTCTAAATAGTCAGCGAACTGGATGTTGTTAAATTACTAAGCTACAGTGATTTGTTCAAGGCAATAGTTGTTGGAAAGCTCCCCTAAACCCTTGCTGGTTGCATATATTGTTCGGTGACTGTTTTGAGGATAAAATCTGTGCAAAAATAAATACATGGGCAGCGATTTCTATTGGCTAACATATCCTTCTTTGTGGCTGTTACATCCCAGTTTTGGCGACTATATTTTGCATGTGTTTGAGGTCCTTACTCGCTGATTCAGTTATGACCCACTGCTGAAGTGTATTGATTGGTTTAGCATATGTTTTGAGCTCTCTAGGGCAGCGATCTGGGTGATGTTATTTGGGTATAATATTCATTCCCTTTTGGCAGCGATTTAATATCTTTTGCAGCGATGTTTGATCTTCATATTTATGGGAAGCAATCTGATTTTCTGAGTTTAATTGCTTAAGCTATTTAGTAGAGGCCATTAAACGCCTATCTTGGGGTTTATTGAGTCATCTATTTGACTGGTTCAAGTGGTTTGTGGTTGTGTTTTGCAAATTTCAACGGATTAGAGTATTGAAGGGTCGTTGATTTGCATATCTTCTATTGATCCCAGAAGTGGGATAGTACATATGACCACATGAGTTTGAAAAGGTCCTAAAGTTGATGGTGTAATCAGACCCTGGCACAGAGTGGCGCCATTATAGCACAAGTTAATCATAGTGTCAGATCATCTTAGATCACTTACCCCTCCTTGAGAAGCAATGGTCCCATTACGTCAAGTTGCGGAAGATGTAGAAAGTTGTTAGCAACTTGAAAATTTGTGAACCATTTTCCTTGTGAAAGTATTTGACTTACTTTGATGATCTGAAAAGAGGAATCTTTGATGTCTTGTATGTTTGACTCTGGCGTCAATCACTTGACTTGTTTATACTGGAACTTTGTAGTCGGAATTGATCTTTGCTAGTTGAAGTGTATCTACAACATTAGCTGAAAGTTGAAACAAAGAAAGTTCAAAAGTAACGCAAGAATTATGCATGGAAGATTGAATGAAGACCCAGGTGGGAAGGTAAATTTATCTTAGATGTGTTACTTCCAGCATGCTTAGTAAATAGTATGTGGGCCATACCAAAGTGAATGGAGCTTGCGGTAAGGACTTGTGAGCCTTTCCTCTGCACATGTAACAATACTCGATCACCAACCTAAAAAGTGTACAGCACTTCATATTAAGTATGTGGTGCTGGTATTTTGCATTAACCTTGTTAAATGTGTCGGATGCGCTAAATGAATTTAGCAGTTTTGTTAACTTCTTTTTGAGACAAAGGAACTGTTGTTGTTGTTGTGGATGGCGACATAAGATATGCTTCATCAATGGGTGTGAATGACTGAAAACCCAAGAATACCTGAAAAGGTTTTGTGTCATAAAGTTATTATATCTTCTGTTGCAGCAATGTTGAATGAAAGGAAAAGTTTTATCCCAAGCACATTGCTTCTTGAAATTGTACATTCTGACAAGATGCACGATCATCTTATTCACCACTTTTATTTATCCATCAGTTTGAGGATGGAGAAATAGACTTGTTCAGCTTTGTGTCCATCTGTAATCAAAGTGCTTTCCAAAAAGTACTCAAGAATCAATTGTCTATATTAGAGACTATGGTGGATGGTAATAAAAAATGAACCCGTATATTCTGAAAATACAGTTGAGTTGTTTCTAGGGCTGAGATTGGTTTCTTACAAGGTGTGAGAGTAGCCATCTTACAAAATTTAGCATCTGCTACATAAACATGATCATTAACATGCTTGGTAGTAGGGAAACCTGAAAGGAAATCTATGGATTTTGACTCCCAAGATTGTTTGATACTGGAAAAGGCGTGTTCTATTCTTGTTTCTTGTTAACTGGCTTCGCTATAGCATGACCAATACAAGATCTGATGCAAGTTGCATCATCTGGTCTAAAGATTTGGCCAAAAGAAATATCTTCTCAGGACCACAATTGTCTTTTCAACTCCGAAGTGACCTACAACATTTTCTAAAATGACCCTCCTATATGAACTTCTGGCATTCAGACTCGTGCAATACACACAAGTGCCCTAAATGATATAAGAGTCCCTTTTGCAAGTAGTTTTCTGGAAATGACTTACTGCTATACGGAGCTTGATAGATTTCTGCAACATCTGCATCAAATGTATACAAATTTTGCCGAGTATGAGTCTCACATCCACATGCATCAACACAGAGAGGTGAGATTGAACCAGAGGTCGACTCAAACAATTAGCTACTAGATTGACACTTCCTTTCTTATGCCTTGTGTTTGAGTGAAATTATTGAAGATATGAAGACCATTTTTTATATCAATCTTGTTGTAACTTGCTCTGAGTCTACAGGAGCATAATGGTTTGTGATCTGTGTCACTGATGGTCTCCTTTCCCAATATATAATACTTCCATTGCTCGCATGTCTGGACAATGGCATAAGCTCTCAATCATATGCGGGATACTTTCTAACTGTTACAATGAAAATTTCGCTTTGATAAGCAACTAGGTGATCAAATTGAGTAAGGACTATCCTAAGTGCATATTTGGATGCATTAGCGTCTCTCTCAAACAGTTGCTGAAGATTAGGTGACACAAGCATTGGCATTGAATACGGTATGCATTTCAATCCCTAGAATGCTTTTTTGTTGTGTGGCTGACTATGTGAACATTTCCTGCTGATTTGATTTAATGGCCACATAACATGATAAACAAAATACAAACTTCTTATGAAAGTTTGCTGACCCCAAGAAGCTATGAGGCTTTGTAAGAGTTTTGGCATAGGCCAAACATGAATAACGTGTGTATTAAGTCGATGAAATATCCAAGATACTGAATTTTAATGCATGGAAAAAACATCTCTCCATGTTGAGATACAACTTGTGTTTCCACAAGGTGTTGGGCACTTGTTGAATATGGTTTAGGTGTTCCTCCTACGTTTTGTTCAAAATCAGGATGTGATCAAGGTAGACAACAAATTAAAGTTGTGAATGGCCACAAAATGTCATTCAGCAACCACATGAATGTAGTGGATGCATGAGTTAAGCTGAAGGACATAGCCTACCATTCAAACATGCCTCTGTGGTTTTGAATGTTATCTTGCAAATGTCTAAGGGTTCAACAGGAATCTGATGATACCCTGACTTGAGATCAATCTTTGTAAGGGATTGGCACCACCGAGCTGGTCTACAGTCCTCCATCTTGGGAAACGGATAGCAATTCTTCTCAATGATCTTCAAAGCATCAGTACACAACCTCTGGGTTCCATCCTTTGGTGTGAGCACAATGGGGTTGCCACAAGATGAAGAGTTAGGCATGATGTGTCTTTTATAAAAATTCATGGATCAGCCTTTTGATCTCATTCTCAAGGAATGATTGGTGCTATTGAGAAGCAATAGGAAGAGGTAGTCCTAGAATTAAGTCAATGTTATGCTTTGCCATGCAATTCTTTAGCATCCACTCGATGACGCAATGATATTCTTGTACTCCTTTGGTACTTGATTCAACAATTGTGTTTCTTCTGAAGAATTCCAACATGAGATCCAGTCGCAATGATGTTCTCACGTTCAGATCTCACCATCAAGAGCACATATTTCTTTTGAGAATTGCCTAGCTTCTTGCATTGCTTGGCGCTAATAAGTGAAAGCTTAGGAACTACTTTTGGTATGCAATATCTATGTTTGCCAACATCTATGATAGCATTTTGGTATTCTCTTCATAGATTGCATGTCGATGAAAAACATATGGTTGACCAAGCAAAACATCAAATACCTCTAATGGTAATATAAATACATCACAAAGTTTTACATCTTGAAAAGGCTTGGCTTCATATACTGGGTGACATTGATGAACAATGCGCTTCACAAGACCAATGTTGAGCCATCCAATGGTGTATTGTTGTCAATAAGCCATTAGCAGAAAATTCAATCTTCAAGTTGCTTCTAGTGAAATCATTTTCTTCGCCATTAACGCTTTGCTTCTTTTGAAACTGAATTAGAAGATGAGGCAATGTTGGTGGTACTTACCATGTCACTAGGCTCAAATTCCACAATCTACTTACCCTTATCTGATGTGGATATGATAGCATTCAATGTTTCCATTTGTGCACGCAATGCTTTCCTAGTGCGGCATTCTTTAGTTGAGTGGCTATCGAGGTTGTGCATTGTGCACTACTTTCCAAGCTTAGATTGCTTGTTTAAATCATTGGATGGTGTGTTCTTCTTTAAAGATGGATGTAGACATCATCTTCCTTGCTTAAAACTCTATTTGGCTCCAAAGGAATTCTTGGACGACAACTTATCCTAGGACTTAATCTTCTTTCTTAGAATTTTTGTTTAGCTTTTCTTCAAACTTACATATAAATTTCTGTAGGCTTCTCCTAAGGAAGAGATATAGAGGAAATCCATGTTACTCGGATGAACAATCTCAAACCTGACCTTTACTTCAAAATAAGATTTTGCTTTGTTTCTTGGACATTCAACTTGGAAACCAAAGTATGAAAAATGTCCATGTATAATCAATCAAAGTTGATCACAACCTTAACAAAGTTGGAAAAACATAATGTACAAGTCATCATAGTTTCCAATAGGGTAATAGGTCTTTTTAAAGCTTCTAAAAAACCATTCCATGTATTTATTAATATTAAGTCATCATCCTCATGAGAAATGCAATAACTCTCCCACTATTTCCTACCCGACAAGGAAACTCTCAAAAGGAAAATGTCATTTGTTCTTGCTCGAAAATTGATTAGCAAAGTGTAGTATGAACAAAAAGATTAAGCCAACTATCTAAGGCATTTGCATCTATTTAGCCTTCAAATTTTGGGATATACAGATTCACTTGTACCTTGTATAACATTTGACCATGAAACAATCAATGTGTTGAAGTAGATGAATTTGAAGGAAAGGATTAAACTTGCTAAAGAGTTTGAGCAAAGTGGGCAATGATCCCTAATTTTCCCCATGCATAGTGTTACTATAATCATTTCCTTGCCTATGCAAAGTATCTTCTATCATCTTCTCGAACAATTATGAAGTCGGTGCATCTAAAGTCATTATGTCTTCCATATGAAGAGATTGAAGGAATGCATGAGAAGGGTCGCAATTTTCGAGACCAAGCTTCCTATACTCAAACCTTATGTGAGTGGACATACAAAATGCAAAAAGGTTCAAATGAAAACTTCAATACCAATAGGAATAATATAAAGTGTAAAGGGCTCGATACCACTAAAGTGAGGCCCGGGAGGCTTGGGGGACAACATAGTCAAAAGGAATCAAACATGTAATAGATGCCAAAAATGTATGAGAATGATAGAAGCCTAGATATGAGTGTTTATAGTCAAAGAGAAACACGATAGTAACTATGTCATTCCAAAATTGTAAATGCAAGTCTTATGCAAAGTTATGTACAATGATTGAAGAGGTCGGATGTATGCCACAAGGGTGTTCGATGCGGGAGCATCAACTAGGATAGGTATGTCATCAAATTTTGGTGTTTTAGCAACTTAGGAGGGTCTACATAGGTTGATAGAGGTGTTTGGAGGTCTTTAGGTATCTTCATTTTCTAAGTTTGGCTTGAGATGAGCTTGCCCACCCAATTTAGATTTGAATTTCTTAAATAAGAAATTGGGCATTTTGAGCAATTTTGGTGAAAATGGATAGTCTAGGATGTTTGTCTAGGGTGTGAAGATCATGTTTAAGTGTCTTGAACATCGTGAAGATCATGTTTAAGTGTCTTGAACATCGTGAAGATCATGTTTAAGTGTCTTGAACATCTCTTGAGGGTGAACATGAGTAAAATTGGAATATTTCATCAAAAGTCATGTTTTTGATGCATTTGAGTCTTCTTGAGCCAAGAGGTGCTCTCAATGTAAGAAATATAAAAACTTGATGTAATGGATCGAGGAGAAGCAGTTAGGGATAGCTTTTCATGCATAATAGACTCGAAAACAGGTGGGAGACTTTTGTTAGAGGAGAAAAAGTGAAGAAACTCTGTTTTTGGAGAAGACAGTGCAAGGAGGACAGGGTTTTTATATGAAAATTTGAATAAGTCCATTTTATAAGTAAAGGCTAATCTTTCTATGTGCAAACATGTGCATGAGAGGGTATTATTGTTGTTTTCTAGTCTAATGTTGAATCTTGGAGCAAGGAAGACAGGCAACCCATTCTTTTGTTCATGACTGTGTTGTACATGGTGGAATTGTCATGTTCCACTAAGTTGTTTTTCATTATTTGAAACAAACTTTTCATATTCTCTTATTCCAACCACGCAGGGAGTTATAACAGGCTAGCACAGGTCTACGGGTGAAGTTTTAAGGCTTGAAAGTTTGAAAAATTGTTTAAAAGTCATTTTCTCCCTTACCAGGCCTGTCAAAACCCCAGGTAGGGTTTAGTGCAAAAATCAAGTTTGGCGGAGTTATAGATGGAGTCCTTGGCTAAAATTTTTAAGTTACCTTCCATTCAGCCCCCTGAAACAGATTTTTGAGGTTTTAGCAGTTTTCTATGCTCCTGGTGACTGCGGTATTGGACAGTTTGGAACTAGGACCCACAGACCTTAAAGAAGACCTAATTTGTGCAAACCAAGTTACCGAATTCAGAGGTTATATTGTGAGTTGAGGTCTAAAAATTTGCAGGAAACACAAAGGCCCAAAAGGGTATCAGAAACTGTGTTTACTTTTTCAAGAAGATTGGTGGTTGGTTCCCAACAATAACACTTGTATCTTAGGAGGCCTAGTAGCTTGAATAGCAATTTTTAAGAACTTAGAGCAATTTCTACAAACAAGTTTGATTTTCCTCTTTCTTTTTGCATCATGTTCACTAAAAAACATGCTAACTTGAAGAATAAGTAAAATGCAATATTATACATGTGTGAAAGAATAAGAAACAATTGTGGCCTTAAAAGAAATGCAACCAGCTCATCATGTGACTATTCAAATTCTCCATTTTAATATTTTTTGAAGTCAGACTGCCGCTGCCAGAGTTGTGCGGCACAATTGGAGATGAGTTGGGACATTGCAGTATGATGATGCTCCATGCTAGAGAAGGTCCTAAAGTTGATGGTGTAGTCAACTCATGGTGCAGAGTGGTATCATTATCCTCAAGTCAATCAAGGTGTTAGATCCTTCCCAGATCAGCTACTCTCAAATTGACCTAACAAATTCAAAGTTAGATTCTTTGCAGACTTCTTATAGCTAAAATGTCAAGTATGATAGCGGAATGCTAAATGCCACAATCCTCTCCATGGGGAAGTTTTTCGTGTGGTTTTTAGAATGTCATGTTGGCATGTTGCTGCATAGGTGTTGTCATTGATGCAAAACCTCATTAATGAAAAAGTGGATGATGGAGTAGGGTTAGATGATTCTCAGAGTGATGATGACATGGAGATTCAGGTATGTTCTTGGTTGCACAAGTTGATTCAGTGAGGATGGCTTGTTCTTTGCAAGCCTATTCAGTGACCTAGCTAGCCTAGGTGATGGTGCATGGTGGTATGAGCTTCTTGGTTGCTTGAGAAGCATGTTGACATGATGGAGAGCATGTTTGGAGAGTGCTTGGGCACTCATATGAGCTTCAGGGTGCAGATACAAGTTGGTGACTATGTTTCAGGTGCTCATTTAGACCAAGTATGGTTGTTAGATAACATGAGATTGAGTTGTGGAGCTATATGAGCTCATGGATGCATGTAGGTAGTTGATTTATGATGTACTGTATGTTAGGACCATTTGGAGTGTTTTCATGATGAGTTATAGTGTTCTTTCAGTTGACCCTAGCCTTTACAATGCAAAACCCTAAGGGCTAGCTATGCAAATGAGATAGGATGGAAAGATTGAGAGTTATTTGTGGCATGGTGATGATTGGAGATGCATGTAGGGTGTGTCCTTGTCGTTGTGGGAAAAATTTCAAGATGTCATAATGTGAATTTTGCAAGATATGAGATTTTGGTGAAACAGGTCAAGAACAATGTTATTTCAGCTCAAATTGGAACTTTTGATGCTCACCCTGAATTGTGTGCTTTGCATGGGACCTTGTGGCTTTCAAGGATGTTTCTACATTGAGTCTAGAAGGTTTCACAAAAAGAATGAGGTCATTTCATCGTTAGGTTTTTATGAATGAATGTTAAGAAGGTAAACAACTTATTATGAGTTTGAAACCCTAACTTGAAAGCGGTTTGTGAGATTTGCTTCCTAAATGGGCAGTTTTGATTGTTTGTGCACTGATGATGATTAGAACATGTAGAGGACTCCTCCAGCTTTCCATAAAGATATGGTATAGGTTGTGGTGATGAGTGGAATCCACTCAAATAGGTCATCTTTGAAGAAGTTCATTTGGGACAAGATTGTACAAAGGAGTTAAAACTAAATGACCTTTGTGTAATTTATGTGAGTTGTTTATGTCCAAAGAGGTTTCAGTCATGATGATTCTAAGAAATGGTCAAATTAGCTTCATTTAGGTTGACTGGTCAAAGGGTTGTTTTGGGGTGGTTAAAAGAAGTCTTGAAGAAATGGACATTATGGGAGCTACATGTGGAGTTAGGAGGTGATTCAAGTTTTTGCAAAGACAATTCAGAGATATTTCCAATGATATAAGGTTTGCTTTATGATGATGAGATTTGATATGGTTTCCAGGTCATTTTGTGGACAAGAATATTTTTGACTTTCGGACGTAACTTTTTTTTGTTGAAAGTTTGAGTTGGTTAGTGCATGAAATGGATTGGGTGATGCTTGATATCACCTGGAATGTGAAGAGGGATGAATTTGGCATCCAATGAATCCATTTGGAGGTCTTGAAAGTGTCAAGAAGGGTGCAAACCAGTTGCATTTTGAAAACTGCTTTTTGGGCAGCTTGATTTGGTGAAGGCAAAAGTTGTGGTTTGAACCAGTGGATGTTTCATGGGCTCTAACTTGTTTAAGAGTGTTATACAGGTATTTCCATTTTCATAGAGTGGTCACATGCCATAGTTGAGGTGTTCTTGGGTGATCTTGAGGCCAAAAGGTGAAGACAGGGTGCTGGAAACAAGTGTTTTGGTGAAGGCAATAAGCCACTGGGCCCATTAAACGAAATAATTTGATTGGTTCATGATAATTGCGACCATGTATGATGTTTAAATGTTATTTTAAACATGTGTGATGATTTTTAGAGGATGACTAAAAATATTTTTGGTGTTAGAGATTTTGTCATTCCAATGCATGGGTTTTGAGGATTTTTGGTGCATGGAAGAAGGGTTTTAGCTAGGCCAACCCATATGGGTCACTTGTAGCTATTATGAAAAGTATATGGGATGTTTTTAAAATGCATTGGTCGTGCAAAAGGAGGGAAAATGTTTTAGTTTGAATTTGAATCAAGAAGGAGCTTATAAAAGCATAGTTTTGGGTGCTTTTTGTGTGTGTTGTGTGTGTGCAAGAAGTGCGACCTAGGTGAAGTTTTTTTGCAGGTGTGTGAGCATGTATTGAGGGATGATCAAGTGTGTGGTAGGTTGAGGAATGACTGCAAGTATGTGAGCAAGAGTTTGAAGCCTTGAGAAGTGGAGAAAGAGCTTGATTGTGAGAAATTGAACACCGGGGTTTGAAACAATGGATTAAAGAAGTGCATGAATTGAATCGGTGGTCTTCATCGGTTGTGGCAGCAATATTTTAGAGATCATAACATCTTAAGGTGGTTGAGTGGGTGCTTGATCATCTTGGGGGGTTGTAGCCTCCTTGTGGAGTTGGTGCTTCACAAAACTAGGGGTTGGTGCTCTTTGTGGGGTTGGTGTCTCACTAAATTTGAAACATATCAATATAAAGATTGTGTTTCAAAGTGGGTTTTCTTCCCTCCCACTTATATCTTGTGTCTTGTGTTGATTATCTTGTTCATGGTTTATTACATATGTGATATTTGATAGTGTGCACACATTAATGGATGGTTAAATGGTTTTGAGTTTTGAATAAGCAATCTGAAATATGATTTAATTTTGTAAGGACTGATTCACCCCCTCAATCCATTATGCTTCCAACAATTGGTATTAGAGTAGGTCCTTTTGGAGAAGTTTGATCACTTGAAAGGAGATCCTTGAAGCACAAAAATGGCGAGTGGTTCCTTAGTTGGAAAGGCACCATTGTTTGATGGTGTGAATTATGATTTTTGGAGTTTGAGAATGAAAACTATATCATGTCTCTAGGATTTGATGTTTGGGAGACTCTTGGGAA
Organism: Taxus wallichiana var. yunnanensis; assembly: GCA_018340775.1. NCBI lineage: Eukaryota > Viridiplantae > Streptophyta > Pinopsida > Cupressales > Taxaceae > Taxus > Taxus wallichiana. The sequence goes on along the minus strand of CM031239.1, from coordinate 605,343,848 downwards.
TGGTTATACTCCAAGTCCACTACTCTAACTACTCCTGTAGAAAAGAAAGCATGTAGTGATAACTCAAAGGCATTTAGTGCCATCATATGTGGTCTTGGTGAATCTGAAATGGGAAAGGTAATGCACTGCAAGTCAGCAAAAGAGGCATGAGAAAAACTACAAGTCTTGTATGAAGGTGACTCAAAGGTAAGAATGCTAAGATTCAAACTTTTAGAAATCAGTTTGAGAGCCTTAAGATGAATAATGATGAATCCATTGTTGTATATCTTCTTAGAGTTGATAAAGTGGTCAATAATATGAAAGGGTTAGGTGAAGATGTGAAAGAAGTCATTGTTCAAAAGGTTTTGAGGTCACTAACTTCTAAGTTTGATTCTAAACTATTTGTTATAGAAGAGGTAAAGGATCTAACTACTTTGAAGATAGATGAGTTACACAGTACTTTGATTGCTTATGAGATGAGGATAGGTGATTCCAAACCAGCCAAGAGAGAGATTGCCTTCAAATCTGAAATGAAGGCTAAGAGCAAGAAGGTAAAGGATGATACTACTCCTGAAATTGAAGATGAAGAGATCTTTGCTATGATGGCTAGAAGATTGAAGCTTGGATCTAGTAAGTACAGTGGTAAACTTCCATTCAAGTGTTTCAATTGTGGTGAAGTAGGACATTTTGTTGCCAAGTGTCCTCATAGGCATGAGAAGGAAGATGATGATGAAGATCATGAGGCTGAACCTAGAAAGAAGAATCACAAGTTTGGTAAAGGTAAGAAGAACTTTAAAAGGTTTAACCATAAGAAGGACAAAAGAAGTTTTTATACAAATGAAGATGGTGAATTATCTGATGCTAGTAGTGGTGTTTCAGATTCTAAATCTGAATCAAATCATGAGGACATAGGAAATGAGGTATTGTTCATGACTAATGATGCAAAAAGGTCTTCTAGTGATGGTTCTTCTTTGTTAGGAGATTTCATATCAGGTTATTGCAGCTATTCGATGAAGATGAAGTGGAAGACAAAGATGATCTTGAAGGAATTCAAAGAGAATTAAAGCATACTGAAAAAGAGAACAAGAAGTTGAGTTTTCAGGTCAAGGAATATGAAAATCAAATTCACAAGCTAGAAGAGAAGTACAAGGCTGAGTCAAGCAAGCAAAATGAGTCAATCAGATTATTAGAAGAAAAGGTAAAGTATCTTGTCTCAAGTTTGCAAGATAAAGAAAGTATGTGTTCAAAATTTGAAGAAGATATAGAGTTCCTAAGGGCTGAGCTACTAGAGGCTAGCAAGAAGACTATGTCCTTTCAAAAGTTTGAGAAAAGTGTCAATGATCTAGATGATCTACTTGGCAAACAAAGATCAACAGTGATAGAGCTGGTTTGGGCTTCAAAGAGGAATCTAAAGGCAAGGAAGTGAAGCAAGAAGACATGGTTCCAAGCAAGGAAGTAGGTGAAGCTAGCATCAAGGAAGAAAATAAGGTGACTCTTATCAAAGACAATGTGAAATCAAGACCAATTAGGCAACCTAATGCCTCAAGGTATGAAAGAACTTTCAATGTATATTGTTATAATTGCAATGCATTTGGTCATAGGGCAAAAGAGTGTAGAAAGTCCTCTAGAGATGATCATCCATGGAGGGACAATAGAAGTGAGTTTGCTAAGAGTGTGGTGTGCTACAATTGCAATGAACAAGGTCATGTTGCTAGATTTTGCTTGTATGATCCACCTAGTCAAGATGTAGGTCACAAGAGGAAGAATTCAGTGGTATGTTACAACTGTAATGAGGTTGGTCATGTGGCAAGGGTATGCTTCCATGCCTACTCAAGACAAAAACAGAGGGCTCAAGGTTCTAGAGTGCAATGAGGTAGCTTTCAAAGGCCTAGAAGGACTTGGGAACCAAGAAGAGATCATGATGCTTCATCAAGAGTTGGTGATGATGGAAGGAAAGGTATAACACAATGTTCAGATCAGAAGAAAGAAGAAAAAGGAATTTTGCATGTGTGTCTAAGAGGGCTTGGGACCTCTTCAAGATCTTCTTTTAGGTCTTCATGGTGTTCATATATCTCCACTATGCTTCTTGGAGGTATATTAGTGCAAATGAAGCATTGGAGTGAGGGGGAGCTGTTTGGGTATGTGTGTGACTCTCCATGTTCATAAGGTATGTCCTTCAATGCATCTAAGCATATTCTCATGGTTCAATTTGGTTGTTCTTGTGTGTGAAAAGTCAAAATCTCAATATTATGGTCATTAGATGTTCTTAAGGTCTGTGGTTGCATTGTCTTGGTTAAGATGTATGTCTGAGTTGTCTCAAAGGGTGTTTGAGTCATGATGAGGTTCTAACATGGTCCATTATGTCATGTCATTCATATGAAAAGTCTTCTTTTGATCTCTGTCAATGGTTGAAGTTGTTAATTGAGTCTGTGGTCTGTGGTGGCCTCATGGTGTCAAGTCTAAGATGATGATACCCAAAGGAGCCAAGCGACCCCTTCTTATACCTTGATGTGGTGCCAAAACCAATTAGAATGCCCCAATATAGGACCGACCTCATAATGGATCCTTTCTCTTCTATTTTTCATTTGTCTTTTCTCCTTAACCCAGCCGACCTAACTATATAAAGAAAACTACTAAAGAAGAATGCAATGCTCACGAAAATAACTGAAAAACATGACAATTACTCCCCTTGCTCATTTCCTTCTTGCCCACGGGAAGTGGAATGGGCTCAAAGTCTTCAAATCAAACTAACTTGGAAAAGGGGACATTACACCGTTGTATGGTTTGAAACAAGCCCCACATGCATGGTATGAAAAGCTCACTGAGCATCTCCTAAACATGAATTTCAAGCATTTTGAGTTTGAAGATGCAACTCTTTTTGTCAAAACAGTTGTATTTCTGGTAGTGTATGTGGATGATCTACTCATCACAAGAAACAATGAGAGATACACAACAAAAACAAAGCAGTGCTGATGAAAGGCTTTGAAATGACAGATTCTGGTTATCTTCATTACTATTTGGGTATTGAAGTAATTCAAAAATCAAAATACATCTTCATCAATCAATAGAGGTATATTGGTGAAATTTTGAGCAAGTTCAGAATGTTAGATTGCAAGCCTCTCAATACGCCCATGAAAAAAATTTGGAATTGACATCAGAAGATACCACAGATTTGGTAGATGCTACTAAATACAGACAGCTCATTGGAAGTTTGATCTATGTGACCACAACTAGACCAGATATTTCTTTTGTTGTTGTTCTTTCTAGATTCATGCAACAACCCAGAGAAAGTCACCATAATCCCTACAGATCAAAGGGGGAATGTAATATTATTGTAAATAATATTAGTTAATCCTAGGTGTTATTTAGGAGAGCTTTTGTCTTGTAGCTGGAACTTGAAGAGTTCCTGTAGATAGTTGAAGAGTCATCTTAGAATGTGAAGTGAACATCCATTCTTTGGCTTATTTATTTGTAATCTTCTTCATTCATTTCAACTAATGAGAATACTAAGTTTTGGTTTGCACATTCTATTCATTCATTTTGCACAATCCATTTTACCTGGCCTGACAAATCTTCCTCTATCTGAGTATAACACAAAGCCAAAAGAAATATGCAAACTAAAATATATTGACACCAGACACCAACAATAACAAGAGGTAAGATCAAACCCAAATATGGAAATGGAGCTAGAGAAGCAAGAAGAAAGCAGAAGAGTGTGAGCCTAGGCCACATTTATCAATTGTACAAAAATATACATAGTTGCTATTTGTTGTAGAAAGGCATTGCTAACAATCTGTTCATAAAACACAAGCTGAGGCTAAAATATTGCATACATGAAAGCACGGATCCAAGCAGATCTAAAGAAGAAGTCTCTTGCTCAATATCAACTGATTACATATACAGAGAAGAAGAAGAGAATTGAATATTCCCAGCTGCTAAGTACCAGAAGTAGGAGATAATTTAATATTGAAATTTCAATTTGGTTCTTTCTTCTGTCCAGCTCCTGTAGATTTGGCATCTCCAGTTGTTTTTCAAATCTTCATGCCCATGCTCCCTGCCGTATTACTCAGCTCTGACATTCTTTGCTTATCAAAGAAGAGGAAGCTCACTTTTGAATATTTATATAAAAGCTTCCGGTGGGCCCTTGAACTTTCCTATGGATTTCTTTTAGATAGAAAAGCTTTTATTAAAGCTTGGCATGTTTATGTCCTGTCGTTTAAATTAAAGAAAAGCTTTTAATTAATTCCTCTATGCATCTGTAGTTTCTTCTTTTCTTTTTAAATACATAGGCTCTTTATTTGAAGTTAGTGGGGTGAGCCCACTAATTAAATAAATCTTTCGCTCTAGAAATATTGAAGCTGTTTACATCCTTAGAGAAATATTGTTCGCTAGGAAAATAAAGCTGAAGCAATTATAGCCTGATGCGGAATTTTCCCAATATTAACCAGATCTATTTCAACATATGCAACATAAAACTTGTTGATTGAAGTACAGCACGCCACTAATATTATGCACTACACCCTCACATTGAATGTTTCCAATGCCCTAAGGACAAGATATAATACCTTTCAAAGGTATCAAGGTGGAAGCATAATACATGTTTCTTAACAAGGATGTTGTGAATCTCCAAATCTATAATGACAAGTACCTAGGCTAATTTAAAAGGGAAAACAAATGCCAATAGCAAGACAGTCCAGCTCAACCATTGCAACGAGAGACATTGAAGGTTCCTCACTTTCTACTTCTAGTGAGAATTGGTCTTACTTTCCAGATTTAACTTTTGATTGCTTGGAGACGTCATTATTATCAAGCTTTTTTCCGAATCTGATGGGCCTATATCTTCAGGTTTATAGAATTTCTGTGGGTGACGAAAGTGGCCTTTGGGCCAAATTGGGCGCATCTGCAAAAGCAATTTGAGTTTACATGGGTTTAAAGAAATTGATGGTCACAATTTTTGAGTTCTAACATTTCAAACTTCCCTATTCCTTAATGTTTTTATCAAATGCATATCTCTTCTTACCAAAACCAGGGAATCTTTATTCTTCTAGCTATGATAATAGAAATTTCCATAGAATTTGGTTCAAACATATTTACCTCAGTCTGGATATGTAACTTTGGATTTGAGATGTAGATCTTCAGTATCAAATTCATTTGGAGTTTGGCCAAACTCCAAGGATTGAAATTTCTTAGTTTGTTCTTCTTCAACTTTCATGTCTCACTCAAAGCATGAGTTGAGCATCATAGTGCTCGTCCCAATTTCAGTCTACTCTATGGGTGAATGCATCTGCAAACTACGAAAGTCTCCTTTAGAGCTTTTAGAGATCCACCTCTCTATCGAGGAGTTGAAGGGCAACATTTAATTTGTCCTCATGGTTGAGACAGACCATCACATTCTCCATCAAGACAGGATTTGTCACCTTTGCCCCCTCCAGGAGATGGAGACCAAGGACCACTTCATTTTCAAATGCCCCATTTATTATGAGATTCAGGGAAGATATCACTGCCTCTATAGAGACTCGGACAACACTCTAGCTACTTTCTTCAGATATACAAACCAGTAGTGTTTGGCTCTTTATCTTACAAGGTTGTCACCCTTAGACACAGATCTCTACAGGAGGAGCCTAGAGGCTCTAGAGCTCCCATATTGATCACCTCTTTCTTTCAGCCCATTCAGGTGATTGGAAACACTAAGCATCCTTTGGACACGGGTACATCGCGCATCAGAGTTGATATATCAGTTAGTCGGCACTTCTTTCAGCGCATTAGTACTACTCAAACGAATCGGATTTCTAGGCCTACTATCTCTCACCATCGTGGCCCTACTCCACCCCGTCGGCATGGCTCTACCCCTCTCTAGAGACATGGATCTACTACTTACCAATTTCCCCCCAAATCACAGGGGCAAACTAATATTACAAGCTTCTTTTCTGCTACGGGAGTTACACCAGCCTTGGATGTTAGGAGTGATTCTAGAGGAAGTGTCTTGCTTCCTCCTAGGATCCCCAACCTAGCTCCTCCGACCCTTTATACTCACAGGAAAACATTTTCATATCTCCCACGATGATCAATAATGGCTCAAATGATTCCTCCACTTTTGGCACACATAGTGACATTCGATAAGATTTGCCTCCAGTCTTCATTGACACTTGCTTGCTCTTGGGGCTTTTGTCCACCGCTCATTACTATTTTTTATTGGTTTTTTTGCCACTTGTGTCAGTGCCATGCTACTCCATCTTATCTTTGTACTTTGCATCGTCGGTTCACTTCTAGGAATCTCTCTTCCTAGAACATTCTATTGCTAATGATTGTATCCTTCAATCCCATTGACCTACTTTTGGTCATTTGTGAACATTAATATAATTTCTTTCTTTCTTTTATTTCTATATGCATTGCATCTTGTAAGCCAACTTGATCTTGCTTGACAAATTGTGTAATTCCACTTCAACTCTAAAGTCAAATTGTGACAATTTAATTCAAAGGTTAAAATTGGTTTGTGTGAGTTTCATATAGCGGTGAGTTTGAAGGGGTGCTACCCTCATTTTCCAAGGTTTTGTAAATTCATCTTCCTCAAGAATCTCAACATTGAAGATTCAGGTTTTCAGATTCGAATTTGTGAATGTGTTCCCTAATTTCCACAGCAAAAATATTTAGTAAGCTTTGAGACCACCTTGCATTGTTCAACAGTGAAATATATATTCTCACAACAAATATTTTATAAATACACGACTTGCGAAAAATACTTTTGAACTATAGATGGACGTAAACAAATAAAGATGTGATAAAAAAGTGGGGGAACCATGAAATATATATTCTCACAACAAATATTTGATAAATACATGACTTGCGAAAAACACTTTTGAATTATAGATGGATGTAAACAAATAAAGACATGATTAAATAGTGGGGAACCATACACCCAATTGAGAAAGATGTATTTGCCAGACTTGTTGGTAGCAATGAGACCTTCTTATATGTTTGTTCCTTGCATGAAAAGAAGGCATCATATCATAACAAATGGTGAAATGTTCAAGAGCTCCAAATTTACGGATACTTGACATTTGTGCTCACAAGTGCAAGCTCCTTAGCAGCAAATAGAAACTACAACACTTATGGCTTCATAAATTAGTGAAGCAAAACAGATTGGGAGTATTTACTGAAGCAAAAACAGATTGGGAGTATTTAGGGAAGCAAAACAGATTGAGAGTGAAGAGAGCCGAGGACTTTGTGTTCACTTTAAATTTCTCCTTGTCTCGACAAAATACAAAGTACACCTAAGTGGCTACAAAGGAATGGGAGTTGAATCCTAAAAACTCCCACTTGAAGATTTCCTTTCTTGCCCAAGATATTTGAGAATCCTCTTCTAGACAAACTAAGGCACCTACAATAGCTAAAACATGGTCTTCTTCAACTTCTGCATGGCAATAGGAGGATAAACATTTTCAATATTGAGACCTATTCCACATGTGTTTTCAATTTTGTATCACCTGATTATTGACATTGTACAATGTAAAGAGTTACGGAATTTAATCTATAATATTATTTCTGTTGGTTTTTGTACCAATGTGCATGATCTACACTTCTATTTTTCCAACAAATTTTTATAGTATCCTATACTTCTTCATATTTTCTATATTTTATTAGGAATTTGGTTAGTTATTTCCATGTTTCCTAAATTTTTGGGGTCTTCTTATCCCATTTCCATTTCAGTTTCCCCCTTTCCGTATCTCATGCAACTTGGGTTGGAATGTTTTATGCTCTGATCGCTTTGGTTACTTGGCTCAAATGTGGTATTCTATGGGGAGGATAACTACAATTTGGACAAAGCGAATTCTAGATGTTCACCTGAACTTATTCTATTTGTTTCTGATTTGTCAAATTCTAGTAAATTTTATTTTATAGATTTGACTATAAGGATGAGAAACATATCAAATTTCTTCATTGGTAATGCTTGCCAGTAAATGTATTATAAACACTCGTCCAAGAGATGAGCACGATTGGTTAAAGTGGGCCACTCTAACGGGAGTGATCCCAGCTCAATTCCACAGAGAAGATAAAAGGGGCTTTCCCCAGTTATGTAGTGGATTCTCCCCTCCCCGAGTAAAAAAGAGGGGGATTAGAGGATTGGTGTCCAAACATTTCCCTGCCATGATCAAAAAAATGTATTGCAACCACTTTTTAAATTTGTTTTAAATCTAGACAAATATTTAATCAATCTCATCCTATGAGCATTTTAATTGTCTTCCAATTAAGCAAAGTATCCAATATCACAGCAATTACTGCATATATAAATTAGTAAAGCTTGCATTCAATGAAAAATATATGGTGAATGAACATTGGAATGCATTACCAAATTGTCTCCTTATTTGAGCTTGAGTCCATGGCAGCTCATAGATTACTTCTTGCTACCACTTGAGCAACCACATGAATAAATTTTATTAAGAAGTGAAATATTATAATTTTAGAAAATCCACTATTGAGATAGTTTCAAAAATTAAGTTTATTACTGCATTGCAATCACCTTAAATAGGGGTATTGGAAATCTGATTTAAAGGCAGAGTGCCAGAAAGACAATTCATGTGCTACCTTAAATTGACTGAAAGAATTAATTGTCGATCATTCTTTTCAGAAATCACCAAGCACTTGCTTGGCTTCATGTATGCAAACAGTATTTGCTTTTACACCGCAGATTACTACATATAAAAATTGAAAACGAGACTCTGAATCAACAGTTCAATCGATAACAGAATCAGTTGATTCGCCAAGTTCAGTGACAGCAAAGACTACATACTACTACAATTCAACAAAACAATGCCCATTACCTCACCCAAGATATACCCAACAAAAAAACTTTAATAACAATTCAACAAAACACGGCAATAGTATTAAAATTATGAACCATTGATAAATTCATTCAGAGATTCAGAATGAAGGGGCAGTGCACCTGCAAGATAAAGGCAAAACAATGAAAGAGCTCGCCATTGAAGGGACCCCTCCGCTACAATGTATGAAGTTTGTATCTGCGACACGGTTCTAATGGTGCCCTTGACATTCAGGTATCGATTCCCGTAGTTTGTATTGCACGGGAATCTTACAATTTAGATAAGATCCACGACGACAAAATTGTGTAATGGTACTTGATACCCATTTTCCTTTTTTCTTTTTTTTAACGGGCTTGGGGAAATACTATTAACAAGATTCAAACCCATTACCAGCCTCGATTAATTACCGTTGAACAACACGTTTGCATGGCGTGTATGCATTTATCCCATGCATTTATCGAACTATAAGATTGCTCTAAATTGCACAATTTTTGCATACATAGGGAGAAGAGCCAGTATGTGAACACTGCCCAATACTTGAACACTATTTTGCATTTAAAATATCCAATACTTGATGGAATAAAAACCAAAATTTTGATTATTGAAGTTCAAAAAATTGTTTTTTTATAAACCATATGTGAATAGGGTCAACATCTCAGTATTACTTAGTACACAATAAATACTGATTGGTACTTTCATTTTCTACAATAAAATATCAGTTGACAAACCCATCATATCTATTTAATGGGTTGAATATTTCTCTTTCCAATTCATCTCTTTCCATATTCCAAGATGGGTTGTTCAATCACCAGATCTTTCATATCCAGACTTTAATACATACCTGCAAAAAAAGAGGGAACCTTCTTCTCAAGATTCAAATTCATCCATTAAAAACACCAATAAAATTGTACACTTGAAGGTAAAAAATAAATATGAATATCAAATCAAATAATTTCAGCCACAAGATCATCTCAAAATCAATTTCAACCTTTGATTAAAAAGACCCTACACCTTGATCCATGTCTTACATTTTGATTGGATACTCTCTCCCCTATGTTGGTATTATATATTCACTTTCCTAGTCTTGTTTACTGTTGATTTACTTTTGTAGGGTGCCTGATTACAGTGGATTTTATAAGAAGAGATTACTTCTATCAAGTTTTGAAAGGAAAGGTCCAGCAAAGCAAAAATTGCAGGTTAGTTTTCATACCTACTGCTTATAATTTCTCAGCTGAAGTCTCTTGTTATCCAGTTGAATGCTGAGAATGTCTCCCAAATCCCTAGAGGTGTGACTCAAATCCAAATTTGATGAATTTTCAATCTTGCATTTATCATATATAGTATGGATTGATTTTGGCGTTAGTTTGAAGTATTTTCCTTACTTATTTGACAAGAGAACTATTAACTTCACAATGTAAATGTGTTTTTTTTTAGATATTTTATTTGATCAATCATATGTAAGCAAATAATATTACAATATGATTCAAAATTAAAGGCTTAGGATAAAAAATTGTTTAATTATAACTAGTCATTTGTCAATTGGTGATCCTACGTGGCAAACGAATTGGCTCCATGGACTCGCAAACTTAGGGTGTTCGTGATACATGCGGCCCTTCTCCCTATGTGCAAGCAAAAATGAGGTAGAGAGTTTTCTAAATGATATTCATAAATGGTTTTCATTAAGCTAATATGCGATCAGGCGCCCCACATTTCCCAAGAGCGGCTCACAAGTCAAAACCAGCTTTATAATTTCTCGCCTGAAGTCTCTTGTTATCTAGTTGAAGTATTTTCCTTACTTATTTGACAAGAGAACTATTAACTTCACAATGTCTTCCCTTATTACCCATCTAGACATAGTGAGGGGGATGGGCCTTTTCTAAAAATAAGTCATCTACAGATATATCAAGAATGTGCGTTGGACATATCAATTGGTATCGTCCTCAACCCATAGACATCTGCAAAATATAGAGAACTGAATTTTCTCACAAACAACATCCACTGCATCCTATAAAATTGAAAAACTGAAATTCAAACCATTATCAATATCCACAAAGATTAATGGTAGTGAATATAAATCGTAGTACAATGTAGGTAAGAGAGAAATCATCTAACATACGTGAGCCAAAACATCTTCACCTTTAGAAATAGAGAATGTAACAAAAGTCCAAAACAACTCAAACATATTTCAGAGTTGTGGCTTCACCTAAGATGTCATTGGCTTCACCTAAGGATGCAAAGCAACTAGAAACAAATCAAACGCTCATACTTGCGAAATAGGTAGTAGAGCTCTCGCCAAGGCCTCGACACCCGCAAATATTCATGTTGGTTTTGCATTGCACGTATATGGCCACTTGATCCAAATGCATTTGATGAATGACATGGAATGTAGTAAACTATATATCATCGAAGAAGATGCCAACAGAAGATGATGCTGAAAATGTCACAGATGATGATACTACTGAAAACATTATGAATGTTGATGGTACTGAAAACATAATAGATGTTGATGTTCTTTGAAAACATCCTAAGTTTTTCAAGAGATGTAGCTCCACCAGTTGGTGACAATATTGGAGAAAATTACTTAATGGAATCAGTTGAGAATCTGTCAACAACAAAAGAATTCCATCCAACCATGAAACAATGGTTGTTGCTAATCTGAGAGACGGAGGAACCAAGTGTACAGGGAGAAAGACAAAGTATAATGCAGACCAAAGATTATGAAGTGAACCACATTGTGAATACTCGTGACCAAGGCACATCCAACTGCAACACTGAGGCCCAGGGAATTGGAGAGGATGATCTCTCATTGCCAAGTGCACCACAACAACCTACTTGGCTGCAAGAGCATATTGCAGAGTTGGGACTTGATCAGATTGGAAACACCGAGGATGAAAGTATATCTTTACCTTCGATGCCAACATAACTTGGCGTTACACCACAACCTTGAGCCAACAAAATTTGAACCAAAGAAACTTTACTCATTATTATCTTTGACATAGAGGAAATCGAGGTCATTGATAAAGATAAAAATGAGGAAGAGACATTTCGGCCATGATGTTGAAAGTGGTATATCAAATGATGGTGTTCTGCAAATGAGAAGAAATTGGGTAAATTTTTTAAGTTATGAACACAATTTATCAGACGGATCCTTCCAAAGGTAAGAGTGATGCTGCACTTCGGATAAGTCGTGCTTCACAATTGTTAACATCGATGCTTATGTTCGGGATGTTAAAAGATACACAACAAAAAAACAAGAAATATGTGAAGGGAAACAACGTAAAAGGAGCATATTGAGGCAAAAAAGCAAGAAAGGTTGGGCAAAGAAAGGAGCAAAAAAGGAAGAGAGATGCAACGCATTAAAGAGAGGCAAGAAAGGGATCTACAAAAATTTGTTGAAAGACAGGAGCACAAGAAACAATGGGAAGTAGCTTGCCAAAAAAAGGAATTGGAATTACAACAGAAGGAAGCCACTCGCCATCAAAGGGAGAAAGAGAAACAAGAAAGAGATAACAAGTTCAACAATCTGCAGGTTTTGTTTCCCATGCATCATTCCATGCCCATACAGAACTCCATGTTACAAGATATGTTGAAAGTTCCTATCCCAGATTACCACCCTTACTTCCTTGACACCAACAGAATGCAAATAACTTCAACTCCAACTACACACCCCATTATCCCACAACCTCCTACTTCACATACAACCTTTCATACCATATCTGGTTTTCCTATTCCACCATGGGTTCATCCAGTGAACCTCTTAATGACTCCAACAACATCTGTCAATGATACAATCGTTCCTAATAGTCCAAACTCAGGGCCTTTTTGAAGGTGTGACATGGAAATTGACTAACAAACTGATCCCAAAATTATGGCAGCATTCGAGGAGAATTTTTTTTTGTGTTGCAGAAAAATATGTATCGAAATCAATTGAGAATGCATTATTGCATTCATGATTATAGGTTATAGTTGGTATATTTTGCTCCGAATGTAATGAATATGGACACATACAGTATAAGTTTATATGTTTTGCTCCAAATGTAAGAAATATAAAGACATGCAGTTTATATTAATACATTTTGCTCGAAATGTAATCGTTGTTTCAGATGTGGAAACCAAATCAGCTCATAATTTGTTCAAAAAATACGTTAAATTGTTGCAGCTTAAAATGAACACCGTTAAATAAAAACTGAAAGACAAGGATTTATTTGAATCTTGGTGAGGTAGAAACCTCACCTCTATATGGCTTAAAAACATAGAATTGTAGGTAACATTTTCCTTGAGTATTAGTAGTGTGAATACACATTGTTTTCACCCTGCTTCAAATGATCTCGACACATAAAGCTGCCTCTAAAGTTTTCCATGCAATTTGCACATGCATGTTTAGTCATTTATTAAAAATGAATTTGTTTCAAGACTAAGAATGAAAATAACATAAGGATCACATCTTGCGACACCCATTTATATTTCCTTTCTTAATGTCTACTACAAAGGAGTTATTAAGCTGGCTTCGGAAACCTTTACAGTTGGTCAAATGCATTACCTTTTGATCGATCTCGGCCACTTCGTTCATGACACCTTTGAACCAGTCGAAGGATCCTTGCTCTCGTGTAACCCAGTAAAAGTAGGCTCGAGATGTGTGGAATGCCTTCCTTTTCTCTGCAGGTTTGTTAAAAGAAGATGAAGAATCTTGAGTACTGGTACTTGCAGGATCGCTAATGTCTAGATCAGTAGTTGATCTGCTGAAATCGGTGTTGGAATCCTGCTCGATTAATGTCCAAAACCCCATCAGATTATAATGATCAACATGAAAACTAGTCCCTTTTCTTTCCCCAAATGATCAGTCCACATTAATACTTACGAGCAAGTCTTCTGTCCGCTTGATGTTATGAAGCATGTCCTTCAAAATGCTAATGAAAGGAGTCGCTCCGATGCCCAGTCCAACCAGAAGCAAGATATCATATTTTCTGTAATCCTGCGCAGGAGCACCGTAAGGCCCATCGATGAGTAGCTTCGGCAGGCTGTTATTAATATAGTCATGTGCAACGACAACAATATAATCAGGCCATCAAGTGTAAATACTAAATCAATATTCGTGTAAAACAGTACAAAATGTGTATCTACCTCTTCTTGGTGGTCTCGTCTGCTCTCAGAAGCCCGCTTTTGTCACCTGCTGGGGGCTCGCATGCCTGTCATTACAGAAACTGAGTTTGATGAACTTGAGCCGATAAAGCGGAAGTCTAATATATACCTATTCAGTACTGCTTTTAATAAATAAATTACCTCTGAGAAAACCCGCTTTAATTCTCTGGTCCAGTCTCCTAATGTGCGAATATGAACGCTCACATAATCGTCCCCAGGTGCTGAAGTGATGGAGAAAGGATGCCTGCGAATTCCACAAATTTATAAGTGTAAGAGATCATCGGCAAACGATGAATTGAAATCGAGTTTAAGAAATGGCGGTGTTGTAAGTTGAGTACCACTCGAATGGAGACACTGCAGGACATTGAATGAAAACGTATTGCCCGCTCTTGTAACGGAAGCCGCGTGGTTTGGACGCCTGAAGCATAAGAACATTTCCAGGATAGATGGCAACCTGAGTACTCGCAACAATTTACATAAATTTCATTTCTCAGCTTTAATTTATGCTCACCATGAAAAACTTATCGAACTAACGGATCCGAGGCAAATGACAGGTAGCGCGTCCAAAGGAATTGCATGTGTAACGCATCCAAAGGGAACAATATGGAACGCGTCCAAAACAAGCAATCAAAAATGGTGGTTGAGCATTTATTTGTGTCTTATCTATTAGGCGCGTCAAAATGGTGGAGGACAGATTGCATTTCCCTCTTTTATTTCGAATTTAATGCTCAACACTGTCTCCTGTTCGGTGAACCACTTCGGGTCTCCACTAGTAAATGTGTTTTTTTGAGATATTTTATTTGATCGATCATATGGAAGCAAATAATATTAAAATATGATTCGAAATTAAAGGCTTAGGATAAAAAAATGTTTATTTATAACTAGCTGTCAAATTGGCGCTCCTACGTGGCAAGGAATTGGCTCCATGGACTTGCGAACTTAGGGTGTTCGCACATCGCCCTTCTCCCCTATATGCAAAATTATATAGATTCTCCATGACAAATATAACTAGCATTGCTCCCATTATGTGACTTTTATGTCGTGGTATGATGTTGCATTAGTTGCCGCCTAAATGAGCCTCCTAGAAATGTGTGTAGGTTGGGCCTTGTAATTTGACGTCGAAATATATGTATATCAAATATAAATATGCTCAAGCATTAAAAGTTAGTGGTAATTCACAAAACACATCAAATATATAAACGATAAGTAGTTAAACAATAAAGCGGCATATACCAATATATTTGTTGTGTTCGACTAATGTATACCATAATAAGAGTACATCTAAATACATGTGTTACGTATTTAGATTTTATTTAGTGAAAATGGTAATGGTCATTTAGATAGTAGTAGAAGTATAGGGCGTTGGTGCAGCCATTTCAAACCATTTAAAAAGAAAACCACGACAGGATTGATATATGCCCAGTAAATCAAGTTCGGAGGTGGCCGCCACCTACCGCATAATGCTCATACAAGGAAATAAGCGATGGAATCGAATGCTAATATTTTGAGTTCCTTATCTATTACCAGTGGAGCTACAAATTTAAAAAAGGTTTGATTCTCTTCCAAATTCCCATCAAGTTTATTAAGACAAAGGTTATTTTAAAATCCAAAATAGAAACTAAGTAAAATACCATGTCCTATATTCAAATCCTTTCATTTTTGTTTCACATATATGTATTTTTGAAAAAGGATCAAAATACGGTGTGTGTTACATATTCACATTTGATGCGTTGAACGTGGTAATGGTAATTTAGATAGTAGAGTAGAAGTATTGGGCTCGAGGCACATCCATTTTGCACCATTTGTAAAGAAAAACACGCGGGATTGATACATGCGCGGAAATCAAGTCTTTAGGGGGCCATCAACTACCACAAAATACTCATACAAAGAAATAGGCGATGGAATCTAAATGTTGATATTTTTAGGCTCCTTATCTACTACGAGTGGAGCTACAAATCTTTAAAAATGCCTAATTCCCTTCCAAAATCCCATCAAGTTTATTAACACGAGGGTTATCTTAAAATCCAAATTGGAAACAATGTAAGATACTAGGTCCTCTATTCAGTCTATTAATTTTTGCTTCAATTTTTAACTTGTGATATTTGCACATATATGTATTTTGAAAAGGGATAAAAGAAAAAGCTAATTCTAAATGATCATTAATAACAATACATACAAAATCATATGAATAAGGGATTTTTTTGTAAAGTATCCACACCAAATCTAAACGCAAGGCACTAAAAAGATTATGTATTATGTATATCATATGTATTTGTTAGCCTAAGCATTGAACTTTTTTTAATACATTGTGATCTCACATGTGACCATTGGATGGCCACATTATGCTACGCGTTTTTAAAGTTGTAAAGTCGTAGTTTGAACAAACTACAAGAATCAATGGCAACATTTAAAAAAATATTTATAAAAAAATGGACTCCTAACTATTTAAGCCCCAATACCCTTTCGGACGATACTAAGTAATTGTTATGTCAGATGTATGCTCCATTGCCCTTTTGGAAGATACTACAAAATAGTTAACATGGAGATTTAGGTCACTCAAATATATAATATAAATATTTTACAATGAACAGAAAAGAACAAAGAATCGGTAATTTTAAAGAATATGATGTTTGACTACAATAAAAAAATAGTAAGCCTTGTTTGTGGCTTCCAAATCAACAGGATTATGGGTCTTTATTGTTTCACGTCGGGAGATTATTATGTGTCAGAAAAGGATACTTTGCACATAATGTTACCTTCCCTATAATTTATTGTGCCTTTTCAGAATGATATACATGTGTGCATGTTTGTGTGTGTGTGTGTGCGTGTGTGTGTGTGTGTGTGTGGCACACGCGCACATGGCGCACTGCAAGACACACACACACACACACACGTGTATAAATAGAGCGAGAGTGTTGATTCGAATTATTCAAAATTGGGTCAAGGGTAAAGGGATGGGAATGCAAACCGATTGAATATCGATGAAGTGATGCCACCATAGATGCATATATGTAGTTGTTGGAGCATTGGGGTGTATAAAATGCAAAGAAATATTTTAAGAAAAGTCGAGAATAGTAAGGTAAGGCATACAAACAAATGCAATTTAAGATCATTTTTAAACCTCGACGTTTGTTGCATAGGCTAATTTTTCCAATAATTTATCATGTCAGTGGCTACTTTCAGGACACAAAAATACAAATAAGAAACCTATGATGTATTAGAAGTGTGGGAATCGATCGAGTGTTAGTGCACATCATGTTAAAGGAGACAAAGCATTTTTGTATGTAGATGCACCTTCCAAGTGGAAATGCAAGACAAGAATAAGCAAGAATACAAACAAAGCTACTCTCTACATTCCTAGGAATTGACCTGAGTGTCATTGCACATCATGTTAAAGGATTCAAAACATTTTTATACGTAGATGCACCTTCCAAGTGGAACATAAAACAATAATAACAAGAATACAAACAAAGCTACTCTCCACATTCCTATGTTTCACCTTTTAGTTTTTAGAATAGCAGACTATCACTTTCGTGTGGTTGATGCTTTGTTTAGAAAAGAAAATAAGGAATGAAATGAAATATAAATCTTTCAACCTTGGTGGGACTCACATGAGAAAAATTCCCATCTAATGACATGCATACGAGTAAACACGTTGTGAGTGTCGAGGACATGTTTTTATTTTGTAGGGTATTAGTGGTTGTAATTATAATATCGCTCGGAATAGTATTTTATTGGATGGTAGAAGCGTGTTTATAATTGAGTGGTATGTATTGCAATGTTGTCTAACATTTTATACATTATTGTTAGGCATTTATATGTGGCATATGGTATGTACACACATGTGAATTTATTAGTCACTCTTGTTATTTTCGGTTGTTGTGCATAGACATGTTCATGATATTTGTCTTGGAGGATTTGTTGAGTGTCCTCTACTATAATTGTGGCTTATTTTAGCATTTGTCTATCATGTTGTTTTTTATGTGAGTCAGTTGAAGTGTGAAAAATTGTTTATTTCAATAACATATTTGTTATAGTAGTGTTCATACACAAAGTACAAATACTAGCGGGTGTAAGAAACTTTCATCATTTCGATATAGGTGGTT
Organism: Taxus wallichiana var. yunnanensis; assembly: GCA_018340775.1. Lineage (NCBI taxonomy): Eukaryota > Viridiplantae > Streptophyta > Pinopsida > Cupressales > Taxaceae > Taxus > Taxus wallichiana. The sequence continues at coordinate 605,325,805 of CM031239.1, read as the reverse complement.
ATTTCATAGACATTGTTCTACAATTTTGAGGGAAAATATGTTTATTATTTTAATTGCTGATTTTAACTTGTAAGTGTACAAAATTGAGAGTAATAAAAGAATTGAAACGAAATGAAGAAACCATCGCAAAGTAATCAATTAAAGACGTTCAAGTCTATAACAATGGACATATAATTTTTGTAAAAACAATAACTAAGTGTATAATATAGCTACTAGGAAAACTAATTTTAATTATAAAGTAACAATGGAACGATTAAACACACATGTACTAGTTTCATATTATTTTGCTCGGAGTTTCCAGAGTGGTGTCGGTTTCTTCCATGGTAACATTGGGGGTGATTATCTTTTCCCTTGTAAAGCTTGTAAGTAGTTATCTTTTCTCCATTAGTGAATGTTGTGGTAACATTTCTTGGTCACACTCCTTGCTTCTCGCATAAAAATATGTGTTGGAATTGTTTTCCCTTCTAAATGCAATATTAGGAGGTTTTCTTCCAAAAAAAATTGTAAGGAACAAAAGTAAGTATACCAAGAATTTGTTGGTGATGCACTTCTTTTAATCGTCGAAGTCTTTTTCCTTTTTATTTTTCTTTTATCACCCAAATCAGTTTTTATAGCAAGAACTTTGTATTTTAGAGTATGGATATCATGTTGGTGATCTAAACAAATGTATTTTAAATTGGCAATAGCTTATTTCATGTTGTTGAAGATTACCTACACCAAAATAAACATGGAACAATCATATGCCACGATGCAATACATTTATTGTGTTGCTCAACATGGTTTACAATCTCATTGGTGTGTCTAGTAAGCAAGGGTCATGTAAGTTTTAGTGGTGTATTCTAGATATGCAACACCGAGCTTGTTTTGGAATGTTTAGAGAGTTTCTAGTTAGGTTAATAGATACAAAAGAAAAACATATACTTTTCCTATGCATATAGTAGACATGGTAATAAGAACACATCTACGTATGTGTATTACAAATCTAAATATGTTCGCCACATTTACATAATAATAATAATAATAATACATCTAAATACAAATGTGTTACATATTCATATATGATTCAATTTTAGACTGCTCGTAACGGAAATTTAGTTAGGATTGATCCATGTGAAAAAATCAAGTTCCAAGAGAGTCATGCCATGGCTTGGAGTATTTAAAAACATCTTATCGTCTTGCAGCGATTTCCCATCATGTTTATTAACACGTGCATTTTGAACTAGTAAATTACGTCAACAAGATGACAAAGTGTTATCTCAAAATGTGTATAGTGTTTTTAAAAATCTAAAATGTAAACATGACAAGAGATAACACCTTTAAAAATATGAAGTCCTCTATCCAGGGGTTCTAATATTTGGCTTGTTTTTTAACCTATGATATTTGCACATATTTAAGTATCTTTAAAAAGGATCAAATAAAAACTTAATTCCAAAGAAACACGTCTAAGAACAATAGATATGAAATCATGCAAATAAGAAATTGTTTGGGAAAGCACCTATGAAAAATCAGCGTGCAAAGCACTAAAAGTTTTGATCAAAACGTACCAAATCTAAATTCAGAATGATGTAGAACGCACTAGGATACTCATCCATATTTGTCACTTGACTACCACCAATCCAAAAAGATAGTCCAATGTTTTTAGTATGAAAGCATATGATATTTGGCCTACGAAAAATGATGGCATTCCTTTACGGTTTCCAACTCGAGCAAAATTTAGGGCCTTGTTGTGTCATGCCAACAAATTGTTATGTTTCAGTAAGGATATTTTGCACATAATGTTTGTAGATGTTATTCAAATTAAATAAATAAATTGGAACTTATGTCGATACCTCTTCCAGGGTTAAAAATAACTATATAGTCAATAATTTTGTGTGGCTATGGTTGTACCTATTCAGCCATGGGACCATTATAACATTTTTCAAATTTCTTTTTTATTTAAAGAATGAATAATACTCACCAACCATATCCTATCGTATCCATAATTATAAAGAGGATGAAGTACCACTTTTTTTTAAGACACATAATGAGAACTTTTTATCCACCCACATTTTTTAATAATTATTCCTTCTTCTAGAATGAGAATTTAACTTTTATAAAGTGGAGTTGAATCATAAATTGACATATTAAATATAACAAAATAGCACATATAAGAAAACAATGAAAGTGGGATCATTAATTTTAAAGAGGGCCACAATTTATACAACCAACCGTGGAATATTGCCATTGAATTGATTATTATGTAAACTTGAGATGGTTGAGTTCAAGAGATTGGTAATTTATTAAATGATGCATGCACCTACATTATTCTCTCGATAAATTCAAGTAAGACATATTTGATGAAAGTAGGCCAATAAAAAGAGGTAAAAACTCGTGAGATAATGCACATCCATAATCATTTGATGTATTTTCACGTTTTTCCTCTCGTTATCTCTTTATGGATATGCATTTAGATCTAACATACCGAGGTTCAAAACTTTTCGAATTATACCAATTATTTTCCTCACAAAATATTCCTAAAATTGGAAAGGAATGAGCTACCTCAAAGCAAGATCTTAAATTAAGAGAACAAGGAAGCATTTGCTTTCTTGCAATTAATTGAGCCTAAATCGAAAGAGGGCCTCAAATTGTTACTACAAGAAATCATTGCGGCTAGGTTTATCCAATTTTTAATTTGGGCCCTCAAGCATGGATGGTTTTATTACCAAAAATCCACATATGTGTATCAAAGAGCAAAATTTGCATTAAACAATGCAAGCAATCATATGAAGTCTCAATCTAAAAGTGACATCCTACAGTTAAAATCTACCTTACACCAATTATTGTAAGGGATCAATAATCAATGATGATTGTTGGTGCATCGCACGTGAGTTTGGGGCATGCATGTAACATGACTAATATGTGTGGGACATGTGATGCGGGAGAATCAACTTCCAAGTTTGTATTGAGGTTGATAGTATCAATTTTGGCTTCCTAGGTTTGTTGTCTGCTCTTAGGGTTCTTTTAGAGTGGTTTAGGAGTGTTCAGATTGAATAAGACCTTCACACATTCAAATTTGGCCATTTCCTCCAAAATGCCAATTTGAAACCTCAAGTGAGTTTTAGATTTGAATTAGTGTTATAGTGCATTTCTTGGGGTATTCAAGGATGTATAAGCTTGTCATAAGTCCCATCAAGGTCTAAAAGTCTTATTTGTGACCTAGTAGATCAAGACATTTAATGATTAAGAAAGCAAATCAAGTATCTTAATGAGTTTCTTGAACCAAGAATCGGTTATGAAAGCTTGTAAAGCCTATATAAACCCCTCATGTAATTGTTTGCACTATCATTCGAATGGTCCTGAGTCAAAGGAAATTGGAGCTCCGAGTTTGAATTGAAGTTTTGTTAAGTAACAGGTTGTGAGTCTTAGAGCTTATGTTGAATATCGAATTGTGCATAATCTTTGTGATTCATCTAATTATATGCGTATTAGGTAAAGGACATTGTTTTCTTGGATATGAATTAGCATTCATTGTTGTTAGCTTGGTGAGGTTATCTCTCTTTTTTTATCCGAGATGTATGATTTGGAAGTGAAGAATTGAATCAAGGTGGTGGTACTAAATAATGTACGTAGTGTGCACATTATCGACTTTGGTTCTAGTTTATTGAGGAAGAACTTCGAAGATAGAGGTATTGAGAGTACCTAGTTTCTCGGAAGACACAAAATTAAAAGAATGAATGTTATTCGTGAAACTGTGACTAGCCCAAAAACTATGAGTTTTGATCCTTAGTGTATGAAATGCAAGAGGTATAAGGTGAAATCATGTTGATGATAGAAAATGGTTAAGAAGGCAAGACCTTGTTCATGACATTCTATGCATGGATTCTTGGGTAAATGCATATTTGTGATAGGAATGCTTTGCATGAGTGTAGTAGGCTAGTAGATGAATGTAGTTATATGATTGAGCAAGAAAACTTTGTTTTAGTTGACAAGTAGGTGATAAATCCTCTATACCATGTATTATTCCAAGACTCAAAAACTTATTTGCTTGAATTAAACTATGAAGAAGATTGAAAAAGAAGTGAGATTGACATTGATCAACACAATCCTGTAAATGACATAAATCACGGGTTTTCTCAGGAAAATACCCTCATAAACAATATTTTCTTGAAATTTTGGACCTTTCAAATTTCAAGAGCCTTAAAAAAGGTCTGGCAGAGTATCGAGATAAGGAATATAATTCTAGAGTTGAGATTAAGTCATTCTAGAATACAAATGTTATTGTTTAAGTCTGTGAGAAACCCTAGCTTAGGGTTTAGTCATTTTGGTTGTTTGGAAACCTATTCAAGGGCTAAGAGATCCATCACCGAAAAGAAACACACCTTAGGGTTTCCACTTAAGGAACCTTCACTGGAGTGAACTACAAGCCTCCATTCAAGGGATAATTATAGCATTGGGTCTATGAAGGATATACAAAGCAGAGTGCTCGAAATGGAAGCTTGAAACAACAAAATTTGACTATAAGGAAAAAAAAATAGACTTGATAATTCATTCAAGGTCATGGAATGATATTGGTCTAGGGTTATTTAAGAGTGTCAATGCAAGAGAAGACTCAAAATTTTCTAATTTTGGATATCGATTGACCTTTAGAATAGGAGAAGCCTAATGTAAACTTTGATTGGAGATTGTAATAGTGCCTTTTGAAATAATCTTGTAAGGTAACTCGTGTTGAAAGTTTGTATATAGGATATAGAGCCTAAAGGGTGTTTCTAGTTAGTATAAGTTTGTAAAGAAAGCAAGTATGGTACAAGATATGCTCAAATTACACTCGGTCGAGACCGATAATGTACAATATGACCATAATTGGAGAGTTGATTGTTAGAGTTAGCAAAAGAGTAGGAATTTAAGATCTCGTACACCAAGATATAATAAAATGGTATTGGAAACAAGTCTTTCTTTGTTGGGAAACACTATCAATGTCTCTAACTATGTCACTACCAAGAAAGGTTGCTCGAAGCCTAGTGAAGGCATATTTACTAAAGGTAAGTCATTGCACCTTATTTAGTTGGTTGAACTATTTATGAAATAGTTAGATTTGAGGAACAAGGATAAAAGATCAAGAATTTGCATAATTATAGGTAATTAAGAACTTGAGAAAGAAATAGCTCCGTATGATTCAAGAGTCATTGATGAGTTTTGTAACCTTTCAACATTGTGAATTGAGTTTGATTGACCTTATTACTACATCATTTGGTATCAGAGTGAAAATATGATTCTTGGAAAAGGAAAAGATATTGTTTTGACAAAGTGATTACAAGAAAAAGAGATAAGATGGTGCAAGTAAGAGAGGTGAAGAAGTCAGCTTGGGAAGAGAAGATGGAGAGGATGATGGAAGTTATGTTGTGCAGGTTAGAGAGCATGGAATAAAGTCAAAGAAAGATGATGATAGATATGAGCTACATGCAAAGGAATGAAGCCAATAGGAAGGTGTAATTTGCAGGAAGATGCTACAAGTGTCAGAGGTATGTAGGACATAAGGCATATGAGTGTAATGAGGTGAATGTATGGATGAGAAATGATATCAAATTTGTTGATCGGATGGTGCAAGAAAAAGGTAAGTCGTTATTGTGTAGTAGAGTGATTTTAAAACCTAGTAAAATAGTGGAAGAGATAACTCAAAGAAGGTGCTTGTTTAGAATTGCATGTAAAGCTAAAGGAAAAGTTTGTAAAATGATTATTGATAGTGGAAGCACTGAAAATCTTGTTTCATTTGAAATGGTAGAGAAGCTAGGACTGAAGAATACAATGGATCCTAACCCCTATCAGATATCATGGATGCAAAAAGGACATCACATTTTGGTTAGGGAATAGTGTTAGGTTGAGTTTCAGATTGGGAGATATAAGGATAAAGTGTTATGTGATTTGGTTCCTATGGATGTTTGTCATTTTGTTGTATAGACCATGACAGAGTATGATAAGCGAGCGAGTACATAATGGAAAGAATAATATGTATACCATTTTGGAAAATAGAGTTAGTCACACACTTTTACCACTCAAAGGTGAACAAGAACAACCAACAAGACTAGTGATGATGATGGCAGCCAAAAAAATTTGGTACAGAGTAAAGAAGCATGTGAAAAGATATTGTGCAAGGTTGTTAAGCCTCAGAAGTTAGATTTGAAAAAAGGATTTGAGAGAGAGATTGATATGGTTTTAGTACAAGAAGAGGTGAATGATGAAGATGATGAGAGAGAGGAAAGAGATGATAGAGTGAGAAGAAAAGCACATGTTAAGGTTCTTGAGGACCAGTAGAGAGGTCTAGTAGAAAATAAATCAGATGATGAAATGGAGAGAGATGACAAACAAAGATTGAATGAAGCAGTGAAGAAGGAAGGCGAGAGAAAAACAAAGCATGAGAAAGATGAATGAGGCATGTAAGCCTCTATATTTTTATTCTAACACTACTTTTAGTATTGGTTTTGCAGGTACAAGTGAAATAAATGAAGGTGCGTATCATTTATTGAAAAGCATGATGAAGTCAAAGAGAACTTTGCAAGAACAAGTAGACAAAGAAGATGAAGGAAAAGAAGACTATGAAGATAATAGGAGAGATGAATACCATACGCAAGGCTCATAAGAGCACATGAGGTGACTAAACATCAACAAAATTAAGAATACAATGAAGGTATGCAATAGTCGGATAGGGAAAAACATAAAATTAGTGAAGAGAGATGCAAAAATAGTCTTAGGATCTAATTGATGTAGCCTAGAATATACCCACACTAACCCAAGATGTGTTGGAACATCACTCAACTTGAATTGAGCGCTCACCCAAAGCGTGCAAGGGTACCAGGTCCCTCTTTAGTGAAGCTTGTCCAAGATGTTAGCATGAATGAATGTATATTTTAGATCCATAACAGATAATTGATTAAACCACAGTGCATAAACCAGATCTAGATCTTAATCTTATGAAGGAATAACTAAAAATTATTATAATCATATTTACCATACAATATCCATGCTCAGTTACATCCAACACCATTATCCAACTAATAAGATCCATTATATTAAATACTTGTAAAACACCGAAACTTCATACATCATAATAATGTCACCATGAGTCATGCGAACCAACAACATAACTCTACAAAACATCGGATCCCTAAACCGTGCAAATAAATACATATTTATAGGGGTGGGGGCTTCCCTTCACCGCCCATGAACCTTCAAAAATAGGCTACATGTTAATAATAGCCATGCACCCTTACATGAGAATACAAAAGCATGCAAGTGTTAATAATATATTTTATGCAGTTAACTCCTAGTTCAAATCCTATTATTAGTCCAAAACTCGCATGGCGCTCGATCTTCTATTAGCCCAAAATAACCTTAGCGTAGTCTGCAAGTCTTCATATCATTGTGTGCTCCACACTCCATGTCCAAAAATAACCTTATGTTGAGAACGGCTAAGTCCCGATCCTGGGTGCGCCATGTCTCACTACATTCTCGCGCGCACTTTCATGCCCTATGTTTGGCACCCAATCCTTTTGCACTTACAAAACTTAGGCTATACTTCTCGAGTTCAACATTACCCCACATTAAATGGATTTTCACCCCCGAAATGGGTAATCACAACTTATCCCTCCAAAATTTAAAGAATAACGAATGAAAGAATGAAAGGACTACCGCCACAAAAAAAAAGTCAGCCTACTTGGTATCTCACTCTTCTTTTGATAGGATCAACTCTAGATATTCATTCTACGGACTTTTACCTCTAATGCATACCAATCACTCAAAGCACTTTATTGGTCTTATCGGAATGCCTATAACTACTGACCTCTAATTCATTAAGATTCATCTTACCACCTTCATTCTATAAAATATGGAGGATATTGGCCATGCTTGAGATCATTCCTTCCATTACATCCATCTTCTCCATGATGAGTTTCCTAATTTCCTTAATTATTTCCTTGTGCGAGAATCTTGCGTAGCCTCAAGCAAATTGTGCTTAGTTTCTACCAAGCGTAATTCTATCTACGCGCCCAAGTGTTTCATCCTTAGCCACTGAAGGACCTCATCTTCTTCCGCCAGAGTCCTTGTCTTAATGATTACATCTGGCGTTGCACACATAGTCAATTCCAGATCCGATTTCTTCAATTCATCTCTTAAATCCTGCATAATGGACTCATAACTAGAAATTTTCCTTGCAACGATGGCTTTGGCTCTCGCTACCTCTTCTATAGCATCCTTTGGTCTTGGCAAGTGCACTATTCCCTCTTCTAAAAGCAATTAGACTGTTGTATGATAATGAAGAGCGGTGAAACTCCTTTGGCACCTTCTCCGAAACTCAGAATCTTTTCCATAATCTCATCAACAATTTGTTCGGCCATCTTAAGCATGTTCTATTTTTCTGCCTATGCTTTATCCCACTCCTTAGTAAGTCTTCTAACCTTAGTGTCTTTATCCCTCTTATCATCCAAAATCACTCTTATAGTTTACGCTTTATCAATGTTACGACGCATAACTTCTATAGATACCTTAACCAACGCATTACTCACTTGTTCATCGGACAACTGTGTGGGCTTGACAGTAATATGGTGGGTATGTGGCGCCCTCCTCATCTTGTGTGAGACACACGAATCCTCACAAACTTCAAAATTAGGCTCATCCATGTGATTCTGCATGTTCCAAGACAATTGTTTATGAGTGCGCGTTGTCGCCATTTCTGGGTCCATTAAATCCCAACCATATAATTGTTCTCTGGGAAAGGTACTTTGAAATCGGGTGCAAATAATATTAGTCACATCATCGTGTATCTCGGGTTGTGATTCCTTACCACATCGTCTTCTCTATTTCCACTAGTGCACTCTCGATGTACTCTTGGGCAGCGGTGCTTGTATCCTGTGTGCCTCAACCTCAACACTTTATTGTAATTATTCTTCTTCCTCATTCTATTTTTCTTCACGCACAAGACATACTATGATCTTTGTATCTCCACCATCATTGCTTTGATCCCCAACAGGTTCCTAGGCACTTACACTAGGGCCAACTTCCTCATAGACTATTCTTTCACCTATCTCCTCATCATCTCGCTCTTAGACTTGGAGTGGCCACATCTTGTTGCGCGCTCTGGTGAGAGGACTTCTCCTCCTCACTATCTTTTATCGGTATATATTTCGGGCACTTCTTCCTTTTTTCTTCAACATTCTTCACTGGAGTTACCCATGGTGACCTCCTCACTAGTTGTGAAGTCCCAGTCTTAGCATCCCTGGACATATGCCTCTTACGCAAAATCCTTCATGTGTGTCCAATCTTGTACTACCAGTTGTTTCCTCTTCATGCTGCTCTAAAACATTCTCCAATCTTATAGGCACTGGTTCTTCCTAAGTGGGGGTGCAGTGCAATTGGCCTCGAGGTGACTAATTTTTGCTTCTTCTTTGGAGGACTCAACAGAGCTATGTTCTCACCCTTAATCACCTTCCCATCTTTGAAGCATGGCCTTAAGTATACATAGACGTGTGCCGATTCAATTTTTCCTATGGCCATGGTCTCCGAGTTATGTCAGTATTATTTGTTTCAATTGTTTCTACATACGCTTCCCAACTTGGCCATACATAGGTTTTCGTAAGATATGAATATCCACGTCTACCTTATCAATGTCAAACTAAAGTTTGTGCACGTTATGCAACTTATTCATAGAATCCTTAAAATAATGGGTAGTAAAAGTGAAAGGCAACTTACACCAGGGGCTTTTCTCACTCGTCTTCATATAAAACCACCCCAAACTAAAATGTTGGTAAATGACGAACTCTGCTTGGCCATCCAACATGGTAGGAAGTTCACACAAAATGCGCCACTCCCCTTCAAATGCCCGGTGCAACCTCCTTAACCAATTTTGCTAGTGTTCCTTATATGTGTTTGAAATGGAGCCATGTAATGTATACTTCAAAATTTTATTTGCTGGTGACTTGTTCTCTAAGGGGAATTCCTAAACATTCTCCCTCGTCCCATCAGGTACACCAACCTCACTGAATACAAGTAACAAAAGAATAGCACCCCAAGTAATTTTCTCACCTTTTTCCACCTGGACGTGTGCCTCAAAACTAAGTTTTCTACAATGTATCTAACGATGTTGTAATAGGTCTTGTTGGCCATCTTGTGCACGATGTGCAACCAATGTTGATTTACCTCATTCCATCGTTCGAGGCACCTAGTTTATAACCCACCAACCTTGTTGTGACCTTTGTCACCATGTCATCAATATTGGTTACCTTGAACGCTCAACCCCCTTTTTTACTTAAGTGCAAGAACCGCCGTTGCATCAATACCCTCATCATTAGACAAATTCTTGGCAATCTCCCATTCGGATTTACACAAACTGTTACCTTTCCAACCAGTTTAGCAATAATCCACATTCTTCTACCCGTGAAGTAAAAGAAATATTCGTGTACTCACAACATGAGCCATTGATATAATTGCTCGGGCTTCCCAAAGTAAGGTAACTCAAGAATCTACATGACCCCTACACTTTCAATAAATTTCTTGACAGAGTCGTCCAAAACCCTATTTCCATCTTTTGTCCTTCAATTAGTCTTTCTATTGACCTCAGTGGTAATATCCTTCATCCACTTATCCATTATGTGGTTAGTGTCAGAAATCTTACACTTTTTTATCTTAGTTGTCCATGGTCGCCCTTTCATTACTTCCTCGAATACAACATTTCGACTAACTAGTCCTCTGCCACTTTTTCGGCCTCTACCTCAATAACTAAATCTCGTCGTGGTGCCAGACTTCCTTCCTCACCTAATTGGAATGTTTTATAACCTCTAAATTGTCACCTTTTTACTTTGTGTACCATGACCTGCAAAACGAGACCCTCAAATCACAAACCCTAGTCATAACTTTTCCTTCTTCAAACCCTAATCACACAAACCCTCCTCCAAACATACATACCAATGCCTAAACCTCAATTATGCACCGAATGTTAATCAACAATGTGTTATGATTCTTCTTGGCTCGTCGATCTATAGATTACTCTTCGTCTCCAACTCTTCTTTGTACTTCACACTCGTTAGCTTCACCAATGCATGGTAACAATTACGCTACTAATGTCGATCTTAGAATGAATTCCAAAATCCTTCACATTAATTTCTCCCATCTACCATCGTACGTGACATTAATTTTATATCCGCACTTCCCCACGCATTGTGCTATTTCTTCTACTCCTCATTCATAACCTTATGGTGTTCTGTTGATGGTGAATCACAACACCTCCGAATGTCTCCTGCAACTCAATGGGTTGAGATCATCAATGTGATTGTGTAAACTAGAGTTTTTCCCAAAGTGTGGGACTTTGTAATCAGGAAATCTCTTCGGATGAAGGCTATTTCATATTCCTCTGTTCAGGTGCACACATATAATTTGCAGAGGGTCTACTCTAAAATCTACTCTAATTTACCAAGGAGACAGGGTTAAGAAGATATAAGAAAATAAACCTAACTAGTAGAGGTGATGCACCAAAGGAATGTTGAACACCTGCTTTGCAATTAAACACAAACCATAGAAATGCAATACAATCACCATGCACAGTTAACCAAAAATTGTAATGAGAGATCAAGAGGATGCAATGAACACAAGAGAGGGTTGAAATCATCCACAAACTTATCTTATTGCTCCAAAATTGATACAGTGCATTACAATAGCCAAGAGGTAGAGAATTACATTACTTGAATGGGAAGTTTGAAACTCCACAAATTCACCTGCATAACAGAGAAGAAGGGAGGGTGCAAAATAAAAATGTCCAACCTCTAAAAATGCCCCTCCTTACAATATATAGGAAGAATATGAGAGAGAAAGGAGAGAAAAATTGAATCATGCTTCAACCACCCCAAAAGAGCATTGAATTTTCCTGCAACAATGATGGGTTCCATTGTAAAACCCATGCCTCCATGTGTTGTTCCTTGTTAGGCAAGAAAGGAAGCCCGTACTTCATTATGGTGGTAGGTGAGAATCGATGACCTCTAAAATGGCGGACTTTATTTTTTATTTTTAAGAACTTAGTCCCTCTAATTTAAAGATATCTAGTCGTAGTTGAGTATCAGATGTTGAGAGCTTTCCAAAAAGTCCTCTCTTGCTCAAATATGAGATTCCAGTCAAAAGTTATGATCATCTAACCATCGGGTCGGGCATTCCACGTGGGCTCTCACAATATTTTAAAAGATCTAAGAATTTAAAATTCTTTGTGGGCTTCATGATTCATCTTTCATTGAATTGACCTTCCGCCAATATTTTCCAAAATGCTTTGGGTTTGGAGTCTATCCATGCAAGATCCATGTGGAAGCCCCGTGCATTCTTAATATTTTTTTGCCTTTTAGGGTCCTGGGAATACGACATGCGACACTTGGCACCATCCACAAACATGTTGCTTCGTTCCTTTGGGTGAGTAAAGGGCCCCACTATATATAATGTCAAAACCCCTTTTCGGGTGGGACCTTTGTAGTTAGCTCCACGTGGAAACCCTGCGGGCTTCCAAGACTTTACCCCCTCCTTCCACTCTTGAAGTTGTGATGGTTAGACACTTGACATCGTCCATGAGCCTGCTATGTGCTGAGATCCACGTGGGGGTCAAGCGCATCCCTAGGGTCTCTACTTTTTTGCACCTTTTGAAAGTGTGTTGAGCTGACACATGGCACCTTCCACGGATTTTTTTCTTTACTTTGATTCGACTCACTCGTGGCTCGATTTTGATTTACTAAGTCCATATGGAAACCCCTGCGGGCTTCCAAGACTTTACCCCCTCCTTCCACTCTTGAAGTTGCGGCAGTTGGACACTTGGCATCATCCACGAGCCTGCTATGTGCTGAGATCCAGGGGGGGTCAAGCGCATCCCTAGGGTCTCTACTTTTGTTGCACCTTTTGAAAGTGCACTGAGCTGACATGTGGCACCTTCGTAGCTCTGTTGCTTTGCTTTCGAGTCGACTCACTCTAGGCTCAATTTTGACTTACCGAGTTAGCTTTTCTTCAACATTTCTATTGGCCATTCATTTTCCCACCTTCCATTTCCATTGTTGAGCCCACTTCTGTAACTTGATTGTTATATTTGAAATGTGGGCTCGCATGAATGAACCGACCTCTTCATTTATCTAGTGTGGAAGGTCGTGTTTGATCAAAATTTTCCCGAGGGGAAAAATTGGATAACAAATGCCCACTAATTCTTTTCAACAGATCTCCTCTACCCACGCTTCCCTGCGCCAAAGTACCTATCTAATGTGACTCTTCCTAAGTAGTCTCCAATGTTGTAGCCTACTTTGCGTTATACTAAGCATCCATCCTCCCACGCGTGGTCTTAACTTTAAGCAATTTCCTAGAAATTTTCTTGTCTAAAAATCCGTCCCTTCTCTGATCACTGGTGAATTTGTTCTTATCATGCACCACAACCTAAAAATAAGGCACTCATTAATCCTTCTTTATCCACCCCACACTAAGGGTATGTGTGGTCCTCTGCACATGTAAACACTTCAATAATAATCATCTCTGGTACACAAATGTGCTTATTACACAAAACACTAAACTAAATTGACAAAGCATTGCAACAAGGAAAGGAAACACATAGAAAGGGAATGCATAAAATAAATCTAATCTAAGTGGCAACATTGTCTTATTACAAACACTAAGAAGACTTATTTATAGTAGGGATTCAGCCTACTCCTGTTGAAGTAACCGAGAAACCGTGTCCCATCTAGCACCTCTAACTGTCAAGCTCTTGAATCAAGTATATAAGTGATAATATATGGTCCCAACCAATGCACCTTAAGCTTTCTAAGGTGGTGTAAAAACTTTGAATCATACAAAAGTACCATTTTCCCAACCTCAAGTTTCTTATCCTTAATGTGTTTATCATGCCATGCCTTTTTCCTGGATTTTTCTTGCTTCTGACTCCATCTTGTTATGGTGCACCTCTCATCCAGTGCATTAATTTGTCAATTCATTATTCCAGTGCTTTCTCATCAACCAAACCTCCTGCATGCACAATACATAAAGAAGGTAGCATGAATTCCATTAGTAGAACTACCTCTACGCCAAACACCAATTGAAAGGGTGTTGCTTTATTCAACCTCTTGTAGGTTGTCATGTACACCTAGAGTACAATAAAGACTTTATCATCCCAGTCTCTCCTTCCAACATCACAAATGTTTGTCAAGGTATGGCTCAATATCTTGTTGAAGGCCTCAGTAGTTCCATTTTCTTAAGGGTGATAAGGTGTTTTCCCATGGTGTGCAACCATAAATTCATCCAATAATATCATGATAGTCTCATTAAGGAAATGAGTACCCCTATCACTTGTTAAACTTAAAGGGCATCCATACTGTTGATAATATTTTCCCACAGAAACCTTACTTCCATAGTTGTTGTGCAATCCTTTGTAGGTGCCACTTCTTCCCACCTTGTAAAATAGTCTATGCAAGTTATAATGTAGCGCGATCTTTTCCTACACATGGATGGGGAGATAGGGATGACAAAGTCAATTACCCACTTCTCAAAAGGCTCTACACTAGTAATAGGCCTCAAAGGCATTTCATCTCTATGCCCAGGCTTTCCAAGGTGTTGACAATGGTCACATGCCTTACAATATTCTTTGCAATCCTTGTATAATGTTTCCCACCATAGACCAACTAATAGAATCTTGTGCGTGGTGGTGTCTCTCGCATAGTGTCCACTGCAATGTCATCATGAGCCTCCTCCATAATTGCTTTACACTTATTCTCAAGTACACACTGAAAAAAAAATTCATCCTTGCCTAATTTGTATAAGCCTCCACTGATCAACATATAAGGCACGGTGCGAATGATAAGTTATTTCTTCTCTAAAGCCTTCATTCCCTCGGGCACCACACATGTGCATAAAAAGACAACAATATCCTCTAAGTCGAGGGTGTGTGGTTTAACCTAACAGATTGTGCCTGCTGGCATTGTGTCCTCAATGCTCTGCGCATCCTCTTCGATTGAATCCTTAATAAATGGTCTAGACCAGAATTTCTCTTACCTGGCTTAACCACCACACTAAAGTTAAACTCTTGGAATAACAATACCCAATGACTTATGTGCCCCTATAAAACGAGCTTATTCACCAAATACTTCAGTGTCATGTGGTATGTATAAAAGATGAATGGGGTAGCAAGAAAATATTGTCGAAACTTATGGAGCGCGTAGATCATAGACAATGCCTCGCACTCTATAGTTGTGTAATTTTGTTCTGTTGGAGTTAGCTTCCTGCTAGCAAAGAAAATAGGATGATCAACAATCCCTTCTCTCGTGAGCTAATACTGCACCAATGGCCATGCCAGAGGCATCTACATGAACGTGAAACAACTTAGAACATGAGAGGAAAGCGTAAAATAGGTATCGTAGTAAGACTTTCCTTGAGAGTCTCAAATGTGCCTTTGTTGCGCCTCACCCTAATAGAACTTTCCTTTACCCTTCAATAATTCCTCTAAGGGCATGTAGATCTTGGAATATCCCTTAATAAACTTTCGTAATATCCCATTTGCCCCAAGAATCCATGCACCTTGCTTTGGCTAGTAGGTTCTTCTAAGCCCAAAATCACAAGCAACCTTAGTAGGATCCACTAGCAGACCTTCTTTACAAATGATGTGTCTGAGAAAAATGCCAAAGGGTGTGGCAAAAATGCACTTCTTGATGTTTAATAAGATTCTCAACTACCGACATCTCTCAAACATGAGCCTTAAGTTATCACATTGATCCTTCACAAGCCCATAAACTGTCCAATCATCCAGATAAACCTATAAGAACTTATAAATAAAATCCTGGAATGCGTGTACAACAATGTGCAAAAATACCGTAGGCGTATTCTTTAATCCAAAGGGCATAAATGTGTATGTAAAAATTCCCCACTCAGTGGTGAAATTTGTCTTCTCTTGGTCCTCTTTTGCTATCCTTACCTGATGATACCCAAAAAATCCATCGGTGAAGGAGTATATTTCGTGCCCTACAACGCCCTCCAAGATTTCCTCAGTAAATGGTGTGGGAAAGGGATCAATTACACATGCAACATTTAATTCCCTATAATCCACACAAATCCAGATTCTCCCATCTTTCTTGATGTTGATCACCATAGGGCTCACCCATTCGACTCCTCGATGGGCACAATGATCCTAAAAATTAACATTTTATCAATTTATTATTTCACCTTGATGTGTAGGTTTGAATTCATCCTGTAAGGCCTCTTCCATACTAGGCGTAAACCTTCCTTTAGCTTGATTCTCATTTTTCCCAACAATTCATGTACTCTTTTTAACTCATGATAGCCCCTAGGGAACATGTCTTGAAAGTCGCGTAACAGTTCTATGATTTTAGCAACTTCAAAGTCAGACCAATAATCTCGATAATGGCCTCTTTAGGTTCAACATTTGTTCCAATGTTCACTTTCTTGGTCTTCATAAGATTTTTTTAGGTGCACACCTTCTCATCCACATTGTCTAATACTTTGCGCATACCTTCGTATGCTCAACATCCAATCTTTCCACTTCCTCATCATCAACTATATAGACCATCTTACCCTTCTCTTTTTCTAGCAGTGCACAATAGCCGATTTGTTTACCATATGTTTCTTCCTCTTCAAATCATGCCTCCAGTCGACTCACCTAACAAATCCTAAAGGAGCTCCTTAGCCTTTGAACTATCTCCCATAGTTAATCACTTTATGACCTACAATGCCTCATTCACCAGAGGTTTAGAAGAAAAATAGTCAAAGGTCTGAATCATACCTTAATAATTTCTTGCCAATTTCTAGTCTCTCTATTCAACTCTACGTAGATATACCATGCACGCGTGCAACCTCGCAAGGTGAAATAAAGATTTTGCAATGACAAAAATGATGGTAAAGCTTCCTTCCCTCTACATCAGAGTCTTTCACATTGTTGAATGTGGTGCTAAACAAGATATTACCATGAAATGCACAAATCTAAGTAGGCGCATTACTCCTTAAAAATCTAGCAGATAAAGCAATCCTCACTTCTCTCCACTCCAAAAGATTATCCTTGTGAACCATCCACCAACGCGCTATCATCCCACGTAGAGTATAAAATAACATATTCCTTCTTTCCACCTAACATTCCCATTAAACTTCCATAGCAAGTAGGAATACTTTTGGATTCTCTTCACCAAAGTGTACCTTGGTATGTGGTTGTTTCCAAAACACCTTATATTGCGTGGCTTACTTGATGCGTGTAAATATACTTAATACTTCATGCCCAATCATTTCATAAGTTCCATGTGCCCAGTTGTCACATGCAACACTTGTAGTATCACTCATGGAATGTGCATAATCCCATTAGAGAACTCCTTTGATGGCTCAAGAAATTTCAGATCTTGGATGGTGCGCACATAAATTCTGTTCAAATATTCTTCACTTAAGGGCTCTACATAAGGTGTAGATTTCCCATCTGTCAAGGGGATAATGACGCGCTCTTATTTGTTCTCAAAACTTATATACCCTTTATTGAAACACAGATCAACATTGTTTGCATAACACCAAGGGCACCCAAGTAAAGATGGAAAATTGTTGGCTTACAAGTGCTAAGACCTCAAAGTCCCCAGTAAACTTGGCTCCTCATGTATAGTAATTGATGCATCCTTTAAAACTCCAATAGGCATGGCTTTAGTCCTATTTTCCATAAACAAAACATTTGAAGATGGCTGCAATGGTGGTCTGCCCATCTGAACCCATGTGTCCAAAGTGAGTACGTTTACTTCCGTGCTGTATCAATTAGAATATTACTCAAAAGACAACCATCCACAATAGAATTCAGAGTGATCTCCTTATCATAATTCAAGCTTATATAAGGGGAAGGTTAGCATGTAAAATCTACCTTTCATGCTCAATCACGAGTGCAAAGTGTTTCCCTTTAACCAATTCCCAATAAAGGAATAATGTTCTCTTGACACAACATCTTGCAAACCTCTTTTAGATCATCAACATCCGTCTGATGGAGCTTAGTGGCCTTCTTCTATTCTAACTTCTGTGACTGCTCTTTCAAACACTATATCTCACCCTAAAAATTATGAATTATCTCCATGGTTTCTTTATAAACCTCCTTCGATGCATAGGGTATGGATACTTTGCATGTATAACCTCCTCTTTAGTTATGGAAAGATTTTGTTTCAGAACTTCACTGGCGCACGTAGCCTCGGCATGTGTAGTAATCTTCATAGGAAATAACTCATGATCCGATGCTAGCTTCGACATCCATCGATCTTCCACGGTACACTACACTAACCATTCCCACACCCTTGTTCTCATGTTTGTGTTTCTTGCTCAAATGTTCATATAAGTTTGAGCATTCTTCATAGTTGTGATTATTTCTACAAAAATAACAAACAATGTTTTGAGGACACTCGTGCTTGTAATGATTAGGGGATCTACATGTATAACAAGTGAAATCACTTCTTCCACTACCATGACCTCGGCCTCTGAATCCTCCTCGATAACCTCAACCTCTACCATGACCTCCATCAGAGTGCCCTTCATTATGATCATGGTCATGATGCTCACTTTTCTCCTTAGAATTATTTGTGACACCAATCTGTCATACGAAAATATCAATGGTATCATGAATATGATCAATCAACCTGTAATATTTAGTATCATGAGTAGTAGACCTGTAAATCTTACAAAGTAATAAGACACATCTTTTCTTATCGCGCATTGCAAACAATGGGCATTGACTTGAACTATGGTCCAAGTGATAGATCTCACAGTCCAACAACAAGGAGTACACTGATTTATGAGGACAACTATCCTTGGTATGCCCTTCTACTTCACAATCTGTGCACCAAATCCCATTGTGTGTCTCATGCACCGAATTAGCTGATAATTTCTCTAACTATTTAGCCATGGCTGCAATCTGAGCTTCCAAAAATGGGCTCACTCCTATGTCTACACTCCCCTACGCCTCGGCGCGTAGAGAAACTTCAAGTGCCTCGCATGGATCTGTATAAGTCTTATGTGAAAGCACCCTTCTAAAAGGCATGATCAGTCCTCCAAAAAACCACTGAGCATGTTGGCTCATGCATGTATGTCATAAGATAACTTGGACAAAAGGGTCTTGAACCAAGCATCATATTCTCAAAAACTCTCAGTAGTGCCCTGCTTAATATCTTTCAATGCATTGATTCTCTTCTACTCAAACTTAGGGATATTAAATTCTTTCAAGAAAGCATCCCACAACACGAAGTATAATCTACACAATCTAGTGGTTAGGGTCAAACTTTCTGTACCAACTATGTGTGTGCCCCTACAATGTAGTTACAAATTGACTCGCCTTGCACTCTGGAGTAGTGATCCCCTTCGCACGCCATAGTATCTCACACATATGCATGTGCTTGGCTACATCTTCAATGCCTCCATATTCTATAAGACGAAGGAAATCTACATAACATTTGTTAGGGATGGTTGGTTGTGCCCACGAGATCCAGTACTTTTGTTTTCTCTTGTGTTTCCTCTGCCTCCCAGAGCCACTAGATATGCCGAGCACCACGAGCCACCGACCCTCCTCCCTGAAGTAGGAAATGGACCAGAGGATGTATTTCCTTGTGCTCCAATGGTCGTACTAAACTGGACTCCCACATTCTGTAAATTTTTGTTGCTTCCAGATGTTATACCAATGTTCTACGCACCCACGCTGTCTTTGATAATGTGCAAAAAAGATACCTCAAGTGGACCTCCAAACAACATAGATGATGTTTGCATCCCCATAGATGAAACAAGCTCCATGATTAACTCTTGAACTTGTAGTAAATTGACTCTATCTATTGCAACTCTACTACTCACACTAGCTTGCTTATTATTAACTGTCATAGAATTTGTAAAACCAAGTGCAAAGGCTAGGTCACTAGGTAGGTTCATATATGTGCCCATGGTCCACAATATTTCATCTTGCACGCTCTCATCTAAAGTTGAGGAGGGTTCTCTACCATGTTTTCCCAAATGGGGAAGTTCTAGAAACTCTAGCTCCACATCCTTTATGTGATCTCCAAATCCTTCACGATCCATCTCACTCCACAACACCATTCTTTCCATGATATCTTGCTACTTCATTAGATCTCTCTCGCGTGCTTCATTAAATTTAAGCCACCTTTCTTCTATTTGTCTCTTTTCCGCTAGGTCCGCCATCTTTACCAAACCTACTCATGCCCCTATGCATGGTGGGTTTTAGCTAGTGATAGGTTTTTCTTCTAAATCCAGGGTCACGATCAATATCTTGATTTCCGAAGGAGTACCATGAAAATATGATCCTCTGGGCTTGCATAAGAATTGGAACTCAACAACTTCGAGAAATAGTGAGTGGAAAGCTGCGTACTCAAGAATATAGTTATTTAAAACACCACAGAACCAAACATCCAAATAGCGCGTCCAAATCAGATATGCATCATACAAGGCCTGAAATTATTCTTCTTGCAAACAAGCATGAAAAATATCCAATTCCTCTTAGACACATAAGCAACCAACCATTCGTATAGGTCTATAGGGATGCAAGAAAAGAACGTCTTATAAGCTCATGATATAGGTTATGTTTAACCCACACACATGCATTAAAATCAGTCCAGTGTTGAATCTACTAGCATGCTCTTCTTCCCGATCTTAACCACTCCTCGATATTGGCCAAGATCAGCGATATGTATTCATCACACAACATCCTGAAAAACAACTTAAAAAGAGGTCCCGACAATGGAACCAATGATGTAGCCTAGAATATACCCACAATAAACCAAGGCACGCTAGAACATCACTCGGCTGAATTGAGCACTCACCCAAAGCCCTGCAAGGTACCAAGTCCTCTTTAGTGAAGATTTTCCAAGATGTTAGCATGAATGAATGTATATTTCAGATCTATAACAGATAATTGATTAAACCACAGTGCATAACCCAGATCTAGATCTTAATCTTATGAAGGAATAACTAAACAATCACCATAATCAGATTTACCATACAAGATCCATGCTCAATTACATCCAACACCGTTATCCGGTGAATAAGATCCATTATATTAAATATTGCAAAACACAAAATCTTCATACATCATAATAATGTCACCATGAGTCATGCGTGTACAAACCAACAACATAACTCTAAAAACATCGAGATCCTAAATCGTGCAAATCAATAAATATTTATAGGGGTGGGGACTTTCCCTTCACCACCCATGCACCTTCAAAAATAGGCTACATGCTAATAATAGCCATGCACCCTTACATGAGAATACAAAAGCATGCAAGCGCTAATAATAGATTTTATGTAGTTAACTCCTAGTTCAAATCCTATTATTAGTCCAAAAATCTGCATGGAGCTTGATCTTCTATTAGAAATAACCTTAGTGTAGTCCATGCAAATCTTCATATCATTGTATCCTCTTCCCTTCATGTCCAAAAACAGCCTTATGCTGAAAACGGCTAAGTCTCGATCCTGGGCGCGCCCTTCCTCACTACATTCTCGCTCGCACTTTCATGCCCTATGTTTGCACACCCAAACCTTAAGCACTTACAAAACTTATGCTATACTTCTCATCCCAACACTAATATGAAAGAAAACAAGTCATAAGAAGTTGATAATGTCGGTTTAATTGATTAGGAAGGATGAAGAAGCAATATACAAACTAAATCAAGAATACATACTTGGGTATGAGGAAGACAAAGAAACATACAGTCTTAGAAGCATCATTTTGACCAAGAAATTGAATATTTCAAAGGATAATCAGTTGAAATAAGACCAAGGATAAATGAAAAGGATGAAGAAAACATGGTGTGCAATCCAGGATACCTATCAAGAAGGTTATTATCAAGCGGAAGTGGAGAAAGAAAGAAGAAAAAAGAAAGGATAACATACGGTATATAGGAAACTTTTCCTTCCTTTGGAGTATGATGCAGGAGCATCAACTTTGAAGTTTGTATATAGGTTGATAGCATCAATTTTGGCTTCCTAGGTTTGGTTTCTAGTCGTAGGGGTCTTTTAGAGTGGTTTAGGAGTGTTAGGATTGAATAAGACCTTCACAAATTCAAATTTGGCCATTTCCCTCCAAAATTCCAATTTGAAACCTTGAAGGAAGTTTTTGGTTTGAATTAGTGTTATAGTGCATTTCTTGGGGTATTTAAGGATGTATAAGCTTTTCATAAGTCCCATTAAGGTCTAAAAGCCTTATTTGATCCATATTTGTGACCTAGTACCCAATTCATAGGGTTATAGTCTTATATTAGGACATTTAATGATTAAGAAAGCAAATCATGTATCTTAATGAGTTTCTTGAACCAAGAATCCATTATGAAGGCTTGTAAATCATATATAAACCCCTGATGTAACTATTTCCACTATCATTCGAATGGTCTAGAGTTGAAGGAAATTGGAGCTCCAATTTTAAATTGAAGTTTTGTTAAGTAACATGTTTATGAGTCTTAGAGCTTGTGTTAAATATCAAAATTGTGCATAATCTATGTGATTCATCTAATTATATGCTTACTAGGTAAAGGAGATTGTTTTCTTGGATATGAATTAACATTCATTGTTGTTAGCTTGGTGAGGTTATCTCTGTTTTTATATGAGATGTATGATTTGGAAGTGAAGAATTGAAACAAGGTGGTGGTACTAAATAATGCATGCAATGTGCACATTATAGAATGTGATTCTAGTTTATTGAGGAAGAAGCTCAAAGATAGAGGTATTGAAAGTACCTAGTTTCTCATAAGACACAAAATTAAAAAAATGAATGTTATTTGTGACATGATGATTGTGACTAGCCCAAAACTCGAGTTTTTATCGTTAGTGTATGAAATGCAAGAGGTATAAGGTGATATCTTGTCAATGATAGAAAATGGTTAAGAAGGAAAGACCTTGTTCATGAAATTCTATGCATGGATTCTTGGGTGAATGCATATTTGTGATAAGTAATGCTTTGCATGAGTGTAGCAAAGCTAGTAGATGGTGTAGTTGTATGCTTGAGCAAGAAAACTTTATTTTAGTTGACAAGTAGGTGAGAAATCCTCTATACCATTTATTATTCCAGGACTCGAGAAAATTATTTTCTTGAATTAGACTATGAATAAGATTGAAAAAGAAGTGATATTGACATTGATCAACACAATCTTGTATATGATAGAAATCACGAGTTTTCTTAGGAAAATACCCTCATAAACATTATTTTCTTGAAATTTTTGGACCTTTCAAATTTCAAGAGCCTTGAAAAAGGTCTAGCAGAGTATCGGGATAAGGAATATAATTCTAGAGTTGATATTAAGTCATTTTAGAATACAAATGTTATTGTTTAAGCTTTATGAGAAACCCTAGCTTAGTGTTTAGTCATTTTGGTTTTTGGAGACTTATTCGGGGAATAAGAGAGCCATCACCTAAAAGAACCAAACCTTAGGGTTTCCACTTAAGGAACCTTCATTGTAGTGAATTACACAAGCCTCCATTCAAGGGATAATTATAATAATGGGTCTTTAAAAGGAGATACAAAGTAGAGTGCTCGAAATGGAAGCACGAAATAACAAATTTTGACTATAAGGATAAAACTAGACTTGATAATTCATTGAAGGTCATGGAATGATATTGGTCTAGGGGTATCTAACAATATCAAAGCAAGAGAAGACTAATAATTTTCTAATTTTGGATATTAGGTGACCTTTAGGATAGGAGAATCCTAATGTAAGCTTTGATTGGAGATTATGAATAATACCTTTTTGAAAGAATCTCGCATGAGGTAACTCATGTTGAAATTTTGTATATAGGAGCTAGAGCCTAAAGGGTGTTTCTAGTTAGTATCAGTTTGTAAAGAAAGAAAGTATGGTAAAATATATGCTCAAATTGCACTCGGTTAGGATTGATAATGTACAATATGACCAAAATTGGAGAGTTGATGATTGTTAGAGTTAGTAAAGGAGTGGGAATTTAAGATTTCTCTTACACCTATATATCCTAAAAGAGTATTGGTAACAAGTATTTCTTTTTGGGAAATACTATCAATGTCTCTAACTATGTCACTACCAACAAAGGTTGCTCAAGAAGCCTAACAAGGCATATCTACTAAAGGTAAGTCATTGCACCCTATTCAGTTGGTTGAACATTTTTAATGGTTGCATTAGTGTAAGAAAGGGGTGAAGAACATGATGAAATAGTTAGATTTGAAAAATAAGGATAAAATATCAATAATTTTCATAATTATCAGAATTAAAAACTTGAGAAAGAACTAGTTCCACGAGATTCAAGAGGCATTGATGTGTTTTGTACCCTTCAACATTGTGCATTGAGTTTGGTTGACCTTGTTACTACATCAACATGCATGTATTTAATTCTAATCTTTTTCTTTCCAACGTTACATTTTGTCTATGTTTTGGCTATCTAATAATCCTAATCTTGACCAAATGAAAACCTTAAATAAATTTTTAAAAAAGGGGCTGCCCTGAAATTCACAAACAATTAAATGGTGTTGGGTGAATATGAACAAAATCATAGTGCAATGTTATTCTTATACCTAATACTATTTTTGATTAAGTGAATACATGTTACTCAATACTTATTCCATTGTATCCACCCCAAAATATTATTTCCATGTTTTCTCCTCCATGTGTAAAATGTTTACAAAGCATGGTAGAAGTGAAGAAATCATGAGATAAATGAGCAGATAAATAGACCCAAATGAGGAAATGATGAAAAAGAGAAGTAAATGCAACAATTGATGATAAATAGAAGTGAAAAATCGGATTGGTTGTAAATAGGAAAGTAAGAGAGACCTCCAAATAAAAAAACAACAAATAACTACACAACTAGCCATCAATAGGTCACCACACAAAGACCACCCAAAAATTCCACCTAAGTAATAAAAACAACGTTAAGAAGAATACATGTCAAGAATGAAAAAAAAACATAATCTAGGTTATGGACGCCTAAATGCTTATGACGTAATAAAAGAAATTTTGAATGTATTTGAACATACAAAGGTTTGTACTAAGTAAAAGTTATTCAAATTGAGTTATTATCTTTTTGTTAGATGGTAATGATTAATAATAAGTTGTCACAAAAGGTGTTCTGATAGACTTCTTGAAGATGAAGACTAAAGTAAAATTAAGATTAGAACCCCACATATGATAGACTAGAACATGAATGAAGATATGAAAGCATAAGTATGGTCTAAGAAGACTTTATATAAACATAAATTTGGAAACTTATCCTTTAGCAATGATAGATTTGGCTTTTTTATATATTATGACTTGCACACAAATCCTAAGTATAATTCATATATCCTTCTCTCTCTTACTTGAATTGTTTAACTACACATTACTCTGTCATTCACTCACTAAGTTGTATTCATCTAAAGTAATATATCACTTATAGGCATTTCACCTAGATCATGAATTCATGTATGAAACCATACTGATCTAGGACTAGGTTGTACTATGGTGCGAGTTGACTCGTATAATTTTATTTCCCACTCTCCATTGACTCTTTTCTTAACTAGTATATCTTTAATAGGTTTTTTCTTATCCGTAAGTTGGCCTTAATATGACACCTAACCTACAAAATATTATATAAATAAGTCTAATACAATTAATAACTCACTTGGCATTCATAAGAGCACACATTGAAAATTGCACTACGATAAAGAACTCAAGGCTTTCCTACACCTTACTAAAGTAGTAACACATATTTTAGAGTAGCCATCACTAAAGGCCAAAGCAATCAAAATAGGTTCAAGAGTTTAACTTCCCCATCCACAATCCTTTAAATTTCCTAGATCAAGTCATGGGAGAGTAAGTCACACAAAACATTGCCAAAGTTATAAAGGATAAAGAGAATCAATTTAGCATATGAAGCACATCATATTATATCACTATCATATAAGGTACATCATCTTTGTATCTATAGTTACGCCCGTTATTCTCTATGTCAAGAGACACAAGGACATCATAGGGGTTGGCTTAGATTTGAAAACACTATTGCACCTACACTAGGAGAATTATATGGAATTTTCTCCCACTTGTGAGGGAATGTAGTGTAGTACCTAGATTAATTCAGCGGGGTTGACCACGATGTCATTCCAACTCCATCCACACACAAATTTCTCATTTTTTTATCTAATCATGTCCACGAAGTGCTAGTGTAGGTATTTTAGGGTTTCATTTATTATGGGTTCTTTAGAGTGATGTTTCACACATTGATGAACCCTAGCATCGAGAAAATGAAGCATCTTTCCAGTGCTACCGATTACCACCGAGAAGTTGTAGAGCCCAGAAAGATCTCTGTCTAAGATAGAAAAACCCAAGACTAGATAGTTCTAGGCCCTATTTAATCTTATGCAGATTTCATACCGGTTTAGTGTTAAGAAATTATTAATTCTCCATTATAGTTTGTGGTTGATTTATTAAATCACGTAGATATATCTTTGGTTACTAGTTAGAATATATTATTTGTTAGTCATATTGTTGTATGTTACAACACTATGATGTATATAGTTAGATTGAGTTCTATTAGGGGTTTGGTTGAGAAATTAGTGGAGATATCATCTTTATGAATATAGGAATGAATTTCTCATATGTGTGTGTGTGTGTGTGTAATTCCTAAATGATTAATTTAATGTAGAATGAAAATTATCATTTTTAAATTTATGCTGATAATATCCAAATCTACATTTGGTATCAGAGTGGCAATAGTTCTAAACCCATGGTAAAGTGAATTGAATGTAAGGTAATGTGTTATTCATCATCGCCATGCCTAATGCGTTTTTGCTTCTTTTGTTTCGATGAGTTTGGGTGTTTGTTTATTTAAAAAATAGTATCTGTGCGAGACGGAAAAAAATGACCTATTTCAATAGAAGTAGAAGAACAAACATATATATTTATATTATTTGATGAATTTAGTAATTTTATTATTGATCTTTTAATAGTTGTGAAATATCGATTCTCGGTTATGCATATTTTGGTCTCTAAGTTTCATGTATAATAATATCTATATTACAAACATGTACCATAGAATGTACACCACCAACTCTGCAAGCAAAGCTAAAGCAACAAATAATATTTTTTATGTGTTTGAGTTGATTGATGGTCCCCACTGGTGATATACCTTTGAATAGGGCATTAGGATTGAAGTGGTCGACGTATCCAATCAACACCTCCAAATATATAATAAAGGTTAGGGGATTCAAATCACTTTAATTAAAAATAAATAATGATTTCACCATATATATGATTTAAGTAATAGGTGGAATGGTGACTTGCATCTTAATAAAAATCTCCTACCTAAAAGTCTAAGGGTTATAACCGTATAAGTGAATTTCTAACCATTTATAATTGGTGTTATTTTTTAAGGGAACCTATTAATTTAAATGGTGGGGAGACAAATTTTTATAGTGGTGGTAACAATTTTATTGAAAGGTAGAGGTTTATTGAAGACTATTTTCATTGATTTGGTTATAGTCAATTTTGTAAGTGTTATTTTATGTAATTGTCAAAAATTTCACAAAAAATTACTTTCTTAACATATTTTCGATGTTACCCGAGCGTCCTAAAAATAATAGATTTCACATTGAGGGGAGAAGAGATGATAAAGAATGTGGAAATATTATGAGCTTCATATCCAAATCTAGTTGAGTTAGCAACATCAAGCTGGATGATGGAGGCGATGGCTTATCGGTCATCAATGATGGGGCTGCATTTTGCATTGGTGACATCTTTTTAGTTGTTTGATTTATGTTTTGGTGTGTAGAATAAGAACATAAGTGTGTGCATGTTCACTTGGAATGTGTGGAGTGTGATTATTTAAGCATTTTCTCTTGAATGTGTTGTGATATAGCATGGAAGGTGCAAATTTGTAAAAACAATTGTATAGGAGGGAAGCTTACTACGGTGATCCTCATTACCATACTTCATTGGAAGATAGTTTTCTGGTGAATACATTCAAGCTGGAAGTGAAATCGAGATGATTTCTCACATTTAGGTGATCATGTGTAGAAATATCTAGACAACAAGATCTAGAAAACAATACATGCATACCTAAAAGTATGCAGTTGCATACGATTCTATTTTCAATGCTCCTTGCCCCATGTTCATACGAGAGGGATTGTTAGAAAATTATTAGGGATCCATTATAGTTTGTGAGTGATTTATTAAATCACATAGATATATCTTTGGTTATTTGTTAGAATATATACTTTTTAGTCATATCGTTGTATGTTACAACAATATGACGCATATAGTTATATTGAGTTCTATTAGGGGTTTGGTTGAGAAGTTGATGGAGATATCATCTCCATGAATAATGGAATGAATTTCATGTGTGTGTGTGTGTGTGTGTAATGAGTGAATGATTCATTTAATCTAGAATTAATATTATTGTGTTTTAAAGTTGTGCAATCTGGTCCAAATCTACATTTAGTTTTTGCATATAGTTTAAGAGAAAAAGCATTTCCAAATATTTACCAATATGTACACCCAAATCAACTTTGTACCTCTCTATCTAGCCAAGTATTATTCATGTTCCTTGTGTTTTAAGAAATTTTTTTCCATCATTTATGTATCATACATTGTATTAAAATGTGTATCCTATTTTGGATGTTAGTTTTTAATAATTAATTCATCATATTATGCCTATAACAAAATTACACTCATTTCAAACATTTGGTAAACTCAATTTCCTCCCAAACCCTTATTTATTTATTTAGGGAGAAAGCATTTGGTAAAATCAGTTATTTCTCAAACCCTAGATGGCCCTAGGGCTTATATTCCCTTTTGGTGTATGATCCTTTTGATAGACCTAGGAATTTTTTATCCCTTATGCTTTTATGACGGATTTTGTAGTGTCATACACTTATACATATATTGATGACCCTGCATCGACTCTCTTATCAATCTCAACTTGTGTCAAAATATTTTTGATAATTTTGATAACTTTTCATACGATGAATATGATTCCAAATTTTAGGCTTATAATAAAATGACTACTAATGCTTATGCTCATGCATGTCTTACTTCATATTTATTTGCTAATACCATATCTGCTATCACTAATGAGCATTCTCGAGGAGATGGATCCTATAATGAATCTAATGTACTCATACTCACACATTTCCAGAGGATTATGATATATAATTCACAAAAATTTTACATCACAATCCTTAGTACATTGATGTGCTTTTATACATTCTTAGAGATTATATAAATCATACCTCGTATCTTCAAGCCTAAAATCTATTATCACATCATCCACTATTACTACCTATATGGTTCTTATATCCTCAACGGAAACCAATACACCTCACAATGTTACTATGTATATTACTATGTCTTTGATTATTCCCGCATCTATTACATACACCCATGGGGTTTCCCATTCCTTTTCATCTACCACACAAACTCTTAAAACATTTGTTCATAGTTTACATGCCCAAATCTTACAATTACAACAAGGTGGGTCTACCTCTTCTATTGTTATGGATTTTATTTAATACTTCACAACCAACTTGTACTTCAAGCGACTTCTCATCCTTTTCCTTATCGATTTTGTTTCTCCTAAGCTTCCCATCTATGATGTCACGGAAGATATTGAACATAACCTTCATGTTCTCTATTTTGCATTATTGGATTGATTTTTACATAATGTATTACTTACTAAGCTCTTTCTTTGAGGCCTCAAGGATTTTTTGTTACAATGGTTTTATGATCTCCTTATTCATTTGATACGGGCCTTTACTCCATTGGCTAATCAATTCCTTCACAATTTTCCATCAATATTTGGGGATAAGGTGTCACATGCTTGAATGTCTAAAATGTGACAAACCTCAAATGAGCCTATCGGTGACTATGTGTATATAAATAATTTTTTATGCTTTCTAACCTTTTCTCTTGTGTAGGGATTGTTGATGCATTATCCTCTAGCGGGTGTCTCGAGGGCTTATTGTTGTTTTTATTGTATGTTTTTTTCTCCATGCATATTTGTCACCATGTGCAACCCATTTTATAAGTATAAGTTATTAAAGGTTAACAATATTTCATCCTTCTATGTAATCCTATGTAGATTATCAAACACATGACACATGGGTACACATCTATTCTTTTGAGTCATGTGCTCAAATGCTTTATCACATGTGCATCGAGAGGGGAATTCATTGGGCTATTTATATAGTTAAATAATATAGGAATAGATTTGTACATGGTTTAGATCCTCATAAAGGGTCACATGTATTGAAATGTGGTAGAATTAGATTAAAGTCAAAATCATATAATATAGTTAGGGTGTGGTATAGTCTTGACCATTTTTCTATGTTCGCGAATAGAGGGAAGATTCAATCAATTTTCAATTTCTAGAGATTATATATGTTATTTATAGTATTTTTACAAAATTACAAATATATATGAAACACTTTAGATTAATTTACATGGGGCACAAGTACTTCATTCCTTCTTTACGACCTATTCAAATTGAGTTGCAAAAAGAGAGTTTGGGGGCATGGTCCTCATACATGTGATTAATTTCAGTTATAGTAGCACTTTATGGTTGCATGACAATGTCCATTCCTTCTAATGTATAAATTTTAAAATTGGTACAAATTAGACCTAGATATATCTGCAACGATGTGGCACATGAAGTTAGTGGAAGCGTGAAAATTGCTAGGTTATTCGTAGACTAATTTTTCCTCTTCTCTCACTAGATTCTCAAATAAGGAAGGCATCAAAGAAACTAAGTTATTCAAATTCTATACCTTCCTCTCTATAAAGTTACAAAAATAGGGGCATTATTATCACAATATTTAATACTCAACACACAAACATCTCCTTTAACACAAAATCGGGGATTGATCACTGTGATACTTTGGAATTTCAATAAGAACTCAAACTCTCTATGGCATGACATGAAATGGGAGCTCCTCCCTCCATAAAATGAACATGTATATTCCTTTCATTTTTGTATCGCTTTATTAATATTTATGAAAAATTAAAATTTACATGAATTATCTAAATTTTGAGTTAAATTTTAGTTTCTATCATGGACATTAACTAAACTCTCGTGTTGTAGGTTTCATCATGTAGCATGAAAAAACCAACACATCAAAGAACCATAATCAAACAAAGATAAAGTGTAGCATGACAACACCAACACATCAAAGAACCATAGTAAATCAAAGACAAAGTGTATGTACACACTCGGGTATGTTTATCCTTAATCATGTAATTTTCAATTATACACTTAAAGGGGTAAAAGTAGACACTAAAATATGGTAACATTTCCTTGTCGCGATGACAAGTTTTACCATGTTCCTTTGCTAATAAAAATGTTCACATTCATATTCCAATCACCTCATCTCTCTGGAAATTCTACAACTTGCTTATCTTTACACTTTTCTTTGTCATTATTTATAAGAATATTATTTTATTGAAGTAGTATTAAACCTTTGACACTCATGACATAAAATTTAGTTTTGATTTTCATCTCTCTAGTTTGAAAACGTATGGAAAGGTCAAGATGTAAGGTCTAGTCTTGGCCAACTTTGTATGGTCCTTCCTATCACATTTACCAATTCTGATTTCAATTTCAAAATATTATTTGGATCATTTCATCTTCCTAAGGTCAACGTTATTAGAATATTTCACCCATGGAAAGTTATAAAATCAAGTTAATGTCAATTTATAACTCACCTGACACTCTTAGGTGAGAAAATTTGTTAGGTGACAAATTGGTGGGTATCTTGCCAACACTTTGGGACTCTAGGTTCCTCTTCTTAGATGGTGTAGCTCCATTTATTGTGAATGAAATAAAAGGGAAATATGTTGATGGCCAAGAGGTCGGGGATCCAACAGGCACACTCCACTGTACCCGCGGAAAATGCTTGCAATGAATTACAAGGGAGGAATTTGTTGAATGATGGGGAAGAGGGAGTGAGAAATTAGGAAGGGGAAGATTATATTTGCAAGTATAAAATCAGATTCTTTCCAAATATAATCAGAAGTATCACATACACAACTTATAGGAAAGAAAAACTATGCTTATAACATCAACGATGAGAGGAAACCATGCACACAAATTTGCACACATTCATGCATCATGAAAAGAAGAAACTCCTTTCTTTATTGACATATTCACAAGTTTTACAATGCTAGAGAATGGAAGAAAATAGATAGGGAAAATGGAATAATGCTATCTCTTTTTCCTTTCTCAAATATATCTCTCTCTTGAGTGCACAAAATTGACAACCCTTAAGAATGAGGGTGTCATTACATTTTATAGACATTAGAATGAATCTTTTCCTACCCCCCACATGACCTTTAATTTTTCCTCACAACCTGTGACTTTTTACATTCCTAGGAAAGAACATTAAGTCCCCTTTTATCAATTAACAACATCTGATTGCATTTTCAAACTACGGTCACATTAATGAATAGGGACGAATCTCATGATTGCTTCTGACGAAGAATTAGAAAGGGGGTAGAGAAGAGGAGAAAGAATGAGGAAAGAGAGGAAATAAGATATTATCCCAAGAATGAATATACCTCCATCACCAATGAAGATCTTGTTGATGATTATGATGCCTGAACAGACACCCTGGACCATGAAATGAGTGTTTAAAAACACTGTTTCAAGACCTCCGATATGAGTTCAATATGGAAATGGGCAATGGGAAATGCTCACGATGATCCTATTTGAAACTTAATTGATGAACTCCTTAACTCATTGAACTCACCTCAACCAACTTGTTTCAAAACACCCATCTCACTGAGATATGGTGATGGATCTACTATTACACCTGTGATGCTTTGTCTTGCTTTTGGATACAATTGAACTCAGGATGATGCTTCTAGGACCCATATGAATTTTTTGATTCTTTGTTTGAGATATGATATCATCTTATTACACTGTAGAGAGTCCAAAAGTATAAAGATGAGTGAAAATAGAGTCATCTGAAGCTTTTTTCTCCCAAAACAAAGACTTTCTATTTTTGTCAATGAGATCTAAGAGTTGCTTTATTTCGGGAAAGGTTGATTTTTTTCCTTAGAATCAAGATTGAGGGAATATAACCATGTTTGGAGCATTCTCATAGATGTTTTATGACCAATCTTAAGCACTTTCTATTTTTAGAAAGTTGATTTTTTTTCTTTTTGGCCCGTGTGCCCTAGTTTTCCATTTTGGTGATTTTCAGGTTTTGCTTCTTTGAAGGTTTTTATTGTTCTAGGAAATTTACTAATTATAGTAAGTGTGAACTAGCATAACTTTTTTTTAGAATCTGGTATTCCCCTCTTTGTTTTGATGAAAAATCACCATTTTGATCTGGGTTTTCTCTCTGGATGCTCTATGCAAAATTTTAACTTTGTTTACTCTCCGGATCAATGGAAAATTAAAGAAGAAGGGTTTAGGGCACAAAATTTGAAATTGTTTCCATTAATAATATGATACACCTTTGCAAATTCTATTTTTTCAGCATGAAGGCACCTAAGAGAGGAATATATGCTCAAAATTTCACTGGAATCTGCCTTGGGGTTTGTGAGATATGAGCACTTCACCGTTTTCGCTCATGCAAACTTTTGGTAAAATTTTGGTATGGTGTCGATTGATTTTTTTTTGGGTGTGATAGTAGAAATGGAGAGGAGATGAATGGAAATGCAATGGAATTGTGAATATGTTGTAAACAACAAAAATGGAGAAAAATGGGAATTTCCGGTAGTGAGGGTTTTTGTGCGCACACACGGGAAGAAGTAGAAGTAGCACACAAAATGAAAAAACTTAGTATTTATTCAATCTTGGCATGAGAACACTTTTTTGTCCCAACTATCCCAAATTTTTGGGATGGTTGCTGCAAAAAAATGTGCCCCACCCTCATTGGGTCAAGTGGTGTTCATTGATTGGTTGTTGGGAAATTGGCGAAAAAGCACTTAAAGCACCAGGGGCCAAAATTGGGTCATATGGGTGACCTAGGAAGGGGCTGAGCATGGGTGGAGAAAATTTCCCAACTATCCCAAACATTTGGGATGGTTGATACAAAAATGTGTGCCCTCACCCAGGCTAGACAAGTGGCAAGAGGTCATTTTCATGAGGCGGAGAGGTGAGGGGGCTAGAAAAAGCCTCATAAGCAACTTTCCGGGTCATGTGAAGGACCAAAGGCCACAATGGGGTTGGGAACATTTTTTTCCCAACCATCCCAAACATTTGGGAAATTTGGTGAAAAAATGTGTGCCCTCATCGGGGATTGACAAGTGGCATTTTATGGTTGGATGGAGGCGGGTGCTAGAAAAATGGCGCACAAGGGCTTAACTAAGCAATTTGGGGTCAAAAGAGGTCACATAAATGTCGAGGGGCTATCTGGGGTTGGGCATACTTTTTTTCCAACCATACATAACGTTTAGTACGGTTGGTGTAAAAAAGTGTGCCACCACCTGGGCTTGACATGTGTCCACCCAGAAATTTGACTAACTCCTTGATCTTACCTTGGGGAGCAACTTGATAGAGGTGTAACTTGAGCGTACGGAGGTATTTTCATGCACTTATTTATATAAAATTTAATGGAAATTTCCTTTTGAGAACAATGGAAGGGGTGCCATGATTCTTCTTACAACCTCCTAGATATAGGGTTTTTCTTCGGGATCGTAGATTATGTATGTTGAAATCGAGAATGTGGGCGAGTTGCTTGGGTCATGTGAAATATATGAAACCATCATCCTTTATATCTTGTAAATACCTTTCCAAATATGTTTTTTTAACTCCAACACCTTACGGAGCTCCTGTAATCATTTCCCAAAGCTCGGGAGTTGTTTTGCATATGCAAACTACTTCACCCTCCAAGACCCGCTTTTGTTGAACCTATCCCAAAACCTTTGAAACTTCCCATAATATCCAAAATCACTTGAAAAACGTTATTATTTCTCTAATACACCTCCTTTATGAATTTTATCCTTTCATTCCACTCCGGGGGGAGTGTTTCATCCTTCGAAAGACCAAAAATAGTCATTCCTAAGCTTCTTGAAAATCTTGTCTTGAAGGATCCATGACTTGGAAGGGCTTGAATCAACTTGATATCCCTAAATTACCTATAGAACATGTTGAAACAACACATATGACAACTTATAATGGTAGGATAGGACTAATACGGGGGTTAAGATGATTGGGAGGAGGGTTCAAGATGTCTTTCAAGCAAAACTTTTCATAGTAGGGTATGGTTGTCATGCTTTCAAGTTTGAATTTTCCCTTCCAAAACGAAGACTTATTTAAACTCTTACACAATTGTTGTAAATAAAATGATCACTTTGTTAAACTATGGAAATCTCATACAATTAACTCTTAAAAGCTCAAATTACAAATATCATTCCAAAAACACTCAAAGGGTTCCTAAATCTACCCAAATCAACTACACATCATCAAGATCAGTCCCTACTACAAGTATGAAGCACTTAGCAAGGTTAAAGAGTCTAACTTCCTCCATTTCCTAGCATTCAAAAGTCATAAATCCATGTTTGAGCAAGATAAAAGTTAGTCTAACCATTGCACAAGGGTTTCAATCAACAAAGGGTTAGGTCACATAGCTAATGCACACCATATCTCACTACTATCACACTAGGTACATTTTATACTACATGGTTAGCCAACTATCTTGGTATAAAGAGACTTAAGGGCACCCCTAAAGGATTTGTTATATATTCACCCTTATAAAATCACCTAGGTGAACTACACGAGACTTGATCCTATACCGAGTGCATTTAGTGGAGCACTTGGGTGGTTGACATTTGGGAGTCTAAATGCCAAGGGTAGTGCAACCTCACCATGCACACATGATTTCTCCTTTTGGTATGATAATGATTTAATGAAGGGTTTAATAATTTTTAAGGTTTCCATTATGTTATAGGTGGTTATAGGTCATCCCAAGGTTGTGTGAGTAAGAGACACATACTGATGAAGACCATTACAATACAAGAAAAACACAACAAAAGTTACAAGTTTATAATGTCAAAGGGTCTAAGATCATACAATTCTAGGTCAAGGTCGTAAAATTTAGGTATGAACCGTACAAAAGTTATACGGTCATACCCGTATTGATTTTGTAATTCCAAAAATTCAACTAAAACATATATGGTTCCACTATCTTGCACATCCAAATCATCACTATTTTATCTATGCAACTAACTATATTTCTCTATTTTCACCCCTTTTTAGGTTTAATTAGGTTTTTATACTATAATCAAACAAGAACTGAAATTATAGCTACAAGGGGGTTATTCTAACCAATTAAATTTCAATATTAATCATTCAACATTAAAATAACACATTAATATTGGTAGCAAATGTACATGATGCAATACAAACTCTCAAATAAATGGGATTGAGTGCACTAAGCTGATTACAGGTGATTTTGGGTTGATCTGATTTGAAACATGGGTTTTGAACCTAACAATGTTACATAAATGAAGTTATGAGATGAATATATCCTTGGGAATGATCATATAATAGGAGAATAACTAATCAAGTTTCTTGTGTCAATCTGTTGTTACTCCAAGATTTGGTATCAGAGCGACACAATTTGGTCCCACATAATGGAACTCTAGATGATTATACAAAGGGCGATCATAATGTAATTTTCTCCTGTAGATGATCATATAGAGAAAATTATAGTCTTTACTAGATTCATGGCTCTTTCTTGTAGGCATGCATAATTTTTAGCAAAGGATCAGATTCATCCTTCAACAAAGATGTATTGAGCGACATTGAAAATATTACATGCAATCGCTAACAATGCTCGATACCAAATGATGGTATAATCACGGAGTTGAAAAAAATACAATAATAGTATCGTTTATTACGTTATTACAATGTTTATTATATATCCACGGAGGTAGGAAAACTACCTCCTACAAACCGGAAACAAATAGCCTACTTATTACATTATGGGTATAACAATTTAAACAATCAAACTCATTTATGTAAGCATTAATAAAGATATTTCCTAACATGTATGCTATTGACCCATTTATACGAGTTTTTACCTTCTCAAAACTATGGTCTATGACTTTCTGTGTTTTTCACTTGTTTGATTCACTTTATCATTATCATTCGATCACTCTCGATCACACCGTGAGGTTCTCGAATATTCTACTCAATCCTTGAACCTTAACCATGAATGAAGTCCCAAAAATAAAAATTAGTTGGGTTATGGGCATCCCTATGTATCACTAACATCAACACTACTATGAAGAGGCCTCAAACCACACATCATTCTCCACCTATAATGTGATATCTCGTTGTGCAATCATATTTTACATCCTTTCTTTGACAATTTTTATTTGATTCTCTCTGCAAATCTATTTGAGTGAGTGACTTTGAGTGCTTGCAAATGTGGAAGGCAGTCCCATATACCTAGTGGGAATATTTATACCTATATATAATGTTTCCTAATGAATTTGCAAAGGTATTTTTGGATTTTAAGGAGATCTAGGTGTCTTTTGTGCTAGCTTTTGTAATAGGAGTCCATAAGAGTGCTTGAGAGTGTTAGGTACTAAATGAGGTGAGTTTCACTTGTTTATATATGCTTGAAGGTGATTTAAGTTGGAAAGGTCAACTGAGAGGAAGTAAGTGACCCAAAGAATAATGTGCAATGGGAAGTTTGGGACTAAAGTGAACTAGGTCAAGATCATACATAAGGGTTAGGACCATACAAACATTCCTATCCGTACCGCACGTTTATGACCTAAGTGTGAAATCTACAATGTGAAGTTTGGAATATGAAAAGTGGAGTTTCTTATTGTGTTTCATGCATTTACTTCTCAGAAATTGTCAACGGTGAGTGTGTAAGAGAAAACAAATTAAACAAGAGACCCGGGGATGTATTAGATGAGAGTGGGTAAAGTGCACTTGTTTGAGCAAGAGATTAATGTCAAGAACAATAGTGTCAAAGAGTAGAATTGACAAAATTGAGTGTCTAAATTCGTGCCCCTTTAAGTATGAAATGAAATTACATGCTTAAAGAAAAGGATACCAGTGTGTAGACAAACTTTGTCTTCACTCGATGTTTGTTTTGAAAGATCCCACTATATTGGCATTGATACACTCCATGATGAAACCTACAACACAAATTGTATTTAATGTCCATGATAAATAATTGAACTTTAATTCAAATGTAAATATGCATTATAAATGAAATTTGAAACTGTAAAGAGCGAAATAAAGAGATTCAAAATGTGGAAGGAATACACATATTTATTTTTCGAAGGGAATGATTTCCCATTCTTAGATTATACTTGGAGATTTGGATTTTTGAAATTTGCTGAAGGATTGGGGTGATCAATCCCCAATTATGCAAGAGATGTTAGAGTATTAAGTATATGGAACCCAACACAAAAATTCCAAAGAGAGAAAAAAAGAATGGGGAGCTAAAGCACTCTATGAAGGAAGAAGACCATGTATCAATGTCATTCAATAATTATGATATCTTCCCCTTAGGTGTTAGAGGAGAGGAAGGACTACCTACGAAGAAATTAGTTGCTTCATTACCTTCCATAACCCTATGGACCACATTGTTGCAGATAGATCTAGGCCCAATTTTGTAAATTAGGACACAATACAAAAGAGAATGGATTTCCCCTGTACTCTCCCCATATGATGCACAACATGAGTAAAACATAAAATGTGCTGAAAATAGTTGGATAATGGAGACCCATGCCCCTAATATCCCTAAAAATGGAACTAAAACTGAGTGTTGTAAAGAAGAAGGAATGAAACATTTCACGACCCCTAAAACCGAGTTGAACTAAGTCATTTGAGTCTAAGATTGATCCGAAAACACAATTTTTAATTTCACTTTTAAAACCGTTTTCTAGGATCTTAAAATTGAATCAATTTTTGAATTAAATTACTCCAAAATTGATCAATAATATAATTTGTGACTGATCCGAAACTGAATTTAATTCATCGAAAACTCACTATTTGATCAAAGCGCCAAAATTCAATTTTACCGATTTATTTGATTTTCCTGGATTTGTCAAATCCCTTAATTATTGTATCAAACTGATATATGAATTATAATTATTAAATTATATAATAATTGAATGTAAAAACTAGAATATGAAAGGAAAAATCAGACAACACAAAATTTGTTTACGGGGATCGGAATTCCTATGTCCCGAGTTCGTTTTAGAACCGACCCATTAATTTTGTATTTGTAATTGAACAATAAAAATATAATAAATGAACCTTATAATTATACTTGAAGTTACCCAAGAATTTGTGAGCTCGAAAACAACTAGAAATACTACTCTTTTAGTTTGTTTTTGGCTTCACAAAGAGCTTGTCCTATAGTTCTCTGAAAAAATCTGCACAAAAAGCTTTCCAAAATCAGTTTTAGAACTCCAA
Source organism: Taxus wallichiana var. yunnanensis (assembly GCA_018340775.1). Lineage (NCBI taxonomy): Eukaryota > Viridiplantae > Streptophyta > Pinopsida > Cupressales > Taxaceae > Taxus > Taxus wallichiana. The sequence continues at coordinate 605,286,445 of CM031239.1, read as the reverse complement.
ATTGGACAAAAATTTATATCAACAGAATCATCTCAACATTTCTCACAACTCTCCAGTTTACACCAAAATCTTGTTCGGCCTCTAATTGCCTAAAAAATAAGGATTTCTGAAAATTGCTTGATATGCACCAATACACAGATGTGCGAGAAAAAACGTTTAAATAAAATTTACCTCCTTTTATTTCACTTGCCAATGGTTGGTGGTTGGTAAGGCTACCTATTATTTTGGGATAGATCATGGGTTCTAATTCCTTTGAGTGCATTATCCCCCATACATAGCAAATGGAAATCTTTTATCCTTATATGAGAATCAATCCCATAGTCCACGAGGAATAATTTTAGCCAAACCTTTTAATAAGACTAAACTATCCTATTTTCATGTGGAATGGCCACACATAGAATTTTGCTACCAAAATTGGGGGTCCATGTGCTCAAATGGAGTAGTTCTGTCGGTTGATGGGTTGTTGCACGCGTATGACTTCCAAATCCACAACTAATTGTGAGAGCTTCCTTTTGGCTAGGAGGAACTACATAATGAAAACAAGACCACGAGAAAGAATTAAACAATATGGGTAGTGAAGCGCCTAGCGTAAGCTAGATCCAGGAAGTATGATACTTCTAGATGTTTATCGATCCTTTATTTTAAACAAATTAATGCTGAAAACAAGATAAATCCTATTGTTATTTTAAAATGATTTAGGTATCTCACTTAAAACACAATAAGAAATAGATCTAATCTAACAGGCTAAGCTAGAATAGAATCCATAGGTCAAATGGTTGGTTATGGGTTCTGCAGGTCTAATAAAGGTCTCGGGTAGGTCACAGGTGAGTGAGGGTGAAGTGAAATTAGGTGGATAGGTCTTTTTAAGGTGTGTGTGGGCAAACACAGAGACCGGCGTCGATCAGGGGTGACCGACCACGGTTAGGTATAACCGGTGCCGGTTACTGTGAGATCTGAGAATGTCACAGAATGGGGTTTTGGTCTCCTTTGTGATTGCACAAAGGATTTTGGTTGGTTAGGACGAGGTAATGGGTGACTGGAGTAGGTTTTGGTGAGGTTTTAATGGGTCTATGGAGATGAAAAGTGTTGGAGATGGTCAATAGGGAGCAAGATAAACAATGGATGATAAAATAATGATGAAATGAAATAACCAAGAAAGTATGATGTTGTACTTACTTGGATTTCATTTTGAAAGTCTATGTGTGAAGGATGGAGGTGTTGATGATGGGTTTGAGAGGCTGCAAGTGATCACCAACTGAAGAAAAGCTTCTGCATGGGCTGCATGCACACTCCTCTTTGCTTAGATAGATCCGAATGTGGTTGGGATGGTTGTGCAGGAGAAGATGCTCAATCTCCTTCCTTGGATGTGAGTTCTTGCTGGAATTGGCTCTCTGAAGATGCGTTATCTCTTTTGAGATCTCATTCTTTCTTGTCAACTTTCTTGCTTCCAACTTCCAAGTTCCAAATTCCAACCTTGAGAATAAAGTTGTTTTGGGGTTAAAAAGGGGTAACCGATGGTGGTTCGGCTTAACGGTGACGGTTAGGGGTAACCGACGTCGGTCAAGGTGGGATTTTCTAGGTTTACTAAACTTAGGGAGATCCTCTGATTTCCTGGATCTTGTGTCATTATCCCATGGATTAGATTGGGAGCTTCTTGTGAGCATGTGGGAATGTGGTTAGAGGGAATGTAGGCATTGATTTTTAGGGTTTGGGTAAGTCTTAGTTAGTTATGGGAACTTGCTAAGAATAGGTCTTAGGTTGAGTTGGCTTGGTGAGGTGTCTAAGTGAACTGTATGTGTAGATATTATTTAAATTAAGATATTTAAATAATAAATATAGTGAGGATAATGAATTAATTAATTTTAATTAAATTAATATTAGTGGGGTGAGGGGGTCATGGCTAGGTAAATGTGATAAAGGGTGCTTATATGTCGAGGGACAAAAGGGGAGTGTGACCTAATTTTAGTGTCTACATTTTGCCCCTTTTTGTTGTGTAGCTTGTATTGGTAAGTGATGCTAACAAAAATAAGATGTGGTTGCCCCATGTGTGGGTGAAGGTGATCCCCCTCAAACCAGGAACTGACGAAGCAGCAAGTTGAAGCGGTGAGTGGTTTGATAAAAGGTAAATGTGAGGAAAAGGTAAATGGGTGTAGGGGAAGAGGGTGAAAGGTCTACTCGGGTAATCTAGGTAATGGGTTAGGGTCAAAGGTAGTAGTAGTCAAAATGCACATACATGTATAAACTGCAAGCACACTACCGGGTTGAAGAGCAGGAAAACTCTACATCATCTAAGGTTGATAGGTTTATCCAAACAAGGGTGAAGTGAATCCGGTATCCAAGGTATAGGATAAGGTTAGGAAACACAATGTAGGTTAGGTGCAGGAATGTTTAGGTATGTTGGTACACCAAAGGTAGGGTCAGGATAAATGGTCATGATGAATAGGCTAGGTAAGGTCATTAGGTCAACAACACAGGTAACAGTGCCGCAAGGTATAGCGAACACATGAGGTCAAAGGTCACTAGCGATGGTCAGGTCCAAATATCGAGATCACGGCATGGGTAAGGCCGAGGTAGGGGTAAAATAATAAGGCGTCAACAGCGGATGCGAGGAGGTTGAAGAGGGTGGAGGGCCAGAGGTGAAGGTAAAGTGGTCAGATAGGTGTAGGGAGGCAAAAGAAAGAGGAGGTAAGGAAAATGAGGTAAATGTGAGGGCAATGAGTATGCAGGGTAACTAACATCGGTCGTAATAAACCGATGATGGTGTAGGGGAACCGACGGTGGTAGTCTAGGGTAGAAGACCGGTAGTGGTCAAGGGTTAACCAACGTCGGTCGGGTCGGGTAGGGTATAAAAAAGTGAAAAAACCCGTGGTTTGAAAAGTCATTTGTGCAGTTGGAAAAGGAGAAAAGGACAAGAAGAGAGAAAAGAGGAAGAGGAAAAAAGAGTATAGCAGAGAGCTTGGTTGGTGAGCCACATAGGTGAGAGTGGTTGAGTGAGAGGTGGGACCATGAGATCAAGTGTGGCAATTGTGGTGAGGTGTGGTTGAGGATTGGTTGTTGTTAGTTGAGGATGGCGAGAGGCGGAGAGGGCTCGAGAGGAGTGGCGCGGAGGCTGGAGGTTCCACCATGATGGTGAAAAAGTGAGATCGGAGTAGGATTTGAACCTTTTTTTGATTTTTGAGTGAATTTGATGTAAAATGTAGAAAATATAAAAAAATGGGGGTTTGGGGGAAAGAATTTCAAAATGGGAAAAAAAGAGGGAAAAGGTAATATTAAATGGTAGGGGGTAGGGAAAAAGGGTAATGTAGGAACAATGAAGGGTGTAAAGAGGGATTTGGGTGGGTAGAATGTCGAGGAAGGGAAAAAGTAGGGTTGGAAAGTTGGGGGGCGGTGGTGTGATGATGTGATGATGATCATCGGTCATCAGGTCCGGGCCAAGTCGAGTCGGGTAAAGAGACAGATGGTATCGGTCAAAAGAAGATGGGATCGATGTCGGTCAAGGGGAGATGTGGTGGGTGGTGGAGGGACCTTGGGAGGGTTAGGTTAAGGTTAGGTTAGGTTTGGGTAGGTTTGGGTGAGGGTTAGGTTAGATAGGTTCAGGTAGATGGATTTGGGTAGGTTTTGGTGAGGGTTAAGGTAGGTAGGTTCGGGTAGATGGATTTGGGTAGATGGGTTTGGGTAGATTAGGTCGGGATATGGGGTAAAATAGGTAAGTTGGGAAAAGGTATACTAATATAGTGCTTTTGTGGGATGCAGGTGAGAGACGAGCTGGATGAGAGCCAGTGCCACCCTTGTTATTGAGAGTATGAGGCGAGCGCGATGCAGGTGGAGTGGTGGCATGTGGTAGAGGTGGGATTGATAGGGGTGAGGCGCTACCGGCATGTAGTCTAGAGAGGTGAGTCTTATGGTTTCCCTCATCGATAGATGGGACTCGGTGACCAATACCTTCCTTTTTTCGATGGGTGAGATGATGATCACCTTGGAGGATGTATACAGGATCCTGCGGTTGCCCATATTGGGGGCCCAGGTTTATTCTATCTCTTCAGAGGCATTTGAGGAGTTACTGGCACCCATTTTTGGTGAGGGTGTAGTAGAACTGATGTTCCATAGTGCTAGCATGAGCTATGGAGTGATGTATAGAGCTCATCGAGAGGAGATGAGGTTAGTGGTACTTGTGATGGAGGTAGTGTGCTTGCTTGCACTGCCGGATGCGAGAGGGGGAGATTCGAGGTCACTGATGGGAGTCCTCCATGACATGATGATACATCAGACATGATTTGCATGGGCACCTGCATTGCTGACATAGGTGTATAGAGAGCTATGGGCCTACTGGGTGAGTGCAGAGGTTCAACATCTGTTGCATCGTACTACTACATTCTTTGGGCATATGAGCACATTGTTTGTGTTTGACTAGTGGGGATGCCCCAGGTAGATGCATTCCCATAGAGAGTTTTGAGAGTGGGGTACAGGTGGTGGGTACCAGCCATGGGAGAGGCCGAGGTGCCAGAGCTATGCATGATGTAGCTTATTACAGGAGGTTGTTTGGAGGGGCATGTCAGGGTGGATGTCATTTGGAGGCCATATGTGGGCTTCCCCTCATATAGACAGATGGCCATGGAGCTAGCTGGGCTAGATACATCTATGGATAGAGGGGAGGAGAGTGGGAGAGCATGAGTGGATACCCAGTAGAGTGGGTTAGATGCCAGTTTGGATTAGTCAGTGTACCACCTCCATTCCCTCAGTACCAGAGAGATGATGTGGAGAGACCTATGTCTCCACCATGACCCATGTCTTGCCTTGGATAGAGGAGAGAAGCACACTATGTAGATACTCAGATTGATGATGTTGGGGTTGCAGATGGGTATAGGTAGTGGTGGGTGGCATAGTGAGAGCCGTACCACCGAGGCCAGGGAAGCTAGACTTAGCCACCATCATAGTTTAGAGAGACGCCCTACAGGGGTAGGTGGCTACTTTGGTGACGCAGCTTGGGATCATGCAAGGGTAGCTGATAGGTATAGAGGCATAGGTTGCCACATTACAGGCCCAGATAGTGATGCTACGAGGCTAGGTAGGGTAGGGAAGTACTACACATAGGAGGAGGGGGATGGAGATGGAGAGAGAGGAGGTAGGCAGAGATGGAGGGTAGATAGCCACCCTACAGGCACAGGTGTAGGCTTTACAGGGGCAGTTGGCCATAGCACAGAGAGGGTAGGTTATGGGTCTAGCAGGGCTGATGAGCAGCACAGAGTACATATTACTACCCTACGAGCCCAGATACATATAGAGCACAGCATAGAGTTTCGAGGCGACTCAAGGTTCTAGTACCGCAGTACACGAGGCTCAGAGTGTAGGTTTCGGGGAAGGTCCCATTGTACAGGTACCCACACAAGTAGCGGGACCCATGGCACCTCCACAGATAGTGCCCATGGCAGGTTTAGAGATGCCCTAGGAGAGGCATGGTATTACCAGGATCATTTGTTAGCTTCCGGGCTAGATGTGCCCTCCTATGCCGAGTACAGAGCACAAGGCCTCCAGTGAGAGGACTAGATCCCACACTCACTAGTGTGGAGAGTATAGGGGGCCAGCGAGCCCTAGGGATAGGGTCATGGTGAGGCCACTAGTGTGCAGAGGCCAGCCCCAGGTGAGGGGCCATCAGTAGGAGGTGAGGTAGGTGTCGGGCCCCAGACAGGTGCGGAGAGGGGTCGGGAGAGACACAGCACAGGGAGCATTCCCGACATTAGATGGGGAGATGATTGACTATTATTGTGATGGCTGTGTGCTGCTAAGTCATTTTTGTATGTATGATATATGAGACCGAGCTGCGTGCTTGAAGAGATTTATTTTTATTTTTTTGTACATGATACCGGCTGTGAGATGAAGACATTTTTGTATTGGATAGCGGCCTGTGAGCCGATGATGATTATTTATAGTATATCGGCCTATGTGCCGACATTTTTGAGATGATAGCCATGATGAGATAGGCATGTTTATTGAGATACACATTTATGTGATATGGGTGTACATTGTATTGATACACACATGTATATATGAGGAGATAGATGATATTCAGGTGATGTTGTTATGATGTGTATGAGTTTTACTTTATTATGATATGGATGGAAAATAGATGAGCTAGGCATGATAGAGTTAGGTCATAGGCATGGATCGAGTCAGGTCGGTTTAGGCATGGATCGAGTCAGGTTGGTTTAGGCATGGATTGAGTCAGGTTGGTTTAGGCATGGATTGAGTCAGGTCGGTTTAGGCATGGATTGAGTTAGGTTGGTTTAGGCATGGATTGAGTTGGTTGTTTAGGCATGGAGTCGAGTTGTTTAGGCATGAGTTGCAGTTAGGTTGTTAGGCATGGTTTAGTCAGGTTGGTTAGGCATAGAGTTAGGTTGTTAGGCATGGTTGAGTTAGTTAGGTTTTAGGCATGGTTGAGTTATTTCGGTATTTTGATAACAAATGGTAATATAAATGCATGAGATAGTGTAAAATGTGGAAAATGTTGGTTATGTATGAAAATGTGAAATAATATAAGTGGTAAAAGTTATGTGGTATATGGTTTAGATGTCGAGGTTTTTTGATATGAACAGGAAATCAGGTAAAGGTGGGGAAAATGGTTAGGGTAAAGAGTGGCTGAGCTAACCTTCAGGGCCCCATGCCCTGGAAGTGCTGCCTACATAGTCCCGGTGAAAAGGGACCTCAGACCGATGTAGTTCTCCCATAAGCTAGGGAAAAAGATGAAAATGAGTTGGTAGGTTTGTGGTCATGTTGTGGGTTTGGGTTTAATAGGTGGGGGTAGATGATAGTAAAAATGTTGCAGGTGAGGGTGACTATGGTGAAAGGGGAGGATGACCCCAAAAGGTAAGCGTCGAGGACTAAGTCTTGTATAAGAAAATCAAAAGGTGATGAAGAAGAGAAAAGATAAGAGGGGGCAAGAAAAGCCACCCGATTGGCAAGGATCAAAATGTATGAAACACATCTATAGATGGGGTAAATGAACGTAAGACCCCAAAGACATTACATGATTGATAATTCTAAGGGTGACGAAAGTCACATGATCACCAAATGTCATAGGTTCAAGCAGGTCCCTTGAGGTATGAAGTGAAAAGACAACGGGTAGAGAGGTGTAGGTAATTGGGTCATAAAATGGGAAGTAGAATGCCTTGGGCAATAGAGCCAAGATCACAATAGGCAAGTCCATGATGAAAAAGCTTTTTTTTTTTTTTTTTCTTTTCTTTTTTTTTGACTTTGTAGATAGACTGATCGATGTGGGAAGTCTATACGGGATGAATATATGTCTCCTTGAGGTCTTTGAAGCTGATCGATGCGGGAAGCTTCTGAATTTTGATTTTGAGAAAAAATAGTCTTCTTTTTGGAAAAACTATGTAGAGAGTTGTGAGCTTTTTATAGTTGTCCTTGAGGGGAGTAGTCTACTTATAGTGACAATTGAGGTGGAAGATGTCCTTTTGAGGGATTCATCTTTTATATTGGAAGTTTGACTCAAGGAGTTGATCCCTTATTTTGGAAGATGTCCTTCTGAGGGATTCATCTTTTTTTTTTTTTTTTGGCTTTTAAGTCATGGACGAGACTATAACAAAGCATTTGGTTCTTGTTGAGAAGGAAAGGGTGAATGACCATGGGATCTCATCTAAAAGAAGATGAAAAGTATCCATGAGAATCATGCCATGTGTAGAGCCGTGGTGCACATATTTAAGAAAAGGAAAAAGGGTGATGGGTAATCACATGATCCTTGTTTAGTCATTGGAGATGAGGTGTGGAAAAGGTAAATGGTGCTCAAGGGATGAGCATGAACTAGATAAATAGTGATGTAGGACTAGAGGTCAATAGTAGAATGGTCAAAGATGTAAGGCATTGAGGGGCTCAGGTTGGGTTTACCCTCAAGCGAGGACAAACGATAGGCACCCGATCCATAGGTATGAGTTATGATGTATGGTCCAAGCCAATTAGGAGAAAATTTTCCCCATTTTATTTTCTCTGCTTTGGTTACGTGTTGATTTTCTTTCAAAACAAGGTCACCGACTTGGAAGGTTCATTCATGAACATGTTTTTCATAAGCATGTTTGATACGTTGTTGATAAACTTGAAGGTGATCAGAGCGTTAAGATGACGTTCATCTAATAACTCTAGTTGTGCTAAGTGGTCTGATGAAAGTCATCATCAGTAAGCATGTCATGGAGAGAAATGTGAAGTGAGGGGATCTGGACTTGAGAGGTAGAACAGCCTCGGTACCGTAGACCAGTGAAAAGGGTGTAGCTGCAGTGGAAGTGTGAATACTAGTGTGGTATGCCCATAGAGAAAAAGGAATGTGTGTATGCCAATCCTTCCCAGTATCATCAACCACTTTCATGAGAATTTTATTGAGGGTTTTGTTAGTGGATTTGGCTTGGCCATTGGTTTGTGGGTAATAAGGTGAGGAGAAACTAAGCTGAATGCGAAGGTGTCACAAATTTTTTGCAAGTGTTTTGTTTTTGAATTGTTTTCCATTATCAGTGATGAGGTGATGAGGGACACCAAAGTGAAAAATGATGTGATGGTTAATGAACTCACATATTTTCTCGGCTTTTGTGGAGATGAGTGGTATGGCTTCTACCCATTTTGTGTAGTATTCGGTAGTAGTTATGATCCATTGATGGCGTTGGGAAGAATGATTGATTTCTCTGACAAGATCCAAACCCCATTGAGAGAAGGGCCAAAGGTCACGAGTGACTGTAAGGCATGATTGGGTGTATGATGAAGGTTGGAATGTTGTTGACATTTCACGCAGCATTTGACATAGTCACAACAATCATGGTTAAGGGTCGGCCAGTAATAGCCTAGGTGAAGAATACACTTAGCAACAACAAGGCCACTAAAGTGACCTCCACATATGCCATCATGAACCTCCTTGATGGTATAAGGAATTTCAGAACTTGTGAGGCATCGTAAGAGAATACCATCAAAGCCATGCTTATAGAGGAGTCCCCCAGGATAATGAAATGGGAGACCTTCTTAAGGAAGGCGCGTTGTCCATTATGGGTGAGATCAGGAGGTAAGATGGAGAGGGAAAGGTAGTCGGAGTATTGTTTATACCAAAGGTCACTCGGGTCAGGGGTGTCGGTTCGATTGAGTAAACATCATGAGGTAAATAAGAAGGTGAATGGAGGTGTTATACAGTGACAAATATTTTGGAATCGGTAGGGGAAGCGGGTATTTGGGAAGCTAAGCAGGCCATAGTGTCTACAAATTTGTTGGTTGACCATGGGATGGTTTGAAGGGTGTAACGATCAAAGGTGGTCAAAAGTATATCTACATGATGTTTATACTTTTGAAGTATCTCATTACGACATTGGTACATACCATTGACTTGGTTTATGACCAATTGTGAATCACCAAAGATGTGGATTGATTTAACATCGAGGGCATAGGTGGTCTGGAGACCTAGTATGAGTGCTTTGTACTCGGCAATATTGTTGGTGCATTCAAAGTCTAGTTTGAAAGACAAAGGCATGGGTTCTCCATCTAGAGGATGAGGATAACACCAGCTCCACCCCCATGCTGACACTTGGAACCATCGAAGAACAGTGTCATTTGGTAAGGGGTTCATCAGGGAAAGGGTAGCAATGGATCTCATCGGGAAAGTCAAAATTAGAGGGTTGGTCCCCCAGCAATAGGTGCATCAACCAGTTGGTCAGTGATAGCCTGGCCCTTAATGGACTTTTGGTGAATGAATTTGAGGTCAAGATCAGCTAAAAGCATAAGCCATCGTGTGGTGCTTGATTTTGATAAGGTTTAGTGTACATGAAGTGTAAAGGGTCGGTGTTGGTCACAACATAGGTTTTGTGGTTGAGTAAGTAATGGTGGAGTTTGGTGGCAACAAAAACTAAGGCTAAGAAAAAAGTTTTTAGGGTGAGTGTATCGGGTTTCATAGTCCAGAAGGGTATGGCTTATATAATAAACCACCTGCTCCCTATGTTGTTCATCATGATGAGTGAGCATAGCTCCCAAGGAATGATCGGTAGCTGATATGTATAGGTAAAAGGGTTGATCATCTTTAGGTGGAATGAGTATGGGTGGTTGGAGAAGGTATTGTTTTAGGGCCTCAAAATATTTGTGATAGTCATCATCCCATTTAAAGGAGACATCCTTCCTAAGACAGATGATGAAATGGTTGACACCGATCGATAATTGTGAAATGAAATGGTGAATGGATTGTAATTTACCTTACAGGCTACTATGGAGTTGTTTGAGGTTTGTGGGTGGAGGCATTTCCAGAATGGCCTTGACTTTAGTAGGGTCAACTTCTATACCACGTAAGGAAATGATAAATCCCAGGAGCTTTCCTGAGAGAACCGTGAAGATGCACTTTTTAGGTTGAAGGCGGACACAATATTTAATGAGGTGATCAAAGATGGTTTTGAGGACAGGAGGTGCTCGGCATGCGACATTTAGATTTGGCCAAGAGATCATCCACGTAATCTTCCAATATGCGATGCATGATATCATGGAAGATGTAAGTCATAACACACTGATATGTAGCACCAATGTTTTTAAGGCCAAAAGGCATGACTCGATAGTAAAGGTCCCCAAGGGGTAATGAATGCGGTCTTGTGTTGATCTTCTAGGGCAAGAAAAATTTGGTTATAACCGAGAAACCATCCATGAGTGAGAGCATCTCGTGACCCATGGTAAGGTCAACTAGTTGATCAATACCAGGCAAGGGAAAAGTCATCTTTCGGGTAGGTGAGGTTGAGGTCTCGGAAGTCCATGCAAATGTGGAGTCCCCTGTTGCTTTAGTAAAAAGGACAATGTTAGAAATCCAACGAGGATAATCAATGGGTAAGATGAAGGAAATGGAAAGAAGATGTTGAAGTTCTTCTTTGATGAAGAAGGGAAATGCGAGGGTGCATTTTCCTCACTTTTGTTTAATAGGTTTGGCATCGGGAATGGTTACGATATTGTGGACCACTATGGTGGGGGTCAATACAAGGCATGTCTGCGTAAGACCAAAGAAAGCATGGTTATGATCTCGAGAGAAAGGAAGTGATGGCTTCTGTTCAGCAACATCTAAAGATTTTCGATCTTTAGGATGTGGGTCATCTGAGTATGAATGTTGATCTCAATAGTTCGATTCATTCAACATGGTTTGCATCTCGAGAGGTAATGACCGATGAATATATGAGTCTTTACGCACCAAGGTAGGTGAGTATGGATTCATCATCGACATTGAATGAGCGTTAATGGTCGGTGTGTCATCATCGATCATCTTAGGATACAGGAATGGAAGAGTGGAAGGGTCGCCTTCACGTTGATAAGTCAGAGGCCCCAAGGAAATGGTGTTTATGAAAAAAAAAGTTAGGAGGGATAGATTCAGGATCCATCGACTCCGTCGGTGAGAGTGGTGATGAAGGTGGAGAAGGGCTAGGGTCTGCAATGAGTTCAATGTGGGCTTGTTTGGTAGGAGGTTGGGGAAGCCGATACCACTATGGTCATTATGTTTGTGGGTGGTACATGGAATAATGGTATGGTGACCTTGCTCATAGAAGCCAAAACCAAAACCCTTCCATACACAATGGTGTAGGAAGGTGTGGGTGAAATGGTGATTGGTAAGTGATTGGAAGTCAGTGGAAAATGGGTGGGGTTGTGATGGTGGTTTAGGTGTGTAGGTGGTAGTATCAAGTCCCCATAGGTGAGACTAGTACGAAGATGAGGAGGACCATAAAGGAGGTGTTCTCCTATATGGTGATCATAGTGAGGGTGTTGGTGAAGGCTTCCATACTCGTGTGGAGTAAGGAAGGTGTTGACACTATATAGGCGGTACTCCCCTAGAGTGAGGTGTTGAAAAACACCTTCCAAGGGATCAGTGGTTGGTATGTGGGTAGCTGGTATGGATGATGTGTCGGAGGTCGATGCGGAGGTGGTGTTAATGGATTGGGAAGCTAATGGGTCAGCCGTGGAGGTTATAGTAGTGGTAGGCATGGAGGAGGTATGTGTGGTGAAAGCAGCGGTTGTACTGGTAGGTGTGGGTGTAGGTGTAGGTGAAGTGGTATTGGTTGCGGAAGTAGATGGCTTGACCGGTATGAGTACATCATTGGGTCGGTAAAGCATGTTGCATGTTTTGAAAGGTGATGGGTCAGCTGGAATGGTATAAGTGTGTCCTTCGTGTTCAAACTTTACACAATGATGCAAAGTGGAAGGAACACAACCCATGACATGGATCCAGGGTCTACCAAGCAACAAGTTATATTGGAATTCCCCCTCAAAACATAAAACAATTCTGGAATAGTGTGGGGGCCCCACGTGAATGTGAAGGATGACAGTGCCTAGTGTGGAGGTGATAGCATCATTGAATGAACACAACATGACCGGATGTTTGTGCATGTAATTGTTAGGTATGCGCATTTGAGAAAATGCATGGGATGAAATGATGTTAATGTTAGCACCTCCATCAATCATCACATGGCGTACCGTATGTCATCAATGTGTACAGATGATAAAGAGGGTTGGGTCCGGGTCATCATTTTGGTATGGCATGATCTCTGTCTCTGAGAAGCTAAGGGAGGCCACTTGGTGAACAAGGTGAGGTGGGGATGAAGGTGGTAATTTGGTGAGGAGGCTACATGATGGGGTGTGATAATGGAGGCTACGGGTGTAGGGTCATTGGGTAAAACCTCGATAGATTGAAGAACCTCCATGAGGGCTTGATGATGGGATTTCGAGGTTTGGATGAGGTCATATAAGGACATTTTGAGTGGAGATTGGTGTAATTGTTTGAGCATGGTGCGATGTGTGATGCCATTAGAAATGGGGTATGTGGGGCCGCAGATAGTTATCTTAGGTATGGGTGCAGATGGTATGTTGGGTATAGGATTGGTTGGTGGGTCAGCTACCTTTTCTTTACCCTTTTGTGCACGTGTAGTGACGTGTACCATGTTGATTTGAGGAATTTTCAAATGGAGAGGGTGTAGGGTAAGTGGTATAATGACATGAAGGGAAAAAACCTACGGGAGGAGAAAAGCCCTGTGAGGTCAGTTGGGCGCAGTGACATTTGGGTGGTGGCGTGGCAAGTTCTCTGATGCGAACCATGTTAATTTCAAATTTTGTGTGTGGTTCTAGGAGTTGTGAGGGTGGAGGTTGTGGTTGTTGAGTGGGTAGTGTGGGAATGGGTGTAGGTGAAGCAAGGTCCTCATCAAGAAGGTCATCATCATCAAAGTTGGTTTTGGGTGGACACAATTGGATAAGGATGGTTTTCAAGGCCTTGCTAGTTCTCCACATCATGTCTGGCACATGATGGTATGCACAAATTTTGGTATCATCAAACCCTTTGGCTTGGGTTTGAGGGGGTCGTAAGGTCGGAGTGGTGGTAATGTGATAACAGAAGTCTCGAGGAGGTTGGTTAAAATTTTGGCATAGACCTGCTAGTGGATCACAATGGGAAGTGAATGTAGGTTTGGGTGTAGGTGTGGTTGGTTGTCTGGGAATTATTTTTGGAAGAGTAGGAACAGGTCGAGCTATGGGTTTAGGTGTCGGTGTGGTTTGAGGTATCGGTCGGGTTCGTTTGGGTAGGGGTATAGTAGATGGATGGGTAGGAGGGTGTGGTTTTGTTTTGACTACCTTGTTGTGGGGTAGTGGGGTTTTGTTTTTGGGGTGCACCTTCTTGGGTAAAGGTGATGTGGGCATACGAGGTCTATGAGGGAAAGTAGATGGAGGAAGAGGGTGAGTTACCCATGGGGATAATGGGGTGCTATGAAGGTAGATGATGCGGGTCGTGCTTGGGGTGTGAGGGACAATGACTGAAGTGTAGTAGGTAGTGAAGCAATAAGTTGAAGGTATCGGAGGTATTGGTGGTAAAGAGACTACAGGTGTGGGTATGAGTCATGTTGTGTGTGACAGGTAGGTTAGAAATTTGTGAGGTAGGAATGGGTGGTTGTGTTATTGGGTTATGAATGGGTGAGGGGTGCTTGACCCTGTTGGGTAGCTGAGGTCTTAAGGTAGATGGGACAAGTGTGGGTGTGATTGGTGTGGTAGGGGTATGAGGTTGATGAGTTTGTTTCTTTAGTTTGGGTGTCGGAGTAGGTGTGGTTTTAACGTTGGAGGATGTAGCTAAATCAGTTTAATAGGTGGATGAGTAAGGTTGGTGGTGGGGTGACCCCTAAAGTGGTAATAGGTTTAGTGGAGGTAAATATTGTGGGTATGGGTTTGGGTTTAGGCATAGGTCGGGTTATGGGTAAGGGTGTGGTGTGAGTGTTAACAGATATCATGGAAGGGGTTGTGATAGCAGTAGTGGTTGTATGTGGTTTGATGGGTGGAAATGTGTTTGGGTAGATAGTGGAGGTGTCATCGAGGGATCTCTGCATTTGTGTTGAGACAAGGAGTAAGAGGTGCCCCCATAACAAAGCTCTATCCACATACTCTAAGTGATCAGCCAAATGTGAGAATGGCACGTCTGTGGGTGAAGTTGGTGAGGACCTAATGGGAATTCCCATAAAATGCATCTTAGAGATGGGAATCGGCCGGCTTTAGCTTTTGTGGGTAAGAGAGCTGAAAGTAGGTCTATTGGATGTTGGGTAGCGGATGGAGAATGTTTGCCAAGAGGCAAAGGTATCCCCGGGTCTATGATGGGTGGAAGGGATAATGGGAGTTCCTCTATGAGTGAAGGAATGGATAGGTGCTCCTCTATGGGTGGAGGAGGTAATGGGTGCTCCTCTATGGGTGGAGGAGGTATGGTAGGTAAAGGTTCGCTAAGTGGAGAAGCTAGGGGTGAGATGGTCTCAATGTTAGTAGAAGACTCCTCTGTAGGTGATGTAGGAGATAAAGGGTGTTCTTCTATTGGTGAAGGAATAGTGATGGTTGGTTTAGATGTGGAAGGAGGATTTTGGGCTAGGATTTCCTCTATGGAAGGGATGTGAGGTAATTGAGATGCAACAGGTACCTCGTTAAAGATCGCATGAACCTCACGAGTATGGGTATCGTGAGTGGATGTCTCACCTATTTGATTGGATGAAGGGGCATGATTGGGAAATGGTTTTTTAAAGATTTGTAGATTTTGGTTGGGGGTGGTGTTGGGATTATCCATAGTTAGCTCACCTTTCTCGAGCATTTCTTGGACAATATTCTTAAAAGTGATACAGTTACCATCACTATGACCTTTCACTCGGTGATAATTATAGAAATCTTGTTCCTTATACCATGCGGGCATGGGGTGAGCAGGGTCAAAACTAGTGTGTGGTTTTATGGGTGGAAGGGTGATGGCGCCAGCTTTGATAAGATTTTCTAAAACAGAAGAGTAAGGTTCCCCAATTGGGGTATATTTTCACTGCTCTTGTTTGAATCGAAAAGCCTGAACAGGTGATAGATTAGATGAGGGTGTAGCTTGATTGGATGGATGAGTTGGGCCGGCCTTGAGTACCACTACGTTAGTGGTACCTTTAGCCTTTGAATAATTGGTTGGTGGTTTAGAAGAAGAAGAGGTTTCATTCGACTTGAATGTTGAATTCTTATTTCGTAATTGGATTTTCTTCTCTTCGATAGCCCGAATTTCTAACTTTTGTGCCATAGTAAATGCCTCATCGAATGTTCTAAAAGTTTGGACCTACAAGGTCGGGGAGATATGTCTAGTGCAAGCTCATGTGAAGAGCTCGATGAGTTTAGTTTGTGGCAATTGAAAGGTAAGTTGATTGATCAGGCTGCGCCAGTGAGTGACAAAATCTACGATAGATTCATCCTCATACTGACGTGTGGAATATAATCAGTCATGGTAACTTTCTTGGTGATATTGATAGAAAAATGATCCAAAAAAGCTTGGGCTACTTGATTGAATGAAAATATGGAGTGTTTGGGTAACCCACTATACCAATCTAATGTAGGTCAGTGAGGGACATGGGAAAAGTTCTCAAAAGTAAGGCATCATCATGAGCAATCAAATAACATCCATGTTTAAATGAGTGCAAATGTTGTTGTGGGTCTTCCTTACTATTGAAGCGGTTGAATTTAGGCATTTCCCAATGCACAGGGTATGAACGGATGGGAATGGATGGGTGAATAGGCTCATTGTTGCAAATCTCATCATAGGTAAGAGAGTTACGGGAGCGAGACCGATGCCTCCAGTGTTTGCATCTTATCCATCATCAATCTAATTAGGTCATTGGTGGGTTGTGATGATTGGATGCCTCCTATAGCATGTGAGGAGGTTGGTTTTGGGTGTATAATGGGTGTGGCATTCCAGTGTATGGGGCTGCCATGTAAGGTGGTGGAGAAGAAGGCAATGAAATAGGGGGTACGTACCCGGAATGAATAATAGATGAAACAGGTGGTTGTTGGTAGTATGTATATGGGGGAGGAAGGGTCGTGGTAACCCTAGTGGTAATAGGGGCTAAAGATTGTGGAATGGAAAGAACTACGTTCTGAAATGGGGTAGGGGTCACCAACACTGGAGGTGGGAATGTAGCTATAGGTATGTGTGAGACATGAGGATGGATGAGGTTGTGTTTGGGGTAATCATCGAGGGTATGGTGGATGTAATGGGTGCCACAGAGGTAACAAATGCGGCAGTCATGGGGGGTATGAAACCTAACTGTGAAACAACTGGGGATAAGGTGGATGTAGGTAGCATGGAGCTAGATGGGGCTGATGCGGAAGTGGGTGTGAGAGTCGGGGGATAGATACGGGCATGCCGTATATCAACTGACCCGAGGCATCTCGAGTGGATGAATGGGAGAGGTAAAACTGCAAGGCAACAGGGTTTTAGTCAAGGAGTCATGCGAACTCCTCATCTCTAGTAGTGATATTGGTAGGCTGGATGGGATCCATGGCTGGTGATAAAATAGAAGGTGGTGAAGGACTAGGTGGGAGTGGTTGGTGACTGGCATGGAACACGAGGGCATTCGCTTGTCTTCGGGTCAGTACCATGTGAACTAGTACTGATCAGGTGGGGGTGCTTCTCTATAAATAATATAGAGAATAGCAGGAACAGGTGAATAGGTAAAAAAAAATGGATGACGTAACAAATGGTGGGTGGAATATGAAATAGGCTAGCGATTCGGTTAGGAAAAAAACGATCGTCGGTCGGGGGTACCTTGCGGTCACTTGTAGAAAATGGACAGTGAGTAAACAGTGAAGTAGAAGGAAAAATCTGACAAGTATGCCAAATTTGGGGATGTGTAAAATGTTAATGGGAAAAGTGACAGTGATAGAGACTATGGAAAGTGGAAGAAAGTGAAGTGAAAATGTCCTTTTGAATAGGTTAGAAAAAGGACCTGGAACGATGTCGTTGGTTGTGTTTAACCGATGGCGGTCAGAGGTAACCGATGGTGGTTACTATGAGATTGAAACAATGATGAGAAAAAGTGGTTGTGAATTAGAATTTGATGTGGAATCAAACCCAGAAATTTGAGAATGATGTAGATGTGGTCTAGACACACTCAGATGAAGTCAGAATACTCGACTATGATTGGGAATGTGCGAGGAAAGACAAAAATAATGATCGAAAGCTCTCACCTCAAAACAAAATCAAACAAAACACTAAGAAAGAACGTTCCTAGAGTGCCTATTCTATTACGTTTGTTCAACTTATGCTATTTAGGGACTGACACATGAATTGTGAAATAGAGTTTTTGGTGAGGATGGCTTCCTACAAAGAAGGAGATCTAAAGGGTGAGGTTTCAGGTTTGTTATGGTGGGGGTGGGCTTCGCTCTGAAGTATGACTCGACAGAGCAGCGAGCTGGGTGCCCATTGTGCCATGATCGTGTGATCACCTACAGCTTCTTCCAGGTAAGATGTTGTTTAAGAATGTATGTATTTGAATTTTTGTGTGGTTTGGTAAGACTCAGAGAAAGAGAAAAGGATAGAAGTGATTTTCTATGATTTGTTTGTCAACCATCAGTTGGTAATGACTTCCAGCGTATAGGTTGCCCTCAATTAATGTGAGCTAATGTAGAAAATCAGAATGAAATGCAATGATTTTAAAACCCAAATCAAAAATGTGAAATTGGATGACACAATAAGATGAATAGGAAGAGGGATGCTCTTTCACTAAAATGTAGAAAACATGAAGAAATGATTCCTTTTAAATACACCAAAAGAAAAGTTTCCTTTAGAGAAAATAGAAAGAAAGGAGTGGATTACAGGGAAGAAAATTAGTGTGTACGCTTTTAGAAGGAAAAAACACACAATTTTTCCTAGGAATGAATGAAATGCAAGGAACCCGGATGGGTCCCACCAGGCATGCCAAAATGTTTCACCTTTTTCTTAGATTGTTTCTTTGAATTGTTGATGAAACAGATAGGGTAACGGGCGTAGGAGGAATACCTATTCAAATGTCGGTTGATGGGTTGTTGTGCGTATATGACTTCGAATCCATAGCTGATTGTGAGAGCTTCCTTTTGGCTAGGAGGAACTACTTGTAATGAAAGCAAGACCACCAGAAAGAATTAAACAATATGGGTAGTGAACTACCTAGCGTAAGCTAGATCTGGGAAGTATGATACTTCTAGATGGTTTGTCGATCCTTATTTTAAACAAATTAATGTTGAAAACAAGTAAATCCTATTGTTATTTTAAAATGATTTAGGTATCTCACTTAAAACACAATAAGAAATAGATCTAATCTAACAGGCTAAGCTAGAATAGAATCCACAGGTCAAATGGTTGGTTTTGGGTTTTGCAGGTCTAATAAAGGTCTCGGGTAGGTCACAGGTGAGTGAGGGTGAAGTGTAAAATTAGGTGGATAGGTCTCTGTTTAAGGCTGTGTGGGAAAACACGAGAGACCTAGCGTCGGTCGAGGGGTGACCGGCGCGGTTAGGTATAACCGGCGCTGCGATTCTTGTGAGATCGAAAATGTCACAGAATGAGGTTTTGGTCTCCTTTGTGATTACACAAAGGATTTTGGTTGGTTGGGATGAGGTAATGGGTGACTGGAGTAGGTTTTTGATGAGGTTTTAATGGGTCTATGGAGATGAAAAGTGTTGGAGATGGTCAATAGGGAGCAAGATAAACAATGGATGATAAAATAATGATGAAATGAAATAACCAGGAAAGTATGATGTTGTACTTACTTGGATTTCATTTTGAACGTCTATGTGTGAAGGATGGAGGTGTTGATGATGGGTTTGGAGGCTGCAAGTGATCACCAACTGAAGAAAATCTTCTGCATGGGCTGCATGCACGCTCCTCTTTGCTTAGATAGATCTGAATGTGGCTGGGATGGCTGTGCAGGAGAAGATGCTCAATCTCCTTCCTTGGATGTGAGTTCTTGCTGGAATTGGCTCTCTGAAGATGCGTTATCTTTTGAGATCTTGTTCTTGCTCATCAAATTTCTTGCTTCCAACTTCCAAGTTCCAAATTCCAACCTTGAGAATAAAGTTGTTTTGGGGTTAAAAAGGGGGTAACCGACGGTGGTCGGCTTAACCGGCGATGGTTAGGGGTAACCGACGTCGGTCAAGGTGGGATTTTCTAGGTTTACTAAACTTAGGGAGATCCTCCTGATTTCCTCAAATCTCATGTTGTTATCTCCATGGATTAGACTGGGAGCTTCTTGTGAGCATGCGGGAATGTGGTTAGAGGGAATGTAGGCATTGATTTTTAGGGTTTGGGTAAGTCTTAGTTAGTTATGGGAACTTACTAAGAATAGGTCTTAGGTTGAGTTGGCTTGGTGAGTTGTCTAAGTGAACTGTATGTGTAGATATTATTTAAATAATAAATATAGTGAGGGTAATGTATTAATTTAATTTAATTAATTAAATTAATATTCTTGAGGAGTGAAGGGGATCATTCTTTAGGTAAATGTAATAAAGGGTGCTTATATGTCGAGGGACAAAATGGGAGTGTGACCTAATTTTAGTGTCTACAACAAGATCTAGAAATAAAATTATGGGTTAAATAAATGCAAATAATTTTTATCTATTCATAAAAAATCGATCATATAATAAAACACGTTCAAAAATAGAAATCAAGTGTCTAAGCGATACTCTTGACCCATCAACTTCGCAAACAATTGTGAACTATCAAATCCCACTGTGATGCCATCACAAACAATCGATCAAATAATAACACCCATTCAAAAAAGAAAGCAAGTGTTCAACTGATACTATGTGATATAAATAATCACTAGAAAATATGATTCCACCAAAATAGATTAGTATTCAAGACAACTAAAATGCCAAAATAGCTAGTGTCCATTGTCCATGTGAAACTGTAAAATACTGCAAATATCACTATCTAGAATAATTAGACCATCCACGCCAAAAATAGCTATAGTCAAAACTGAATCCACGTGAATCTGCCAAATCTATCCCAACATATTAAACTATATAAAGGATAGAAACATTTTGTATGCTTACCCACAACGGTGAAAGCGCTATCTATTATAAATGATCAACATGCATACCTTTACACTAGTTTGTTAGTGCAAATAATGTACATACCAATTGTAACCACATAGGGTAGTTATAAATATATGCCCTAAAAATAAGGGTCGTCATGTATGTGTAAATATCTTGTGTAGACACAACAAGTTTGTATATTAATTAAAAAACCAAAAAGGTGTCCAATTTTGCACAATGACATTTTTAGAGAGATACTAAAATGCATTTCCAAAAATAGACATTATACCCATGCCCATTGAATCTGCATACTCTCTGCTAAAAATAGAAATGGTATTTTCATCCTTAACAAGTAAGAATTTTAATCGAGTATGTTTAACCTGTCCCCCAGATCTTCTTTACAGGTGACACCATTTTTCCAATTTCATAGAAAATAAAAATATGGGAATTTTCCTTTCAACATACATCGGAAACCCACAAAATGCTCTGAAAATTTTGCATGCTACTCAACAATTACAGCTATGCAAATGTAAATCTATCCAATTCACATGATTTTTCATTTTCCACATTAAAATAGAATGGACTCATCGTGGTTTTTCTATGGATAGATCCAAGGTTGATTCATTTTTAACTGATGGTTTAAAAACTTCTTTTACCTTATATACCAACTTTTTCTTACCATACATCGAGATGGATTGTTGGATGAAGTTTCCAATAGTTATCAACCATGTGTCCACTCATACGACAATGAGTGCAATAGTTCCTCTTTTATCCTTCGAGGTGAGGAATTATTTTTACCATTTCTCACTGAAAGCTACGAGATTGGTTTTCACTTTAAGCTCATCGGGAAAATACTTCTACAAGAATGGTTTCCTCTTCCAACAAAGGCTACAGAATGATTAGTTCCCCACAAAACGTGCATGGAAAATCATTCATCATAATCTGTATATGAAACCCATTCCATTTTAAAATAAAGAGTGGACCATCAACAAATTTACCTT
The DNA here is from genome assembly GCA_018340775.1 of Taxus wallichiana var. yunnanensis. Classification (NCBI taxonomy): domain Eukaryota; kingdom Viridiplantae; phylum Streptophyta; class Pinopsida; order Cupressales; family Taxaceae; genus Taxus; species Taxus wallichiana. Next base: position 605,265,128 of record CM031239.1, on the reverse strand, counting down.
GTTTTCCAAATTTAGGATTATGATAAGAAATAGGAGGTGGAATTTCATTACCTCTTCTCTGAATTTTCTTACCATTCTCTAGATGTTGTGCTAGTGTGGTATTCACTTTGCTGTTGGAAGCTCGTCTTCCTTCAGCATTCTTGGATGTCTCTCCAATATCCTTTCCCACACTAGAGTAACCCAAACCTGCATAACGAGGATGATCCTCGACTTGTATTGGGTTAGCCATTCCTTGGTTGTTCTTACCAAGGTCAATTCATTAAAACCCATTTTATCCAACAACTTAGATCCTATACCTTTAATGTATCTTGCAAAACCACCAAAAGCAAGCATACCTGAATCTAAATCCGAATGGGATGAGGAGTCTGATGGTGACATACTTACAGTAAATACATCTGTCATAGTTTATGCATATGTAGTCAAGGGCTTCTCCCCTTTCTCACCATTTTTTAATCTTTCCAAGATCTCATCCTTGGATTGAATATCCGGTTTCAACTGAGCATCCTCCTCCTCTAAGGAGAAATACATTGATCTCAGGAGAGAGTTCTCTTCCTAGATCACGGTAGTTAATAACCCCAAGTTCATCCAGTTTCTCATGTTTGGATGACTTGCCCATTATTCTTGTTTCCGCACATAACCTATAACTCTCAACACTACACACTACAATAGAAAATTAAAAAGTCCCAAAAATTCCTACAAACTAAAAACTAAAATCAAAGATTCAAACACAATCGAAGCTAATCGAGCAATATAACTGTTTTGATACCAAAACTTGATCCAAAAACACAAGTTTTAATTTCACTTTTTAACCGTTTTCTAGGATCTTAAAATTGAATCAATTTTTCAAATTAAATTACTCCAAAATTGATCAATAATATGATTTTTATCTGATTTGTGACTAATCCAAAATTGAATTTAATTCATTTGAAAATTCATTGTTTGATCAAAGCCCCAAAATTTAATTTTACTAGATTTAATTGATTTTCCCAAATTTTTCAAATCCCTTAATTATTGCATCCAAACTGATATTTGAATTATAATTATTAAATTATATGATAAGTGAATGTAAAAACCGAGAATCGAAAGGAAAAATTAGACAACACAAAAGTTGTTTACGGGGTTTGAAATTCCTACTTCCTTGGGTTCATTTTAGAACCGATCCATTAATTTCAGATTTTTAATTTACAATAAAAATATACAAATAAAATAAATGAACCTTATAATCTGATATAAGTTACCTAAGAACTCTTGAGCTCTGAAAACAATCAAAAATATTTCTCTCCATGTACATTCTTGGCCCATGCAATAGCTTGTCCTATAGTTCTTTGACAAAATATGCACAAAAATATTTCCAAAATCAGTTTAAGAACTCCAAATTAGAAAAAACATTATATCACCAAAATCATCTCAACATTTCTCACAACTCTCCAATTTACACCAAAATCTATTTCGGCCTCTAAGTGCCTCAAAAAGAAGGATTTCTGAAAATTGTTTGTTATGCACTACTACACAGATCTACAGGAAAAAAATGTTTAAATAAAATTTACCTCCTTTTATTTCAATTGCCTATGGTTGGTAGGTTGGTAAGGCTACATATTATTTTGGACAGATCATAGGTTCTAATCCATTTGATTCCACTATCCCCCATACATAGCAAACGGAAATCTTTTATCCTTATATGGGAATCAATCCCATAGTCCACGGGAGATAATTTTATCCAAACCTTTTAATAAGACTAAACCATCCTATTTTCATGTGGAATGGCCACGCATAGAATTTTTCTACCAAAATTGGAGGTCCACATGCTCAAATGGAGTAGTGCCATGTGTCAGCATATGATTGGTTCACCTTTTGCCACATCATTATTTTTGTTGGGTTTGACCGCAACTTTGACTATGCATATCTTTCACATACGGACTCAGATTTGGTCTATTAAAAATGTGTCAAAAATATCGTGACAAGCACTATGCCATAGAATTGATTTTTTCAAATTCCAAGACCATAAATTTTCCAGTTTGACCAACTTTGACCAATGGAAACTTTTGTAGTCAAACTTCATTTTTAATGTTCTTGGAATTTTCAAAAATCTCTCAAGATGCTCTACTACTCCACTATGGTATATGGAGGTTTATGAAACATCTGCACATCTGAATATCCTCTGGATCAAAAATCGTGGCAAAAACCTATACCGTAGGTGAAAATTTAAACCTTTTATGAAACTTATTGTAATTACCCCAAAGGAAAAAACTTAGGAATGGGTTAGGAACGTCCATACGGTCCCGAACCTACTATACGATTTTGACCGTGTGCTTTATTTATAAGTTTCTTTGTTTGATGTTGTTTCGAGTCATTTTTCTTGTTTTGTGCTAGTGTATGAGTCCAAAACTTATTTGTGTCTCCACTACTGGGTGTAGAATATACCCAAATGAATGCCCCTTCTTTTGAGGCATGTGTGATGAAGAGTTTGAGCATGCGACTAAAAATAATAGATGTGTAACGAGTGTCAATAATTCTAATAATCTACATAGAAAACACATGAAGGGATGATGTGGTGGCCACCAAGAAGAACATGTACCTAAAAATATAAAGTGCATGTTGGAGATCATGGCGCACAATCAAAAGCAATAATATCAATAAGAATGATAGTAAAATTAGTGTAAATAAGAGAGGCGATAGTAATCAGTAATAGTAAGGAATATATAAGTGAAAATAGAACAATGTAGACATTGTCATGCAAAAGTCTTAATATATACAAACATGGGACACCCACGGTGTCACAAGATAATCAAGGCCTTTGGGCCTATAAGCAATAAATTCAATGTCACGCAAGTAAGACATGATTCCACAAACATGGGACACCTACGGTGTCACAAGACAAGCAAGGCCCTTAGGACATGTTGACGATTATCTTTCTGAGATGAACCATCAAAGTCATGGGATACCTTAGGGATGTGGGACATGCCCCCTAAGATAACCTCTAAGTTTTATAGAAGTTGGCTCTTCTATATTGGTGTGAGGTAAGGGTTAGAGGAAAAATAATACAAAGTGCAAAACTAACTAAGGTGATATGCCGAAACTTATTTTAAAAGGCACAGAGATAGATTTTGAAAACTGTTTAGAATAGTTGAAGAGCGTTTAGCATGGTCTACTATTTTTAGAAGTATCTTGAATTATCAAAGGCCGAGAAGGTGTAAAACATAATAATATGTAGATGATAGATGCATATAGAAAACCCAAGGGCATATAACACGATAGATATTCAACATTTATCTAAAAACTACCAACAATAATGGATGAAGGACACAAACTATTGAGAGCTAAAATACACAGAACAAGATCCCTTTATTCATAGAGAAAATAATACATATAAGGCCAATATGGCACAGATTACAACTTTATTCTATAATGAGCCTTGCTAAGGCTAGCAAACACAATAACTAAGCCTAAAATTCTCTTTCACAGTTCTGGTGTCTTTTTCTTTTCTATGGTTCCTCCTTCCTTTTGTTCTGGATCATAATATTCCTTTATATACTCCAATGGCTCTTGGTTCAAATTTCATAATCAGATCTTCCACCGCCAACATTCAATTTTCCTACAAAATCTTTCATTTTTTGGGCAAGATCTCAACTGCCTATCTGTGATATTTATGATCACCTTTAATTCATCCAACTCCCACTCCTTTGGTTGGTGATGATTCTTCCCTGCCATGTGGAGGTCACGCGCTTAGTCTGAGGGCCTTTCTTGGGGCTTTGTCTTCAAACCTGCGCCTAGGTGATGCGTGGAGGTCATGCACTTGTTTGAGAATGTTCCTTTTCTCTCTTTATTTGAAATTGCACTCGGGTGACACATGGAGACCTTGTGCATTTTTATTGTATCTTTGACTTTTTAATCCACCTAGGTAACTTTATCATGCCTAAGACACATGGGTGGTGTGGCACAAGTTTGAGAACATTCCTTTCTCCACATTATGCCCCGAGTGTGCCAAAGGGACACGTGGATATCTTCCGCATTTAGCTCCATACTTAGCTGAATTTGGGCTCAAACAAACAAAACAAAAAAACTAGGGCCGAGGTGATAAAAGACAAAGTGGTAGGTAAAAGAGCCTTACATGACAAAACTCTACAGGACATAATTAGAGTAGCAAATAAAAACTACACACACAATTAGGAAACATGTATAGAATACTCAAGTATCATAATATGATGAAATGGCATAATAAGTGATATAGAAGAGCATATTAAACCAAAAGTTGTCAACACCGCAAAAGACTCATGTGTTAATTCTAATAATGTAAAAGATAGAAAATACACTATATATGTAATCAAACACAATGAAGAAGTGAAAAATCATGATAATGAAGTAATAACACATGTTTTATGTGAAGGTATGCCCCCAAAATAAGTATGTAAGGAACCATGATAGCTCCCATAATTAGGGATCAATATCTATGTCATATATCATGCTCAATATACCATGTGGACACATGTGTGTAAAGAAAATATGATATCTATCAAACCATAAGGATAAACAACATGTATAATGTAAAATGCAAACATGTACGCTAAAGAAACATGTCTTGAGTTTTTCATTTTTATAATACGTGAATGTTTTTGCATTTTTGATTATATCAATGTTTTTGGAATTTTCTAATGCATATCTATGTACATGAAGAGGGATATTATCTACGATGAGGATATAAAAAGGAGGTAAAACAACTATTGAAGATGATGGAAGGCCATGACTCGGATGTGCTAAAGAAAACCGAGAAAATAATGAGGCGAAGTAGCTCTAGGAATAATGTGTAAAGTAGAAGATTTTCAATTAAGATTTGTGTTTAGGATTTTATGTCTTGAAGAGATTAAAAATGGTTGATATTGATTTTTGTTAATGTGTGCAAGTTGTTGTTATAAGAGAGGTATGACATAATTAAACTATAAAACATACTGAAATGTGACCATTACTAAAGTAAGTAGGGGCATGAAAGGAAACCTATTCTTGGAACATAATGAAGGGAGATCTGCATATGCCCTCGGTCGTTTGAGAGGGATGTTGAAACTAGTTAATACCATGTGGTAAGTGAGAGAATGTTAGTTAGGTGTGCTACAAGAGAGTTATTTCATCCTAGAAAAGTAGTCTCGACATCCGTTGTGTGTAAGATTTAGCATTTTGTATGATTTGATTTATATAAACCATACATGGGGAGAGAAAAATGCATCTTGAAGATCTAAATGATGGGTGAAGACATTAGCAGAAGGAGTGTTATGTATGATGTGTAATTTGTATCTAATACTTTATCATGCAATAGTGGTAGGTAATGTAATAGGCTTACAAATACCTTGTGCATGAGAACCAAGTCCTTATCCAGTGAATCCCTATTTTTGAAAATACGTATAGCCAATTCCATATTGGTGAAAGGAAGTAGGTGTATGCTCAGTTGTAGATATTTGAGTAGGAGAAATAGACTATGGTATGGATATTTGACTCAAGAGAATCAACTAAAAAAGGATTAATTTTTAATATATTTGTTTAATAATCCTAATGATTCATGTTATAAGCAATAAAGAGCCATGTCTTGCTCCATTATACATTGAAATGGTCATGTTTAGATAAGAAAATCCATTTGAGTCTATTAGAAGGTTTACAAGTGAGTAGGGTGTTTAATTTGGTTTTTAGGGCCTCATATTTTGTTTCCCAACAAAATGAAGAATTTAAATATTTGAATTTTCATAAGAGAGTGGAAGAGTCCAATTGTGATCTTAGAGATCATAATGTTATGCAAAAGAGTTTGTAAGGTCATGTTGGTAGGTTTTGGTGATGTATAAAGGATCCTCAAGATCCTAATATTCATGATAAATGTAATTCCATCCTAAATTCACCTAGAACAAGTCCAAGACACGTTCAAATCAAGATAAAAATTGAAGAAACCCAAAATAACATGCTTTTACCTTGTCATAGGAGGTTGAGAAAGTTGTGGTAAAGAGTGTCAAATATAGAATGGTTGTTGTAAGTAGATATGCATCAACTTTATGTGAGGAATGGGATAATAGATATATAAAATATAAGGCATGTATGTTCCAAGTAAGCTTTTAATGAAGGAATAAAGGAGCTTCTGTTTCTAGGAGGAACCAGATTTTGAGGCATTATAAGTTGTAATATAGAGAATAAATTATCTTTTTATGATTTCATGGATGATCAGCCTATAAATAATGTGTAATTAATGTTTTGATAGTCCTTAAATCTCAAGTCATGCTTATTAATAGGTTTTTACTAATAAATGGTTAAAAATAAAGTTCTAATTACTAGACAATAAGTAAATGTTATTGTTGGAAAGAATTTGTGCATGATCACCTTGTGGAGCTGTAAGAGAAGAGGTAGGGAATATTTATACAAATTTGTAGAATTTAATTTTAGATCTTGAATTTTTAATTTTTAATATTGAGTTTTTTTCAAGATAGGTTTGAGAAAATTTTTAATTCATGTTTTAACTAGCTAAATTTGGCAAATTTGATATAAAAATTGATGAAGATTCGACACATTTCATTGTTTTCATGGGTTTAGATAGATATATATTATATATATTCATGTATTATATATATATATATATATTATATATATATATTTGATATAAAATGATTGAAATGAAGATTCTTATAACACATTTCATTGTTTTCATGTTATATCATTTAATGTTATACGAACATATATATATATATATATATATATATATATATATATATATTCATGACAAAGTTGTTTTATGCCTAATTTAGAGTTGATTGGAGTATCATCATAGAGAAATTGTGCATTTTCCTTTAAGAGAAACCTTGGGAGTCATCTCCATAACATGAAAGAGCCAAATGGGTATCTAAAAAGTATCATAGTTCTATTTGAAACTTGGTGTATTGAGGGTATGAGAGTATGAAAGAATATTATGTGGTGAATATATTAGTGTTAAAATCCTTTGGGATGGCTTTCTTAAGTCAAAGATCAGTTAGAGTGAACTAAGATTAATATCCTTTAAGCTAGTCTTAAGATGTTTTAAAGCATTTTTATGTGTTTCCAAAGTTGGGAGGTGAATATCATGATAAGTGTAGATAGACATGATAATAATAAGTATGTTGGTGATGAATACCTTAAGATTAAGATGGTGTTAGTTATTAATTCCTAAGGAAGGCATAACCAAATACCTCAGAACATGGAAAAATATAAGGATGATACTTATAATCTTCATGATTTTGGTGTTTGTGTAGGGAGGTGACTAGGAAGAGTGTGCATAGTAATAGTGGCTGGTACAAAGGATGAGGAAGTGAATGGTGATAACAAATATATGACAAGGAGTAAACCAATACTTTGTGTTAAGAAGAATTTTGGTAAGAGAAGATCACAAAACATGTGCCATTGTTGGAAACATCAACCAAAGATCTCAAGATCATCAAATTGAATATGATGACTTTGTTTCTCAAAATGATTGCAATAAAGTTGGAATAATATATGTTGACATTTGAACTTTTCATGCTTATGAATAGTAGGTTAATATTCATTGCATCATTTTGGTGTCAAAACGTATAAAATATCTTGGGAATTTAGAATATGCAGTGTTTTGTGATTGAATTTCATTTTGAGTGATTTTTATTGTTCAATTAGTATGGTTCACAAAGTGATTTTCATAAATTTTCATGATTGATATTGAACTAAACAAAGTGATTCAGTTGAACACATGTATCTCCCATCGGAAATTCCAAAATAGATAAGATAAGGGGTGTTAAAGTTGGTTATAGTAGTTGGAAAGAAGAAATTTTCCCTAAGGTAAAGGAGAAGATTGTGAAAAGGAGTTCATTGAAACTCAAGTAAAAGGCTTGATAAGACATTAGAGAGGACCAAAATACTAGGGTGAAAAAGATCTAGGTGAGGACCTAAGAAGACCAAAAGTCCAAGGTGTAAAATACTTAGGTGAGTTATTGCTAAGGAGAAGAGAATATAGGGGAAAGAGAATGAATAGTGTGAAGAAAAGTTTTAAGAAAGAGATGAAAAAAATTGTAAGAAGGAAGATTTGGAGTTTGAGAAAGATAATTTAATTGAAGGAAAAGGTGAAAGAGTTTGAGATCATGATAGAACAAATAGGAGAAATCATGTGGATTGGTTAGAAGATAAAAATAAAGGTGAAGTGGCCTATAGGGCTACTTTTTGAAAGAAGAATAAGGTAAAAATTAATTTCATTGATAAAGGAATAGAGAAGAAGACAAAATACATATAAGGTCATAGAGACAAAGGAGGTATCAAATAAAGAAGAGTTAGTGAAGGAATTTATCATAGTGGAGGAAAAATATGAAGATGAGGAGGTGATTTAAGCATTTCTAGCCTCTCTTAGAGAAGAAGAACAAGTGGTGTTATCAAAAGAAGCACCAAGAGGGGAAATTTTGCCTCAAACTTTTGAATCTAACATTTAATTTTATGTTGTGAATGTAAGTATGGATATTGATGAAAAGGAGGTCCAAATTGATACCTTAACACTTGAAGATCATTATGGAGACTAGGTAATCCTCCAGCAAGAGGATGAAATATATGGAAATAACTAAGAATAAATCCAAGGTCATGATGATGAAGAGGAAAATTTTAGATTGAATGAAGCAATCAAGAAAGAGGAAGGACTTGAATTTGATGTGAAGTTGACAAGAAGAGAAGTAATTATTAATTTCATGAAGGAACAAACACACAATGAAATAGAAGGATAAAAAACTATTGCAATTCCTCTTGAAGAAGAACTTATGAAGGAGATTGCAGCATTGGATGAGTACGTAGGAGTGTCCATGATATAAATTTTTCCATAAAATTATTCTTTCGTTTTATTAGTACATAAGAGAAATAAGAGGATGCTTTGGAATTCTTGGAGCATTCATAAACAATAGAATAACCATTGAAGAATAGTTCTATCCAAAAATAAAAAATGAGATACTCACGGAGGTTAACAAAGAGTCCAATGAGAAATCATGATGGCAAGAAGAGCATGAAGAGACTCTTAAGTCTTAAATTTTTATATCTAATTGTTTATCGAGTTATATATGTGTAGGTATATTTGAAGCGGAGGAGGAGATTGATTCATTTGGGCTCATGAATCTTGAATAAACATGGAAGAAGGAAGAATATAAAGATAAGCAAACAAGTGCTAGAAGGAATGAAGAAAAGAAGAAGATGAGAAATTGGAAAAGAAAGAATAAACTTAAGTGTGGATCCAAGGAATATGTACAATTACATGAGAGATTAATTGTAGAAGATAATTCATGTAAAGGATACATCTAACAACAAAAGAAAAATCAAAGGTATAATGAGCGAAGCTCATGGAAATTTTCAAGCCTAAAAGTTTGATGTGGGAGCATTAGCTAAGAAGGATCAATTTTGTATATATTTTCTAATAATCCTAATGAGTCATATTGTAAGCAATAAGGAGCCATGTTTTGCTCCATTATACATTGAAATGGTCATTTTTAGATAAGAAAATAATTTGATTCTACTAGAAGGTTTGCAAGTGATTAGATCACTTAATTTAGTTTCTAGGGCCTCATATTTGGTTTCCCACTAAAATGAAGAATTTAAATATTTGAATTTTCATAAGAGAGTGAGCAGAAAAGTCCAATTGTGATCTTAGAGATCATAATGTTATGCAAAAGAGTTTGTAAGGTTGTGTTGGTAGGTTTTGGTGATGTGTAAAGGATACTTAAGATCCTAATATTCATGATAAACTTAATTCCATCCTAAATTCACCTAGAACAAGTCTAAGACATGTTCAAATCAAGAAATACATTTGAAGAAGCCCAAAATAACTTGCTTTTACCTTGTCATAGGGGATTGAGAAAGTTGTGGAAAAGAGTGTTACATATAGAATGATTTTTGTACGTAGATATGCATTACCTCTACATGAGGAAGGAGAGACTAGAGATATATAATTTAAGGCATGTAAGTTCCATGTAAACTTTCAATGAAGGAATAAAGGAGCTTCCTGGTTCTAGGAGGAAACCAGATTTTTGAGGCATTGTAAGTTGTAATATAGAGAATAAATTATATTTTTGATGATTTCATGGATGATCAAGTTGTAAATAATGTGTAATTCATGTTTTTATATTTATCCAATCTCAATTCATGCTTGTAAATAGATCTTGACTAATAAATGGTTTAAAACATAGTTCTAAGTACTAGAAAATATGAAAAGCTTCTTGTTGGGAAGAATATGTGCATGATCACCTTGTGGAATGTTGGGCTGATAAAATCATGCCCAAGTATCAAATTTGAATGTGATATTAGTGCAAAGGAAGAGGGTGTGTGGATAGGTATAAAAGGTTGACATATTTGTGTTCTAAGGATTCGCGCCCAGGAGGATAAGGTTCAGGATTTAGCCATTTTGCATGGATCGGACTATTAATAGGATGGAGTGAAGAGCATGCATGGGATCAAGGTAGAATAATTTTTGGCTACTCAAAGGCTATTTTGGGAACAAGTGGAAGACCAAGAGTCATGCAGAGTTAGAGCTAATAATAGGATTAGATCCGGAGCTAATTTTAGATGATCTATTATTAGGAAAATCTTGCATGCTTCTTTTAGTTATCCTTAAATGACACATGGCTATTTGAGTATCCAACCAATTTTGAGAGTGCATGGGTGGTGAAGGAAAAGTCCCCACCCCTATATATATGTATTAATTTGCATGGTTTTAAAAACCTGGATTTATCGAGTCATCTTTGTTGGTTTATGAGCATGCATGACTTATGATAATACCCCGATTATGTTTTCAATTTCTACTTGTGATGAGTTAATATAATTGATCTTTGTGGATGGATATTGGTTGTTGATGTCTCTTTTCATGGCTATTGTATGGTAAATCTGATTGTAATAGTGATCTGATCTAATATGTTTCTTTATTATGTGTGTTTCCAAATTGAGCCCATGGATCTAGATTATTATGGAATATGTACTTTGATTGTGGTTATTATGGATATGCATGCTAACACCCTTGGTAAGACAGTAATAAAGAGGGACCTAGCAGTTTTGTGCGCTTTGGGTGAGTGCTCAAATCTATCTGGATTAAGTACCAGCGTGCCTAGGCATCTGAGTATAAAAATAAAGGCTACATTTTGGTTCCATTGCTGAGACCTCTTTTCAAACTGTTTACCATGATGTTGTATGATGATGGTATATCGGTTGACTCTTGTGGCCATTGAAGATTGGGTAATTGATGAAAAGATCAATTTGCATGAAGATATAGTCTGGACCTGATTTCAATGTGCGCGTGTGGGTTGAAGAACATATTTATCATGAGCTTTATGATACATTATTTTTTGTTTTCCAATAGATTTGTACAAGTGGTTGTCAATGTATGCATAAAAAAAAATTGGAGTTCTGAGACCAAGGATTTGGATGTAGGAAGAGTACTAGGATTTGTTTGATGCGGATGAACCTTGGATGTGTGCTCTAGATTATTAGTGGGTTGGTGTTATGCACAATTATACTTTGGAATACATTTTTTTGACATATTCTTGTCCGGAAGTTGTTGAGTTTGAATTTTTGCAAGCCCAGAGGATCTTACTTTTGTGTTATTACTTTGTAATTAAGATATTGATGGTGGTGTTGAGTTTAGAGCACTTCCCTATGGTTAGCTAAACATACCACCACGTGTGCAAGGAAGGAGCATGTGTGGTGAAATATGTTGAACCTTGCGGCAGAAAGGTAAAGAGAAGAAAGGTGACTTAAGTACAATGAAGCGCGGGAGAGGGAATTAGCAAAGCAACGTGAAATTGAGGAGTTTATGGAGTTACGGAGGATGATGTCTCGTGAAGGATTTGAAGCTCACGTGGAATACATGGAGTTGAAGCATTAGGCTCTCCCCACTTAGGAAAGTGTAATAGAGAATCCCCTTCAACTTTTGATGAGAGTACATTAAAGGAGGAAAGATTGAGGACCACATGCACACATCTGATCCCACCTGGTGACCTAGCCCTTGCACTTGGTGTTCCAGTTCCATAAGTAATCATTAATCAACATGCGAGTGTAGGTAATCCAATAGTTTTAAGTAGATATCATTTTCCTTTAAATACAGAAGTGCATTAGACAACACATTCATCTATGGTAGCACAAACATCATCTTTGTTGTTTGGAGGCCCGATTGGAGGAATATTTTCTTGCACGTCATTAAGATAGAGTGTGGGCATGCAAAACATTGGGAACATGTATGGAAGTACTACAAATTTACAGACTATGGGAGTTTAGTTTAGTAGTATTGTTGGGATGCGTAAGGAAGTAAATCCATTGGTCTTGTGCACTCTGCTACAGAGGATTAGGCGGATCAGGAGGTTGGAATCAAGTGGATCAGGTGGTTCTAGTGGTGGAGGAAATAATGGTGGTGGTTTTGGTTATGGAGTCTGGAGGATAGGCCCCACATCCCCAGCAACCTTAAAATCAACCTTGAAATTTTATTACAAAATTTCCCTCCACTTTCTGGAATATAGAGGTATTGAAGATGCTACAGAACATGTGCAAAATTGTGAGATGCTATGGCACACTAAGGGAATCAACTATGCAGATAGGAAGGCAAGTTAGTTTTCTACTACTCTTCAAGGGTGCGATCATAATTGGTACAAAAAGTATGACCTGCATCAGAATGTGGTGGATTATGATGCTTTTTGCACTATGCATTTCTAATTGAGTTCCATATTCTAGAGTTTGAACATAAAAGTATCAACGTGCTTAAGGATATCAAATAGGGCTTATCAGAAAGCATTCACGAGTATGATACATGTTTTAAAAATTTGTTGTCAAATTTGTATTATGACATACATCCTATTCAACATGCACAATGGTTTGTTGGTGGGTTATTAACTCCATTCAAAAAGGAACTATCTCATAAGACTTTTATGGATCCGTGCAACGCTTTAGAGGTGGATCTACATACCGAGGCAGTTGGGAGTGTGGACACTGGAGTGAGTTCTTTTTAGAGGCGTAGATTGTAGCTACAACGAAATAGTTGGAGAAGCTCTCTGCTAATTCAGCTCATGAAACACACAGTGGGATATGGTGTATAAATTACGAGGTTGAAGGACATACCAAGGATAACTTTTCCCTCACAAGTTGGTGTGTGCCATGTTGTTGGATTGTGAGATTTTCATTTGGACCATGATGCAAGTAGATGTCCTCTTTGTAGTGTGTGATCCAGAAGAATGTGTCCATGTACTATAAGATTTGCAAGACTCATACTCATGACACCATTGATTGTAGATTGATTGATCATATCCATGACAGGCCATTAAAATTGGTGTGTGCCAGACTAGTGTAGTAGGTGGATCTAAGGAATAAGGAGAATAACATAATGAAGGGCGCAACAATGGGGATAACAAGAGTAGAGGATTTTGTGGAGGATATAGAGGTCGTGGTCGTGGCGGTGGAAGAGGAGGATTTCCTAGAGGAACTTGTTTTACTTGTGGATATCTTGATCATTATCAATGCGAATGCCCTCAAAACGTGGTTTTCTCATGGTGTGAAAAACAACATAAATTTGAAGAATGTCTAGACTTGTATGAGCATATGAGAAAGTAACATAAGAAAGACAAGGATCAGTTATGATTAAGATACAACACATAGATGGAGATAAATGGATGTCAAAGGTTGGACTAGAATTCTAAATTACAACTCCTCTTAGTTACACACACACTGTTGAGGTTGTGCGCGCTCATGAACCTCCGAAGTATAAGTTGACTATAATAAATAAATAAGTGATAAATGAAAAGTATCCTAATGTTGAACAACATAAAGAAGTTTACCTGAGAGAATATGGATGTTATCAGGGATATGCAAAGAGAAATTCGGGGCTTGAAGGAACAAGTGCAAGCGATGGAATGAGAAAATAAAGTTAAACTCTCGTAGAAGGATGTAGATGATTTAAAGGAAGTATGTTGAATGTTGCACCAAGAGAATATAATCCCCTTGTTAGGAGAGTGGTTGAGAGAAAAAGTACCATGCACAAGTAATGAGTGCAAGAGGTAGATACTACATGCAAATCTACCTCCCCATAATCATGAGTATGATAAGGAGATTACATTGAATTTGGTCATAGATGGATGACTTTTGAGAAATATTATGATAGATACAGTGTAGAAGTTAATGTAATCACATTGGATGCATGGGATCAGATGGGAAGGCCACCATTACAACCTTCTTCAAATATATTATATATGGCAAATAGAACTAGAGCCATGCCACTTGGGGTGTTAAAGGATGCAACTATTACAATTCAGGGAGCTAAGTTTATTGGAGACTTTGAAGTATTGGAGCTAGCTAAAGTAGATAGTTTCCCAACATTACTTGGGCACCCTTGGTGTTATGTGAATAATGTAGATTTGCACTTCAACAAGGGGTACATTAGCTTTGAGAATAAGGAATAACATGTCATTATACCTTTAACAGATGCAAAGGTTGCTCCGTATGTTGAGCCTTTGAGTGAAGAAGACTTAAACAGGATATACACGTGCACAATTAGAGACCCTGAGGTAACTAAGCCATCTAAGGAAGGAGTAATATAGTGGGATGATGCTCAGTCAGTTAGTGATACCACAAGTATTTCTTGTGACAACTAGGTGCATGGAACATATGAAGTGGTTGGGCGAGAGGTTAAGAACATAGTTACTCGTATGATCAGGCCATGCATGGTTAGGTGTTTAAGTTATAACCAGGTACCTCAGTATACTAGTGATGGGAACCCTGATATATTTTTGTGTGCCAAGGAATCCCAGTGGAGGAATGAAGGCTATAGAATAAACATGTTGGTATATTCTCTGCACAGGACATCATCGTGTTGGTAGGATACACATAGAGACAACCTATTGGAATGATGAGAGGTGAGAATCACCTTTTCTACTAGGTTTCTAAGGAGAAATGTACCTTCACATATATGTAAATTCCATGGGAAGTCCCTACTTCACACCACTTTCGAGAATGAGAGACTTTGGATGGAGGGGTAGGAGGCCTTACCACCATCACTATGGGTAAATAATTTCTACGCCACCCTAGGTGGATTGATCATGCCTTGTATGTCCATGCATATTTGAGAAGGGAAATAATTAATTGGAAAGAGATGACCTCGGGTATGATCCATACTTTTTATTACTTTTCTACTAAACCTCCATGTCAATGAAGCACTACAGATTATGAAGTGCCTTACCTTGGGAGATAGTGTGAAGGCTGAGGAACTTTTGTTAGAAATTTTTGAAGAGTTAGATTTAGAGGTGCGCCTTGACCTTGAGGAGACTGAAGAAGAAGAAATGGTCCGCACCTAGGAAACAAAGGAAAAGGGTAAATGGGTATGCTTGATAAATGATGATGAGGAGGAGGATAATAATTTGGATATTAACCACACTGAAGGTATGCGTGAGGTGATGGATATAACATATGAAAAGGCACACATGTATCATGAGCCTATGAAAATGAAGAAGGTTAATATTGGAACAGATGCAGATCCTAAAGAGGACACTATTGGTGATTACTGGTCGGAGAAGGAAGTGGCTAAGATTATTGAACTCTGCACGTGACTTTCAAGATTTATTTCCATGAGGCTATCACGAGTTGAAAGGAGTACACCCTTATTTAGGTGAGATGAGAATCAAACTTAAAGAAGGTGCATGCCCAATTAGGAAGAGGCCATACAAGATGAATCCTAATCTTGTGCATTAAGGTGAAGGAAGAAATTGATAAAATGCTCAAGTCTGGTATAATTGAGCCATTGAGGAGTCGAGTGGGTAAGTCCCATGGTCATTAGTATTAAAAAGGATGGGAGGATAAGGATCTATGTGGACTACAGATAATTAAATGCTTCATGTGTTATTGATCCTTTTCCCACCCTTTCACCGAGGAGATCCTTGAGGGCATTACAGGGCAAGATATACACTTTTACAAATGGGTTTTCAGGATATCAAGTATGCATAAAAAGGAAGATCAAGAAAAGACAACTTTCACCACTAAATGGGGAAGTTTTTCATACATAGTTATGCCCTTTGGACTGAAAAATGTGCCAATTGTGTTCTCACGCATTGTGTAGGATTTTCAAGACTTCATTCATAATTTTTATAGGTATATCTAGATGATTGGATAATATATGGTTTAGTTAAGGATCATTGTGAAAATTTGAGGCTTATGTTTGAGAGGTGAAATTGAGCATCTCTCTGAATATTAAGAAATGTATCTTTGTGACACCTTTTGGCATTTACTTGGGTATATTATTCGTAAAGAAGGATTTTTGGTAGATCTAGCCAAGATTGTTGTGATCTTGGGATTGGAAGAACCTAATAATCAAAGTGAAGTGCATGGATTTCTTGGACATACATGGTATTATAGGAAATTCATTAAGGGCTATGCAAAGATTTTGTGCCACTAGAAGAACTACTAAAAGCTAAAGGAAAATTATATTGGGGGGTGAGGTATAATGGTAGACGTTTGAAACATTGAAGGAAAGGTTGACCACCACACCTATTTTGCACTTTCCTTTTGGGATAAACCATTTCATGTTCATGTTGATGCTTCTGG
The DNA here is from genome assembly GCA_018340775.1 of Taxus wallichiana var. yunnanensis. Classification (NCBI taxonomy): domain Eukaryota; kingdom Viridiplantae; phylum Streptophyta; class Pinopsida; order Cupressales; family Taxaceae; genus Taxus; species Taxus wallichiana. Next base: position 605,248,571 of record CM031239.1, on the reverse strand, counting down.
GATGGAAATTGGTGTAGTGTTGGCACAACCAGGAGAAGGAATTGTAGACCACCCTATTTGTTTTGCAAGAAGGAATTTGATACCTAGTGAAAAGAAATTATACAACTATTGAGCGCAAGGATTTGTCCATGATTTACCACTACATAAGTTTAGACAATACTTATTAGTGACACCATTTATCTTCTTCACAGATCATATGGAACTTAAGTATTTAGTCAACAAGCTTGTTTTGCAAGGGTGCATTTGTAGGTGGATACTACTATTTCAGGAGTTTCAATTTCTATTATTGTAAAACAAGAAAAAGGAACTTATGGCCTAATCATTTTTCAAGAATAAATTCTAGTGAGGACACACAGAGCATTGAGGACACAATGTTAGATGCACAACTCTTTAGATTAAACCACGTGCCCACTAAACTAGAGGACATTGTTGTATTTTTGTGCACTAGAACAGGCACCTGAGGAATGAAGACCTTAGAGAAGAAACAACTTGCAATACACATGACACCTTACCAGTTGATAGGTGGAGATTTGTATAAGCTAGGTCATGATGAAGTTTTGTGTTGGTGTGTTTTGGAGCATGAGCGTGATGGTATTATGGAAGAAGCTCATGGTGGAATTGCAGGAGGTCATTATGCAGGAGATGTCACCACGCTATAAGATTTTGATGGTTGGCCTTTGGTGGGAAACTCTATATAAATATATCAAAGACTATGTCAAGGCATGTGATCATTTCAACACCTTGGGAAGCCTAGATCCAAGGATGAGATGTCATTGAGGCCTATTGCAAGTGTTGAACCTTTTAGAAATGGGAATTTTACTTTTAGGTCTTATTTCCCCACTCATGCATAGGACTAACATGCGTTATATTATAACTTGTATAGACTATCTGACAAGGTGGGTAGAAATAACACCTACAAAGGATTACATGACAACTACAGTAACAACAAGATTCTTATGGGAGAACATTATTAGTAGGTATGGATGTCCATTGAGCTTGACAAGTGATAGGGGCACTCATTTTCTTAATGAGACCATCAAAATTCTTTTAGTTGAGTTTATGGTGGCACACCACAAGACAACACCCTATCACCCATAGGCCAATGGTACTACTGAGGATTTCAACAAGATTTTGGGACATACATTGACAAAAATTTGTGATGTTGGAAGAAAATATTGGGATGAAAAAATTTTTGTTGTACTTTGGGCATATAGGATTACCTACAAAAGATGTGAATAAAGGCCACACCATTTTGTGTTTGATGCGAGAGGTTGTATTTCCTATGGAATTCATGTTGTCATCCCTATGTATTGCATGCGTAGGAGGATTAGATGATAAAAAATATGTTGAAGAGCAAATAGATAAATTGATTCGATTGGATTAGCGGTGTGTTATTGCTCAGTGGAGCTAGAAGAAGAAAAATGAGAGACAGAATGCATGGCATGATAGGCATATCAAGAATAAAGAATTTGAGGTTGGAAAGATGGTTTTTCTATATAATTCAAATATTTTGCACCACCCTAGGAAGTTGAAATTTCATTTGTTGGGACCCTTTGTAGTAACAAAGATATTGATTCGAGTGCTTGCTAGTTACTGAGGATATAGATGGTACTTTATTTTAGTTAATTCAATGGGAGTAGCTAGAAATCCCTACTATAAATAAGTCTTCTTGGTGTTTGTAATAAGGCAATATTTCCACTTAGATTATATTTCCCTTTAATGTAATTCCTTTAATGTGTTTCCTTTCATCGTTGTTATGCTTTGTTAATTTAGTTCAATGTTTTGTTGTAATAAGCGTGTTTGAGTGTCGGAGGTGATTATTATCTATTGGATTCATGCGCAGAGGACCGTGTATATTTTTAGTGTGGGGTGGAGCAGATAAAAGTGTTTTTATAGGTATTGGAATATAAACAATTTTGAAAGATTGGTGTGCATAGAAGAAATATGGTATAGTGTGTTTGAGTTGAGGTACTTAAAAAAATTCCTTAGATTAAAAACCAAGCGTAGATGGATGGATGTGCAGTGTAATGTAATGTAGGTAGGTAACAACATGGGAAACTACTTGGTATGAGGCATAATGGTTGAGGTATTGATGCAGGGAAGCACACATAAGGAGTCTATGGCCGAGAAGTAGTAGGCTTGCCGAGAGAAGGTTATGATGGGGAAGGAAAGAATACATGGCGTGACATGTAGAAGAGTGAAAGAGAGGAATTAATGCCACATACATGGTGGTGGTTGAGGAGAAATTAATGTAGATAAATTTTGAAAACATCTATAAAGGAAGGTGTTTGCAATGTTATTTTTACCTTGCATCCTTTGAGTTTTTGAGTTGTTAAGTGCGACAAAGTGCGGAAGTGCAAAGAGCATTTGATCGAGCAGCAAACCAGGTGATTTTGGAACATGACATTGATGGAGCTCCACATGGAAGGGCATTTGAGTTAGTTGGGTGTGTGTAGAGGGAAGGTTTGCGAGGTTAGGGTTTCAAGGAGAAAGATTTGTGCTGAGGGCACACTAGGGTACGGGGTATTTGAAAAAGTAGTAGAGATAAAAGAGTGTGAGGGTACAGTAGTGAAAAGTTTTCAGTTTTCAAAACACATTATCACTTAATCATAAAGATGGCACCAAGGAGAGTGATGGTTAAGGAACCCGTGACAAAGGAGGAACCACATGAGTGGTTTGTAGAGATGTAGTACCTAGAGGAGGTTATTGAAGGAAGGTCGTGGATATCCCAACTGACTAAGTGCAAGATTAGTGACATGAATCACCATACTGAACAAACCTTGAAGGATATAAAGGTAGAAACCATCTTGAAAACAAACAAGGAGGACTGTGGATGGGAAAAGGGTAATGGATAATTTGATATACAAACTATTGGAGAGTGTTAGGGTGATGTAATTGTATGAGTTTTTGTTCTTTGGCAATCCACAATAGATAGTTGTACCAATGGCTTATGTCATGCGTGCACGAGGATTATTTCTATTTTATAGGTAGATGAATGAGAATTATAATGAAGTTGATTGGTAAGGTTACAAGAATATGTTAATCTTGTTTAAAGATTGTAGGGGACCTCTCAGATGATGAGGAAGTAGAGGAAATAGTCATCGCGTTTAATTATCGGAAGGAATGGTGATCCTTTAATTGTTGGAAACATAGAATACCTAGCTACAAGGGTAGTGGCACAACTTGTTAGCTACAAGATGGGCCCTCGGAGAGGTGGAAGGAAGTGAACAAGTGTTGGTTGTACATAGCGCATAAAATGGCAAACAAAAATTACTATAACATTGTGAGCTACATTACAGAAAGTATAGTGATGAGTGCACATCCAGGTAAATAAAGGTGAGAAAGATAACTTGGGGCGCCATCTTACTTTTTATTGTGTTTAGTGAAATTGGTGTGCCTGATGGGCCAAAGGAGAAAATGTGGGAGTACCCTTTAGAGAACAAGTCCCCGCAAAGAAATTCGTGAAGTATACTTTCCAAGGCACAATCTCTAATACTTATAAGCAACGCCAAGAGAAGTGGTATAGAAGGATGTGCAACACATTTGAAGGGGAATGACGCATACCGTGATATTTTCTGGTGTATTTTAGGGCAAAGTAGAGTTTGAAGTATATCAACACTTGTTTGGGCAAATTTTTCATGAAGACCAACAAGAAGATCCCTTGGTGTAAGTTGCCTTTCTCCTTTACTGCTCGATACTTTAAAGATTAAGTGAACCGACTACAAAACACGTAAGTTACATTTTGATGCTTTGATAAGGTAGACGTAGATATTCACATTCTATGCAAAACTTATGTCTACCCTAACAAGGAGGCATATGTGGAGACAATGGAGTCAGATAACATTGATATCACTCCAGAGGTCATGGTTGTGGGGAGATAGATCTCACACACGTATATGTGTATTTAAGTCCTAGGTTTAAGGAATGGAAAATTATTATAGAGTGAGGACTTATTACTTCTGAGTCCTGCTAAAGGAAAATATACTATGGGCATGAAGAGGCCGCTTGAGGAAACACCCCAAGGTAGGAAAAATAGGGCATAGAGAATGTCTTTGAGTGAGAAGAAGAAGAACAAGAAGACATTACTACACTTGAGCATGGCAGGAGACAACTTTGTGAAAGGCACAAATTCGAGATGATGGCCTTGGGACTTCACATCCTATGAGGAGATCACCATGCATGACTCCTGTGAAGAAGAATGAGGAAGAAGAGAAAAATAAAAGGTGCAAGTATGTGCCTATGAAAGATAGTGATGAGGAGAAGTCATCAGATAGGGGTGTGTATAATAATGTTTCCACACCTAGCCTTAAGTTCAAGGGATGAAGGGATCGGTGATGAGTGGTTACTGATTTGATGTAGATGTCCCAACTTGAGTTTACATGAGAATGAAGACAAGAGATATGCTTGGAGGGGAATACGTAGAAGGAATATAGTGTTGAACAAATTGACCGATAAACAAAAGGATGAAATTGGAGAAGAGAACAGAGAGGGTGTTGGGACACAAGTGAGAATACATGTGAGCACGATAGGGAGCATAGGGAAGAAGAGATGATGTAGACATTGAACCTTGGGTACATCAATGACCCAACTAAGATTATACATGTCGGAGTTCCGAGAGAAATCTTTCCTGGAACAACTGTATGGATGGGATTTGATGGACCCGAAGATGGAGAACATGTGGGAAATAATTATCATGGAGTATGTAGACTCACATGGATGAGCCTGTATTTGACATGTGAGGAGTCATGTGATACAAAAATAATGAAGAAGGCTCCACACTCTAGACATGTGACAATCAAGCCAACGGAGTTCTCGGATGAGCAGGAAAGTAATGCGTTGACGAAGATAGCTGCAGAGGTCACTCGCAGGAACATTGATAAAGAAACTACTTTGAGGATGGTGCTTGAAGATAAAAGGATAAGGAGGAAGAAATTCAGTGCCTAACTAAGAAGAAGGATAAAGAATAGGTGAAGGCACATGCCATTCTGGATATGGCCAAAGATATTAGAGATAAAATTTTGGCGGCATGGCCTCAAGTATGAGAAAGAGGTATCTGGGGAATTCCCCTCCGCATTGCACTATTTACGTACTTTAGTCCATTTGGTATTAGATGAAAATAAAGTGCATGTGTTGAGTGAGGTAGAAAAAGCTGTAGAGAAATAGAAGAATTTTTCGTAGAGTCGGAGAGAGCTAAGAAGAAGATTATGCACTAGATAACAAAGTATGATGCCATACTTGATACTTTGAGGGATAAATTAAAACTGACAAATTTGGCACTAAGGATGTGTGAAGAACCTGAGCATATCATTAAGACAAGGACATTACAAGAGGAGAATGTAGTCCTTGTGGTGAAGAACAATGATACTTTGGGGTGTGAGGAGAGGTTGGCGTTCTTAGCGAGAGAAGTGCGATGCACTTAAAGAAGCCAGGGACCCTCATGATGACAAGATAAAAGAATTGGGAAAGTTGATGGCATGACGTATGGATGTGATGGATGGAATGGTTTTAGGTTTGGAAAATGTAGTACGGGAGCTGAAGCACAAGGGAGAAAATATGACCTTGGAATAAATGGATGATATGTTTGGAGATATTCCCACAAGGGTGAAGAAGGGACCCATAAACTAGGATGAGTTGGAAGTAGACATCAAAAATGAGTACCCTGAGATTTTTCTACCTGATGCATAATAAGCGTGACGGATATTTAATTATTCTTTCAGTTTTATAATTCTTTTATTCTTTAAGTTATTCACATTCTTTATTCTTTGGAGGTATAAGTTGAGAAACCTCATTTCGAGGGTGGAAATGATATTAGTGTGGGGTAATTTTGGGCTTATAAAATCATGCCTAAGTATCAAAGGTGAATGTGATATTAGCGCATGAAGGAAGAGGGTGTGTGGATAGGTATAAAAGGTTGACATATTTGCGCCCTGAGGATTCACGCGTAGGAGGATAAGGTTTTGGATTTAGCCATTTTGCATGGATCAAACTATTAATAGGATGGAGTGAAGAGCATGCATGGGATCAAGGTATAATACTTTGTGGCTATGCAAAGGCTATTTTGGGAACAAGCGGAAGACCAAGAGTCATGCAGAGTTAGAGCTAATAATAGGATTAGATCGGAGTTAATTATAGATAATCTATTATTAGGAAAATATTGCAAGCTTCTTTCGTTATCCTTGTAGCGACACATGGCTATTGTGAGTATCCAGCCTATTTTGAGAGTGCATGGGTGGTGAATGGCAAGTCCCCACCCCTATATATATGTATTGATTTGCATGGTTTTAAAAACCCGGATTTATCAAAGTCATAATGTTGGTTTATGAGCATGCATGACTTGTGATAGTACCCTAATTATGTTTTCAACTTCTACTTGTGATGAGTTAATATAATGGATCTTTTTATATGGATATTGGTTGTTGATGTCTATGTTCATGGCTGTTATATGGTAAATCGATTGTAATAGTGATCGATCTAATATGTTTCTTTATTATGTGTGTTTCCAAATTGAGCCCATGGATCTGGTTATTATGGAATATGTACTTTGATTGTGGTTATTATGGGTATGCATGCTAAAACCCTCGGTAAGACAAAGTAATGAAGAGGGACTTAGTAGCTTCGCACGCTTTGGGTGAGTGCCCAGATCTATCTAGGTGAACTACCAGTGCGCCCAGCATCCGAGTATAAAAATAAAGGCTACATGGAACCAAAAGAGAAAAGGTAGAGAATGTTTATACAAAGTTATAGGAGTCAATTTTAGATCTTGAAGTGGAATTTTTTCAAGATATTGAGTTTTTCTCCTTCTCGAGATGGTAAAACCATAACCTAGGGTTTAGATAGAAAATGCCTATAATTCATGTTTTAAATAGTGGAATTTGTTTAAATTTTGTATACAAAGACTAATGAATATGCTCTAACACATTTCATTTGATTCATGTCATTTCATGTTGTACGGACAAATATATTCATGACAATGTTGTTTCAGGCCTAATTTAGACCTAATTAGAGCATCATCATAGTGAAACTGTGTATTTTCCATTAAGATAAACTCGGGATTCTTCATCATCACCTGAAAGAGCCAAATGGGTATCTAAAAATTATCATAGTTCTAGATGAAACCTGGTGTATTGATTTTAATTAGTCAAAAAGTTGAAATTCAGGGCTAGAAGACCTAATAGATAGGTTAGGGGTTAAGAAAGAGCTTTCTTTAAATTTTCTTATGTTTCAATCAAGGTAGAAATATGAGAGTATGAATATAATATTATTTGGTGAATATATTGGTGTTAAAATCCTCCGGGAGGGATTTCTTGAGTCAAATATCGGTTAGAGTGAACCATGCCTAATAACCTTTAAGCTAGTCTTGAGATGTTTTGAAGCATTTTTGTGTATTTCCAAAGTTGGGAGGTGAATATCATGATAGGTGCAGATAGAATTGAAAAATATAAGTATGTTTGTGATGAATACCTTAAGATCAAGATGGTTTTAGTGATTGTCCTAAGGAAGGCATAGCCAAGTACCTAAGAATTAGGAAAAATATAAGGATGTTACTTACACTCTTTGTGATTATTGTTGTTTGTACAGGGAAGTAACTAGGAAGAGTGCGCATACTAATAGTGGATGGTTTAAAGGATGAGGAAGTGAATGGTGATAGCATATATATGACAAGATTTTGGAAGAATATTGACAAGAAGTAAACCAAGACCATGTGTCAAGAAGAATTTTGGTGAGAGAAGATCAAAAGCATGTGCCATTGTTGGATACATCAAAAAAATATCTGAAGATCATAAAATTGAACATGATGCCTTTTTTCTACAGATGATTGTAATCAATTTGGAACGATATTTGATCATATTTGAAATTTTCATGCTTATAAATTGTAGGTTTATATTCATTACATCAATATTTTAGTAAGAACTTTGATATGAGGAGGAGAAACAAACTTGGGTATGTATATTAGAGTAGGAACTTTTATATGAGCATGAGAAACATACTTGGGTATGGATATTTGAGTAGAACACTATATTATGGTTATGTATAAGGAATATACTTATTGGAATTATATGTGGTAATACAATACCTAAAGGGGTGAGGATCAACCTTAATGGTGTACACAATACATTAGTAAGAAAAATTGAGACAATTATGAAGAGTAGAAGGCATTGCATGCATAACATTAATCCAATGGTTTCCTAATAGAAAACTATAACTAAGATCATTGGGCATGATGTTAATAATGGTGGGTACGGTGTGAGAACATATGGTGATTCTTAGTGTAATTTGACCAAGTGGTTAATGTAGTAGATTATCAAAGCCACAAATGGTAATAGTGGGAGTGGACAAATATTTGGTAGGGATGCCTAAAAGGTGCAAAAAGGCAAGTGTTGTACATATTAAGACCAAAAACATTGTCAATGAGGACACGCTTAACCGGTGGCTTGTTGATGTTACTTGAATGTACAAAGGAAAACCATTGTCAATAAGATCTTGAGGAGGAAATCACTAGAAGCAAAAGATGTTGGTTCCTCTTGGAAAGAAAGACATTTGTTTACAACTAACTACACATAAGAAAAATCCATATTAGCATTAATAGGATCATGTTAAAGGGGATTGGGAAAATTTTGTTGATAACTAGGATCAACATTGAGATAGTTAAAAATGAGAAATTTAGGACACACGATGAAGCCATTAGAGAAATGAACAATAGAAATATCAACCCTAGAAGAAAAAATGGTGACAAAATCAGAATTATGAACTCTAAGGAGCCTATGGTTTGGAAATCAGAAGGCATAATCTATACAAACTTGGAAAGATCTTAGATTAAGTGAAGGATTTGATCAAACAGAGTTCAATAAATGTTTTCACCCTTTTTATGTTTGATTAGGGTTTTTACACTATAATCAAACAAGAAATGAAATAAGAACTACAAGGGGTTATTCTGACTAATTAACTTCCAACATTAATTATTCAATATAAAAATAACAATTAATACTTGTAAAAAATGTTCATGATGCAATAAAAACTCTCAAATGCATGGGATTAAGTGCACTTAACTAATTACAAGTGATTTTTGGTTGATCTCGGATGTTGAAACATGGGTTTTGGACCTAGCCATGCTTTGAAAATGAGAGTGTGAGCCAAAGATCTCCTAGGTTAGGACCGTATAGTAGGGGCAAGAATGTCTTTACAGTGGTCTAGGCCCCTTTATACGGTTTTACACTTGCTCAAAACCGTGATATGCAAAAATGGGTTTGTCACTTGTCTAAATCACTTTATCATTGTCTGCTGTCGATCACTCTTGATTACACTTTGTGAGGGTATATGCATATTATACTCTATCCATAAAACCCTAACCATTGATGAAGTCATATAAAACAACGTACTTGATGAGAATGGGTAAATAACACTTGTTTGAGAAAGAGAGCAATTCCAAGAACAACATCATGAAAGAGTAGAATTAGTAAATTTGAGTGTCTACACTCTCATATTGTGTAGTTGAGAAACTATTTATCATTTATCAATTGTTTCTATCATTTCAAGCATGAATGTATTATTTTGATTGTGAATGGTTAATGTTAGAAGTCAATTAACCACAATTGTCTACCTATTACAAACCCTCCACCCTTTTTAGTGTTGTGCATTACCATAACACATTTTAGAGATTTAATTAAGGTGAAAATAAATGTTATCACTTATGGATGGATTTTTGGCTATAACCAAATCCAAATATCCCTCAAGGATCAAGATAAGACTACCTTTTGTACCAAATGGGGCACACATTGCTACATCAAAAGTCCCTGTGGCCTTTAAAACACCATGCCAACTTATCAATGAGTTATGACCCACATCTTCCATGATCTCATTCAAAAATCTTTGAAGTCTATGTGGATGACCTTATTGTCAAAGATCATGACTATGACTTAGATATTTCTCTTGAATAACTTCATAAATAGAAGGTCCACCTTAACCTTGATAAATGCATCTTTTACACCACTTAAGGAAAACTCTAAGGAATCATCATATCCAAGTGAAGAATATATGTGGATCCTACCAAGATAAAATCCATCATCAACATGCCTTGACCAAATATATCCCATATATCCAAAAATTAAGGGAAGCTTGGGGATATCTGATGATATGTCCCTAAATTTTCCTATCACACTCACTCCATCAATAATATTCCTAGATAGGGCATCACACTTGAATGGACTAAATATTTTCAAAAAAAAAAATTATAATTTGAAAAAGTCTCTCCTTTTTACCCTAAAATCATATCCTCTATTTCTTGATGGTCAGCTCATCCTCTATACCTCCTCTACCCATGTCTTATTTGGGGAAAATTTTCCTAAAAGGATGAAAAAGGTAAGGATCAATCGATATCTTATTGAATATGAAACCCACTATACATCAATAGAAAGATCTTATCTCATGATATACTACACTATCACTAAGCTCGACATTACGTGATTAATCAAACTACCTATGTTATCATCCATAACTAGCCTCTTCACTATTTTTTATCCCATGATGTCCTTCCTATAGCTTGCATTGGAAAGTGGATGACACTCCTCATGAATTTTTATCTTTGAATTATAACATAAATGGCTATCAAAGGCCAAGTAATTACAAATCAATTCATTGCCACTTTAATACCATAACCCAACCTATTCCAATGATTTACCCAATGAGGATATCTTGCTCATTGAGGACATGTATCAAGATTTTATGATTAAGGATCACTATCATACCTTCACTCAACTCTCGAGTTCAGAAATTAGCCCCTCATAGCCACTAAATATAAACCTAAAAGCGAAACCCATGAAAACCAACACTAAAATATAATAATAGAAAATCATTGTTGACCTCTAGGAAAAAACTTGGACTCTCCATTTTGATAAAGAAAAGTGTCTTCAGGGAGTTGTGGAAGTTTGTGTTCTTACAGATCCACCGGGTAAAACACATCCATTCTCCTTTTGACTTGAATTTTATGTAACCAACAACATGGTAGAATATGAATACCTTATCCTTGCCATGAAATCCACTCTTGCTTCTAATATTACATATATCCATTCTATGTGTGACTCCCAACTTGTATTTAAACAAGTTAGTGATGTCTATCATTGTAGAATTGAAAAAATTTCATGAAACGATTCAATGAGTTGGCATGACAATTCTCTATTTTCACCATTGAATCCATTACTTGGGAACATAATTCCTTAGTTGATTCCCTTGCCAAAAAAAAACATTGCATGGTCCAAATATGTAAAAATCCTTGCACGTATCCTTCTCTTGATTCTACTCCTATTTTCCACATGGACATAGTCCCTACTACCCTCATTCCATGATATAGAGACATCATCCAATTTCTCCAAAATCAAACCTACCCTTTGGATACTTACCATTGTGAACATGCCAAAATATAAAATAAATATCTTGAGTACATCATTCAAAATGAAATTATCTATTATTGTATCTTCAAAGGTACCCTAATTTTATGTGTTACCAAGGATGAGGTCCCTTCTCTCCTCAAGGAAGTGCATGGGGAACTTGTGGTAGAAATTGTGGCGGCCATGCCATATCTCACAACTTCCTACATATGGGTCACTTTTGGCCTACTCTAGAAACCAACACACATGTCTTTGCAATGTAATCCATGTCAATATCATGATGATTCAATTCACTCTCCACTAGATTAAATTCAATTCCTTAAGACTACCTATCCCTTTAGTATGAGGGGATTAGATTAGATTTTCAAAATTCCTTGTGATGAGACCATAAATTAGCCATAAATTACCATTATTTTATCCTTCCAAGTTACCTTTGAAAGTGGATTTAAATGTAATCTAGGAACTTATAGTTTTCTTAAGATAGAATATAGGATATATATCTTTTCATTCTTTATAAATCTTTTTAATCTATTTTTTGACTAATCCTATTGATTATTTGGGAAAAAATGTAAAGTCTTGTCTATGTAGGCCATAAAGGAAATATAATGCTAGTATTGGAAAAAGTGGAATTGATCATGGATGATATATCTAAACTCAAAACTGATTTCATATTTAGATTCCTCTCAAAAATTATGCAAGTTCAAAAAAGAATCATCTCAATATGAAATTGCATGCAAAAGTTATAGTTGTTTTAAGTTAGCTCAGAACTCACAGATTTAGTTAGAAACTCACATGTTTAGTTCCGGAAATCATAGATTTTGTTCCGGGACACTTAGATTTAGTTCCAAAACTCACAGATTTAGTTCCAGAACTCGTAGATTTAGTTCCAGAACTTGCATCAATCGAATAACATTTAGTTTCGGAACTTGTAATTCGTATATTTATATTTTCAAGCAATTAAAATAGTGGACAAAGTTACAAGGTATAGAATGACAATTAGTTCTAGAACTTGCAATTCGTGGACAAAGCAGATTTAGTTCCAGAACTTGTAGATTTAGTTCTGGAACTTACATAAAAGGAATGAAAACTTTAGTTCTAGAACTTGCATAAAAGGAATGACAACTTTAGCTTCAAAACTTGCATAAAAGGAATAGCAGTGTTAGCTCCGGAACTTACATCAACGGAATGATAGTTTTTGAGGAATTGTGAAAAATCAGAGAATCCAATGGAAAATATGAGAGATTTTTTGTTCATAGAAATATTTTTAACATAAACCTCATTCATATTTGCTACAGGTTTTAACAATGAAGAGAAATCTAACTTTTAGTGAGCTACAGTCTGAGGAAAAGTGTATCAGATGAACACTAAAAGTTCCATAAATAGAAATAGAAAAGTCAAGCAGAAAATATGATGTGACAGAGGTTTTTGTTCATAGAAACATGTTTAACAAAAATCTCATTCATATTTGCTATATTTTTACCAATGAAGATAAATATAACTTTTAATGAGTTGTAGTCCGAGGAAAAGTGTATCGAGACGAGCACTAAAAGTTCCATAAACAAATACAAAAATTCAAACAAAAATTTGAGAGAATTTTTGTTCATAGAAATTTGTTTAACAAAAACATCATTTGATTTGCAATAAGTTTTACCAATGAAGATAAATCTAACTTTTAGTGAACTGCAGCCCAAGGAAAAAGTGTATCGATAAGCGCCAAAAGTTCCACAATAAAAACAATAAAGTCAAATGGAAAATGGGAAAGGTATTTGGTCAAAATCATATTTTGAGGAAAATTCTCCTTCCAATAATGAAGGAGAATAAAATCATTATTATTCTTGTTACAAAAATCAAGGAGAAGATTTAGGAGCAAATATTCCTAAAATAAGCAAGATAAGATTCGACTCAATAATATATCTTTCTTCATATTTTGTGGAGATGGAGATCTTAGTTGTTAGGATTGGAATAAATATAAGATCAGATTATATTTCCTAAAATAAGGAGTTGGTTGGATGCATGAATTATAAATGCAACCTTCTACACTGATATATGTAATTCTTTTCTCCCAAGAAATAAAGATTTGTTCTTTCTTTCTAATCTTTTGAAGTAAAGTTATTCTGCAAGTTCTAAATTAAAAGTATGAATTAAGTCCTCTTCCAAGGAATGAGATGGCCACTCATTCCAAGGAAGATGGATCAATGTGTTAATGTTTGTTTCTTTATTTCTGTAGTTTTCCTTTTGTTGTAAACTTTTGATTTCATGTTATGTGATCCTTCTTCAGTACAATTTTTGTTGTGAACCTACAGGTGTCTTTTTATCTTTCAGTTATTTTTAATTCAAGCAATTTCATTTATGCAAGTTTCATTTCTTTCATGCAACCTTTATTTATGCAAGTGTGATTTCCTTTATGCAAGCGTGCCTTTATATTCCTGCAAGTGTGATTTCCTTTATGCAAGTGTGTTTACATTTCTGCAAGTGTGCCTTTAAATTTCTGCATGTGTGATTTATTTTATGCAAGTTTGGATTGTGTTTAAAGGAGCCACTTTCCAAGATCTTCTTCTCTTAATGCATACAACCTTCAGACACCAACCTAGATTGACATTATTAATGGTGAGGATTGACGACCCTCATCGCCTTGCTCTTAAGACTAAAATCTTATCATCATTACCGCCATAAAGTATTTCAAATAAGTGGGTTAAAGTTATGCCTCTTACAAGTAGGAATAGCCTCACCACTTCTAAATGTATCCTTAACCAAATCATTGTCCAATTTGTAATTCCCCACACTATCATCTCTTAAAATGGTAGGATTTTCAAGTGCAAAAAATGAAACAACTTTGTGCTAAATTTAAAATAAAGTACAAGTTTTAAACTCCTTATCATCTATAATGTAAGGGATAAGACAGATAAAATAACAAAATCCTTAACAATATTATCCAGAAGACAATTTGAGAATCGTGCTCTAATCGACATATATAAAACTTTACCCTACACTCCAAGTTTATCATAATCGTATCTGCATACACTGGGTAACCCCATTCTTTCTTATATATGGTACTAAAGTAATCCTTCTACTCAATGTAAAAATTCCTTCCCTCCACATTTATCTTCATGGGATCATCCCAAAGTAGGAAATTCATGAGGCTCATCTACATTCTCCCGATCTACTTGACAAATAATGCTTGATGTTAATCACCATAACTATAAATACAAGGAATGCATTGTTAAACAACACATCAAACTAGTCAAGTCCGGGACATTGAAAATAGGCAACCTCATCTTCAAATTAGATTATACCCATGATAAATAAGGAAAATACACCCAAAAATCATAGGATCCCTATATAATAAAAAAAATCATTGGCCCAAGTACTTATCTTTGAAGGAAATATCTTTAAAGACCAACAAACACTCACTTTCTCAAAACATTCTATGCTTGAAATCCTCACCTACCCACTTACACATAGATGGTTTCTTTTTCATATGTACTTTCTACAACATTTTCTAAATTAACTACTTCATCAACCTTCTGTTTTACTCTATAATCATCCCACTCGGGTATTGGAAACACTCATTTTGATAATTCATGTCTAGCAACAACACAAATTGTACACTACTTTTGCACTATCCCACACTTTTCCAACTTGGTCAATTATGCTATCCATATTTATATCCCTTTCATTATTTCTCACATGCATAGCTCATTTATTCACACAATGATCATATTATTCCATAAAATCAGGCTAAACCCTCACACAATACAATCCTAGTTTTCAAAGCATTCACACATGCATCCTGGACTAAAACACCCTTAAAAGGGCATAACGTCCGTACATTATGGCCCTCCCCATCTAATTTGGTCCATTTCCCACCAATGAAACTTTATTAATTCAAATTATTTTTAGGACACTTCTAGTTGGCCTTATCCGAGCTTTCTAAATCCTATAACACATATATAAGCTAGTTATTCATCCATTATCAAGGAGGAGATCATGCACACTTGACACCCAAATATCCTAATGAGCATACACTAAGAGAAATCATAAGAAAATCCATTCCAAGACTCCCTTAAGCTTCATATACTTTGCATATTCATTATAGGGCATTCATCCACTTATATCTACAAATACAAGGAACATATCATCATTCCAAGTCAATTTAGGGAAAAGGTGCAAGTACAATCTCATTGTTACAAGATCATGGTTATCTATTTAGTTGCATACATTCTAGAGATCACATGCTAGGTGAGAATGACGTGAGGTTTGATCCCTCTTTGGAGTAGTGGCTATGTAGGAGTTTGACATGGGGTTCCCACAAACAACCTAATTTTTGTTTTGTAGGACTTCTTGGCTATCTAGGATTTTAAAACATCAATCAATTGACAACGAGCATCACACACAGTTTCAAGGCCCAAATTATAGAAGGGGCAAATCAAAATACAATACATAGACCTAGAAAGTATTAGGAGTAGAGGATTTGAAGGGACATGAGCATATGAAAAGGGCCATATGGGGGTACACTTTAGCCCATGCCATATGCTTTCTATATGCAATAGTTCAGAAATTGTTGATAATCGAGCTTTGTTAGGTCATTTTTAGACTATTTTAGTCATCGACCAATCCAGATCATCACACGAGCAAAATATCAGCTAAGTCATCTTCTTTCTCAAATTATAATTACTTTATCTATTATTTCTTATCATTGATTAATGGTTATTCTTGATATTGTTTCAATTAGCTTTGGAAATTAATTAATTAGGATAATCTACCATCGGTTACTACCCCTTATACAAATTAACCATTTAGGTTAAATCATTTGGTGAACATGAAATTGTATTTTGTGTAATGGATCTCTCTTATCATAGGGTTTCTAGAAATTCTCCATAGTGGTTGATGGTTCTCCCAAGGCATTTACTACTAAACATTCAAATGATATAAATGCATACATAGTTGCCAACCCTCAAAAATCTATATCTTTTCCTATATTCCACCCATGAGGAATCAAAATGGATCCAAAATTCTACCGATCTCACCGCCATGATCCCAACATCTTCCATTCTAGTTTCTTCTCCTTCCATCTCTATGGGAGAATTAGGTCTTAATTTCTCCATCCCTATTTCTAATACTCATCTTTCTTCTCCTCTTATCTATCGTATTCACTCCAATTATTCTTCTTGCACCTATGCCTTAGAATCCTTAGTGTGTGATCTACAAGCCCAATTTATTCAATTACAATGGGATACTACTACCTCTTCTTCTTTTATCAATTCCTCACTTCTTCTACATAGTCCTCATGGACCTAAATTTTCATCTTATCATCTTCCTCCCATTTTTGTTTTACCCGAAACTCCACTTTTCCATAATAAGTAAGATCCAAAACAACATATTATATCATTTCATGTTACTTGTGTATATTATGATTTTGATGAAACATTAATAATAAATTTGTTTCCTAGAAGTTTATAAGACTCTACGATTTTTTTGTTCATTTTGTACCATCTTTTACCTCATTAGAAAATATTTTTTTAGCACATTTTTCAATTAATATGGGAACTAAAATCTTTTATACACAAATGGCTAAAAATGAAACAAGGACCTAATGAGCACCTTAATGACTATGTTTTTCATTACAAGATCAATATTACTAAAATGAACAATATCCTAGCTAATTCTGAATTACAATACTTTTTTTTGTAAATCCTTTTGCCTCCTATACAAGATTCTTCCATCTTTGATACCTTTCATTATTTCAATCACTTGTGTCATATCCTTAAATACCAAGAAGGAAAGCTAATTTTAATGGGAAAAGTCAAATATGGTAATCAATCCTCCAATAAATCTCATGTTAAATACCAAGGTAAAACTACTTTCAAGAGTAAGCCTATTAAGCCCCAAGCTAAGGTTAATGCCACTATTAATGCATTTTCCCAACCTACGAAGATCCAAATTTAAGCTCCAAAGGAAATTTTACTAAATTTATTTTACCACTTGGGGAGGTGTTGTGATATCTCCTTGTTAGTAACCTTATCTCTATTCCTCCACCTCTCAAGTTGGATCCTAGTTGCCCTCAAGGAAAGAAATTTCATGAAAAAGCATATTGTGACTACCATCGATGCAATGAGAACTCTACAAATAGATGTTTTAAGATTGAATATGTAATTCAAGATATAATTGATTATGATGTAATTGAATGGGATGATCTTGTTACATCTAAAACTACCAATGATAATATCAAGCTTAAGGTATTCAATGGCCCGCTACCTAAACATGACAAAGGTGTACACTGAAGCAACTACTAATCATGCTTATAATGTGGTTTTTCCTACTCAATATATTGATACTCCTTTATATTTTCTTGTTGGTTCTACCACTACTTTACCATCCACCATTACCTTTACCGATGTGGAGATTCATGCTTCTTCCAAATCTTATTGGCACACATTGATGCATTTTTGTCAATCAAGCTTTTAATATCAGAATGATCAATCCCAATTTAAATCATAACACATGTTCACTTCCTCTTGTATTTTCTATTAGATTTCTATTATATCAAATCAATCTTATGTCGCCCACCTCCTATAGGTATACCACTCTTTCCATCACAGTTGGTGTTGATTAGAAAAAGTGGCTAAGTACTAGCCATGCGTAAAGGATGAGAACACGGACCACACATAGGAAGGCATGCAAGGAAGTGACTAAGGACCAACGGGAACACGTGGAAGCATGCATATAAATAGGTAATTCATATAGGTAATTCATATAGGTAATCGCGCGAAAGGTATGCGGGCAAGTGGAAAGGAGTTCAATGTGTAAAGGGTCGTGTATGTATACGGGTTATAGGACTTAGCGATTCCAAGTAAAGGCTAAAAATAGGAAAAATAGAGTTGGCGTAGCATGTAAGGCATATCCAGAAATAGAAAAGGCATCGTCCACAAGAAAAGCACATGCAAGATAGATGAATACCACACATGAACAAAGATAAATATAGGAATAAATATGGATAATGCCAAGCTAATTATAACATGATCTAGATCTAAAGTAAAGTTTTGAAAGCATACAACCTATTTTTAGGACATCTATTATTAGGATTAAAGCATGTAAGTGGTGAAGGATAAGTTCCCACCCTATATAAATAGGTGTCACACTCCCTTGTAAGTGTGTGGATATTGTTGTTATACTAATGACATATGTGTGGAAGTGCAATATTGGATAAATGTTACACACATGGATGTAATCAAAGTGAGTATTTGTAATAGATGATATTATGAATGAATGAATTATGCCTATGATGGAAAATTGTTTATGGATTACTAGTGTTAATAGAGATGGGAATGGTGTGATGGGAATCTAAATACTATTTTTATTTATTTATGTTAATTAGTTCCCATACTACATGTGTTATCTTTGTTATTATCTTCAACCATGTTATAATGGTTAAATATGCAAACCACATCTTGAAAAGTGAAACAAAGGAGGAACTCGGTAGGTTACGAGCACTTTGGGTGAGTGCTTAGACATATGTCTCGAGTGAAGTGCCAATGCACCCAACCTTATGAATTGTTGGAAACTAGACTTCAAAAATTATGTTTTGTTGCTTGGACCTTATTTTATTATTACTCGTATGATGTGGCATGCACGTAATGTTCTAGTTGTCCTTAGAAAATATTGAGCATTGGGTACACAATGACTAGGATGAATTTTCTCAAAGATAAAACACTTGACAATATTTTGATGCATGCAAATAGGTAGAAGACAACTTATATAATTCCTTGTATAAGACGTTCTTTAGTTTCTTCCCTTTAGACTTGTATGAATGGCTAACAACTTATGCGCAAAATAGAGTTATTTAGTTAGGAAAGAAGAAAGTGTGGAGCCCGAGATAGGTATCAAGCACTCTATGATTTGGATTTATTGTGGACACATACCGTAGGCCATCATCGGTGGGAATGTTTGATGTAAAATTATACCTTGGAATACACAATTTCAACATATTTATGCCTCTAAGAAGAAAATTTCTATTTTTGTGTGATCCATGAGGATCATACTTACGCGCGCTACCATTTTCAATGAAAATATTAATGATTGAGCTAGGGATGGATAACTTATCCAAGGCATGATAAAATCCCATCGCACATAGGGGTGGGAAGTAGGTTTAGGAAGGATGATGTTAGTCCAAATGGAAGAAAGAGACAATGAGGAGAGACTACGCATACATAATGATGTGTGAGAGAGGGAAGTCAAGAAGAGGCACTAGGGATAAGAGGAATGGGGCCGAGAGGAAGTGTTGAGAACCTCAGAAGGCAAGGGATCAGAGGACCATGTTCCTCAAATATTAGGGAAGAAAAACAAGAAGGACCCCTCAACATTTAATGAAATTAAGTCTAATGAAATAGTAAGAACCGTTGGCACGCATCTAACCCATCCTAGATCCCTAGCTCTTGCATTGGGTATTCAAGTTCTAAATTTTTCATATAAGATATCCATAGTGGCGAAGAGTAGGAAGGCAATAAGGGAACACCATGTTGGGTTGGAGATATAGGTAGGAATATTTTAGTATCAACACAAGAAGGACATCGAGATAAAGGCAATGTAACAAACTCCCATATTTGGGCTAAATTTTGTTGGGTGCACTTGGTAGGCATGACATCAAGACAGAGTAGTGGTATGATACCCATCGAGGGTACTCATATAGGTTGAATAATAGGTCAAACGGTTGGTGTGAAATTCATCACTACTACAAGGATGTAAGGTAGTATGTCTACAAGTCCTTGGATTGTAGCAAGAGGATCAAGAGGTTTAGGTCCTCCCTCGCATGGAGGAAATTCTAGTGGTGGAATCTAGGATCAAGATCTAGCCCCACTCTAGATACGGACCTCAACAACCAAGACAACAACTTAGATTTATTTTGTCATTTATCTTCATTTACCATAGTATCAGGGTGTGGAAGATGCAACAAAGAATGTGTACAAGTGTGAAGTGGAGGGCCAAAGGAATAACGACCCTGCACCAAAAGGCTATTGAGTTTGTAACAAAACTTTAGGGTTACACACATAGTTGGTATAGGAAGTATGATCCACACCAGACAACAATGGACTATGATGCATTGTGTGCCACTTTTTTAATGAATTACACATACCCGAGTTTGAGTAGTAGATCATTAGCACATTGAAGGACACTAAGCAAGGTTTGGATGAAAATGTTAGAGAGTATGATGCATGTTTCAAAACTTTGATGTCTAAGATTTATTATGACATCCTTAGAGAGTATGATGCACATTTCAAAACTTTGATGTCTAAGATTTATTATGACATCCATCAAAGTTAACATGCATAATTTTTATAGGAAGCTTGATGAAACATTTCTATAGGTAACTATCACATAAGATGTTCACCAACCTATGTGAGGTATTAGAAGCAACATCGCACGCAGAAGTAGTTGGGAGCGTAGACACATGGGTAACTCCATTTCTTGAGGCCCATATTGTAACAATGGCCTCTCAGTTGGAAAAATTATCTTCCAATTCATCTCATAAGACACACAAGTTGACTCTAGTGTACTGATTGTGAAGTAGAGGGGAATTCAAAGGATAGTTGTCCATGCAGGAATGTGCACGTTTTATTAACAACTTGTGAAATTTTTCACAAGAACCATGATGTCTGTAATTGTCTACTTTTGCAACGTGTTATAAAAAGAACATTTATTTGTATTTCAAAATATGTGATACACACACTCATGTCACGACCAATTTTCATCTAATTGATTAGATTCATGATGCTTGTGAAACAGTGGTTACACAAGACTAGCGTATAAGGTAGCTCGCAGGCACAAGAGGGAAAAAATAGTGAGGGGTGCAACAATGGTAATTGAGGATTTAGAGGTGGATATTGAGGTAGAGGTCATGGTGGTTGAGGAAGGTTCACATGGGGAACATGTTACACTTGTGGGTCACCTGATCACTATCAACACGAGTTCCCAAAGAATCAAGTTTGCACATATTATGATAAGGCACATAAAGTTGAGGATTTCCTAGATTTGTATGCCCACATGTGTAAAAATATAAAAAGGATAAGGGTGTAGCCATGATTCGGGTTGAACATGCAAAATAAGGATAGTGGGAACCTAAGATATTGGTTATGACAGTAACCTCAACCATTATTGGTCACTACATGCACAGAGGAAAGCACGTGTGTGAGAAAGGAAGATTAAAACCACTCATCCAAAGAGAGGATGTTGTTCATATGAAGTACCCAGATCTGATTCAAGAGAAGGAAGTATATCAAGAGACTATGGGCACCATCGGGAACTCAAAGGGGAGATATAATGTCTAAATGAGTAATCGTACGAGAGAGAATTTGTTAGGAATGTTGAATTTCCCGAAGGATGTGGATGAACTTAGAAGTATTCGGGATGTTTAGGTAGGAGAATATCATACCTCTATTGGGAGGATGGTTGTAGAGGGAAAAAATGCCCCACGTAGGTATAGAAATGGAGTGCTAGATTCTCCATGCCACTTACCATTTCCAGATCACAAGTATGATAAGGAGATCATGTTGGATGCGGTGATTAATGGATGATTAAAAAGTAATATCCTAATTGATAAAGGTGCGAAGTAAACGTCCTCACACTTGATGCTTGGAACTAATGGGAAGACCGGCATTGCATCCATCCTTGAATGTATTGTTTATGGATAATAAGACAAGGGCTATGCCCATAGGGGTTTTGAAGGATACTTCTATCACCATTCACGGAGCCAAGTTCAAGGGTGAATTTGAGGTTTGGAGCTATTTGAGGTAGACAACTTCCCTACATTACTAGTTCTTCCTTGATGTTATGCCAATAATGTAGACCTGCATTTTAATAAAATTTATGTAAGTTTTGAGAACAAATATGACCGTCTTTTGATACCAATAGATGACACAAATCCTATGCCTTATATGATCAGATCTCATCGGTGAAGAATATCTTAATAGGATCTATGCGCATATAGTGCGTGACCTAGAGAATGTGGAGCCATCAAAGGAGCTCATACTTTAGTAGGAATACACATAGTATATAAGTGACATTACTAGTGTGGCATGTGATACTTAGGATCATGGTACTTATGATATGGTTGGTCATGAGGTTTGGGGAAGAGTAACAAGAGTGATTACACCACAAAAATCAAGCAATTAGGAAAGTTTATTTTTCCAAATTACACTAGAGAAGAAAGGTCGGAATCATTATGTTATACTCATTAAGAGGGAAAAAAACACGATGGTGGGTTACGCATAGAGACATATTACTTAGTTGGTGCAAGATCAAAGTGGATTTCTTAAAAATGTTCGTCGAAGTAATCTCCCTACACCAATACAAGCTTATGATGGGAAGACTTCTCCCATGGTACATGTTCAAAATTGTGAAAGAAATTGGACAATATGGCAAGATTCTCTCGCCACCATCCCTATGGGTGCACAAGTTCTATTCTAATTTTCATGGGTGCATGCATTCTCGGTAGCATTCTCGTACATACATACAAAGCTTAAGTAGAAGATAACAAATTATAGTGAGCTAGTTTTAGGTATCACCCATACTTTTGATTACTTTTATACTAAACCATCGGTTCATGAAACTCTGTAGATTATGAAGTGCCTTACATTTAGGGATAGCACGAAGGATGAATAACTTATGACCAAGTTATTTGGTGAGGTTGATACTACAAAGTGTGTGATGATATGAAGGACTCGGAAAAGACCTGTTGGGATACGCTTAGAAAGAAAAGGAAAAGGGAAATATTATCTATCTTATAGATGATGAAGAGGTTAAGGGCCTTAATATTGAGCACAAAAGGTGTGCATAAGGTATTGGACCATGCAAATGAGAAAGTTGATTCTACTATGAACTATGAAGACCAAGAAAATAAATATTGGGATTTTAAACACACCAAAAGAGGTGATCATTGGTGATTATTGGTCCGAGGTAAAGATTATTAAAATCATCGAGCTACTATGCAAGTTCAAGATCTGTTTCCTAGAAGATGGCATGAGTTAAAAGGTGTGCATCCATCATTAGGAGAAATTAAAATCAAACTCAAGGATGGTGCACAACTAGTTCGTAAGAGGCCTTACCAGATGAATCTTAATTTACACATCAATGTAAAGGATTAAATTGATAAAATGTTTAATTCGGGCATTATTGAGCCCATTGAGGAGTTAGAATGGATAAGCCTTATGGTTATCGGTGTTGAGTGTGGAGCTTAATTGCTTCACAAAAAGCTTGTTTTTACATATTGTTGGATTTGTGATGGACTCGACATCGGTCGTGGAGTGACCAACATCATCGAGGTGGAGCAACCAACATCGGTCGAGGGTCGCAGGGTAGGAATCAATGTCGGCCAACCTGTGTGGAGGTGCTTTATTTTTGGCCAAGAATTAGATTAAATATTTTTCTTTAAAGATGATTTCTTGATTGTAAAAGCATAACTAGTTTCCCATAATAGATATATATGCATGTATGCATTGTATGAGGGTATGATAGAAGAGAATTGCAATTGTTTTACATGTTAGTTTCCTTGGTGAGCAAGAAAGAGTAGTTGAGTGAGGGAAAAGCATTGAACATCTTGTGAGGTGTTGGAAGATGGTAGATCTTCATTGTATTTCCTCTGATAAAGCATTGAATAATAATATTGGTTGTTTCTGGTGGACGTAGCCCACAATCGGGTGAACCATGTTATATCCTGGTGTTATTTTCTCTTGTTTATTTTCTCTTCTAGTTTATTTCTACACTCATTGTTTTTATGCTTTATCGATTTTAGATCTCGTGTAACATTATTATATGGTTAACCCCAACAACTAGTATCAGAGCTCTGCTTGAGGGTTTCGTGTTTTGATAGGATTTACTCATAGTGGGTTTTCTGATTGAGTGGAAGCACAAAATTAAAAAATAGAAAATATAGAGTGAAGAAATTTGACGATCGTAATTATCAACTATGGAAGATGCAAGTGGAGGATTATATGTATCATAAGGATATATACTTACCATTAGATGAGAATGCAAAATCAGATTCGATGACTAATGAAGAATGGAAGGTTCTTGACAGAAAGGATTTGGGATCTATAAGATTGACCCTGGTAGCATCGGTGGCTTCAAATTTTATAGATGCAAAAATCATGGTAAAGTTGATGAAATCTTCAAAGCAAATTTGTATAAAATACCTAGTTCTTATAATAAGGTTTATTTGATGAAGAAATTTTTTAATTCTAAGATGCAAGAAGGTGGATCTATATCTAACCATTTGAATGATTTCCAATCTATTGTAAATCAATTAAAATCAGTAGAAATTCCGTTTGATGATGAAGTGAAAGAACTTTTATTCTTATGTTCTTTTCCAGATAGTTGGGATAAATTGGTAATGGTTGTTAGTAATACAACATATACTTCTAATGGTTTGAAGTTTGATGATGTGGTTAGTGTAATCCTTAATGAGGAAATATGTAGGAAAATTTCAGGAGAAGCATCATTTGGAAACGCTTTAAATGTAGAAAGCAGGGGAAGATCTAAGGAGAGATCATCAAAGAGCAAGAATAATGGGAAATCAAAGTCAAGGAATGGAAAATCTAGATCCTAGGTTCAAAGATTTACTTTGTTGGAATTGTGGAAAGAGAGGACATGTAAAGAAGGAGTGTTGGTCCAAGGAAAACAAAGAGAATCTACCAGACAAAGGTAAAGAAAAAGATAAAGAGGAAAACATTGCAAGTGAAAAGGTAAAGCAAGATGCCCTTATTCTCTCCTTGGATAATAAATTAGAATCTTGGGTTTTAGATTCAGGATCCTCTTTCCATGCTACCCCTAATAAGGGTTATTTCAAAAATTATGTTCCAGTTGATTTTGGACATGTTTATCTAGGAGATTATGAGCCATGCAATATTACTAGTAAAGGTGATGTTCATCTAAAGTTGCAAAATGGAAATCCATGGGTATTGAAAGATGTGAGGCATGTGCCAAGCCTAAAGAGAAATCTAATATCTGTAGGGCAACTAGGAGAATCTGGATACATGGTTACATTCACAGCCGATTCTTGGAAGGTTACCAAGGGAGCCCTTATTGTGGTAAGAGGCAAGAAGGTAGGAAATTTATATCTGTCTACATGTGTTACTGATTCCTTTTCTGTGTTGTCTACTACGATTGAGATGCAAACATGTGGCATAATCGGCTAGGTCATTTGAGTGAAAAAGGAATGCAGATCTTAAAGGATAAGGGTAAGTTATCAAATCTAAAATAGTTATATCTTAAATTATATGAGCATTACATATTTGGAAAGGTAAGAGAGTGAGATTTCTCTAGGTTGGGTCAACAAAAAGGAGTATAAATTGGAGCTTCTACACTCATTTATGTGGGGACCACCGAGGGAGCTTTTATTGGAGGATCTTAATATCATGTGACTTTCATTGATGATGCCACAAGAAAGGTATGGATTTATAGTATTAAGTATAAATATGATGTTTTTTAGACTTTTAAAAGGTGGAAAGCTCTTGTGGAAAATGAAACAAATTTAAAGTTAAATTTCCTTAGATATAAAAATGGTGGTGATTACTTCAATAAGGATTTCAATGCTTATTTTTCAATGAGTGGAATATGTAGAGAAAGGAAGGTTCCTAGAACACCACAGGAGAATGGTGTTACTGAAAGAATGAATATGACAATCATGGAACATGCTAGAAGCATGAGGATACATGTCGATTTTTCTTTGAAGTTTTGGGCAGAAGCAATGGATACAATAGTGTACTTGATCAACCATGGGCCTTCAACAACACTGGATGGTGGAATACCAGAAGAAGCTTGGTCTGGAAAAGAGGTAGATCTTTCTTTTCTTAGATTTTTTGGCTTAGAAGCTTTTGTGCATGTTGATAGGGAAAATAGGAAGAAGTTGGATGCTAAATCTAAGAGATGTACTTTCATTGGTTATGGATCTGGTGATTTTAGATATTTTTTTGGGATTTAGAAGATTATAAGATTGTTAGGAGTCATGACGTTGATTGGAATGAAAAGAGAATGTACAGAATCGGTTTTGGTGCCTAAACATGAACATGTTGATGAGATTTTGAAGGAAAATAAACTTTTGGATCTAAAACAGACATCCACAGACACCGGCATCGGTTTCTGAATTTAGATTTGGTCAGGTAACCGATATTGATCAGCAAGTTTGGGTACATGACAGACACCTACAGGGACCGGTGTCGGTAATCCTAAAACCGACATCGATTAGGGAAGCTCAGCCATTAATCAAACAAAGAAACCATGATCGATTCACAAAACCACGGTCGCCAGAAGATGCCTAACGTCACCTTGTTTGAGATTTACAGAATGTGCAATAGGCACAGATTGAGCCCCGACTCCCCGTGATCTCGGTGAGAAGGTCATAAAGGCTAAATAGACCTCTAGAGATATTTTCACCTTCCTCCTCTTATTTATTATTGACTAATAGTGGTGAACCAGAAATCTTTGAAGAAGCAATGCAGGTGGATACCCACGAGTAATGGGAGCATGGCATGGATGAGGAGATGAACTCCTTGGACAGAATCGGAATGACATGGATTTGGTCAAGTTACCAATAGGTAAGAGAGCACCGTATAATAAATGGGTTAACATGGGATCAAGGAATAAGAGAGTGGAGTGAAAAGGTATAAGGAAAGGATTGTGGTAAAGGGATTTGCACAAAAAGTAGGTATTGAATTTGATGAGATTTTTCTTTGTAGTTAAGATGACTTCTATTCTTATTATTCTAAGTTTGGATGCAATAGAGTATTTGCATTTAGAACAACTTGATGTTAAGATGAATTTCCTTCATGGTGATTTGGAGGAAGATATTTATATGCAAAGGCTTCTTGGTTATGAAGTCAAGGGTAGGGAGAAACTTGTGTGTAGATTGAAAAAGATCCTATATGGGCTCAAACAAGCTCCAAGGCAATGGTATTTGAGATTTGGTAGTTTTATGCATGAGCATGGTTATATGAGATGTGAATATGACCATTTTGTTTATTTCAAGAAGCTTGAAAATGGGAGCTATGTTATTTTGTTACTATATGTGGATGATATGTTGATTGCAGGATCTAATATGCAAGACATTGGTGAGCTTAAAGAAAATCTAACTCACACATTTGCAATAAAGGATTTGGGAGTTGAAAAGAAAATCCTTGGAATGAAAATTCAAGAGACAGAAAAACAAGAAGTTCTATTTGTCTCGGGAGGCTTATATCAATAAGGTGTTAGAAAGGTTTACCATGTAAAATTCCAAAACTATTAGTACACTTTATGTTTGGACACTTCAATTTGAGAAAATTATCGGTGTCCTACATCGCACGAGGAGGTTGAGTACATGGCACGTGTTGTAGTGCCCACTTCCCTTCGACACTTTTATTATTGATCATGATACTGTAGACTATATGATGGACATTTTTATAGTTTTGATTTAGTATGATGTTAGATGTGAGACCATGGATTATTGTTGACTTTGATTATATATGATGCATGATGATTATTAGAGACACTTTATACATTGATGTTGGTATACTATTTGACATGGTTATATTATAGATGTTGTTCGGACATGTGATATTTGATATTTTGAGTAAACCTAGAAAATGGAAATTATTTGATGAT
Organism: Taxus wallichiana var. yunnanensis; assembly: GCA_018340775.1. Taxonomy (NCBI): domain Eukaryota; kingdom Viridiplantae; phylum Streptophyta; class Pinopsida; order Cupressales; family Taxaceae; genus Taxus; species Taxus wallichiana. The sequence goes on along the minus strand of CM031239.1, from coordinate 605,220,561 downwards.
GATATAGTTGTTGATTAAATTACAAATGATATAAATATTACTTTCTTTGATGTTGTTGTGATTCATTTATATAAATGATTTTAGACTTATATTTATATTCATTTTGGATGTTCTGATATGGCCACGAGGCCGAAGGAGGTAATTGTGTTTTGCAAGTTAAATTATATCACGACAAACATTAGGGGATTGGAGACTAACCACAATGGAATTCTAGATAAATTCAACAAGGTCACCATGGCAACTTGTTTGTTGTGTTTTTGTTTGATTGTTGTTAGGGATTCCCATGGGGATCACCTTTAAATGTGACCATGGGTTTTGTGTATTTGTTTATGTGGTTCCTTGTTTTATTGTATGTATTTTATTAGTGATGTGTCCCTTTCTTTTATTTAATTAAATTGTGGTAGATTAATGTGAGAAAACATATGGTTAAAAGTTAATTAATTAAATTGGGACATAAGAAAGTAATTATTAAAGTTGTTGACCCTTGTGTTAAATGTTGTAAGGTGTGTGTAAGTAAGGTTGTAAGATATGTGTAAGTGGTGTAAGAGATGTGTAAGTTGATTTTGGAGTATGAAACACTCCACCTTCTTGGAAATTCGAATTTGTCCTTGGAGGCTGATTTTGGAGGCTTGTGGGACAAGTAAAACTCGTCTCATACCTCTTAATTCTTTTTACCAACCATACATATGGTTGGAGGGTTGATTTTAGACCTTCTTTATGCATTTTGATATGACTAGTTGCATATTTTAATTTCACTTCCTTCATGTTTCAAATTTGCAGTCCTTATGGGGTGTGGGCTTGGTTGGAGTGTGTAAGTAATTTGTCATATTTTCACCCACCTATTTATTGTGCATTGGAGAATGAATTTGACTTTTGTGTTGAAGTTGAGGATGTGTGATGTGGCATCCTACATGGATCCACCTCATCCTCTTCTCTTCCCTCTTCCTTAAATTCAAATTATGTTGGCTTGTTGTGGGTTACTTGGTCACTTGATTTCACTTTTGGCATACTTCATTTGGGGGTGAATTTTCCTTGTTGTTTTGGGAGCTCTTGCTTGGAGAAGTTTTTGGATGATTGTTGCATGCTTGTATTGGGTTGATTTTTGGATTGCTTGCATTAGAAGGAGCTTGTTGTTTTGAACTTGGAACAAACTTCATCATGGAAAGGTAAGAGATTGGCTCTTGGAAATACTCTTCTCTTCATTTGTATGAATATGTAAATGTTGGTATGTTTGTTATTGTTGTGGGTTGTGGGTAGATGGCCTAGGAATGGTGTAGGAGAATACTACGGGGTTATTTTTGTGGGAGGCACAAATGTGTTTTAGGGAGGTATAAGGGTGGAGGGAGTTAGGATTTGGGTTCCACCTTACAAAGAAATATATTGCATTTCTTTACTTGTTATGGGGTGTCATAAGAGGTTAGGTGGACATAAGGAAATGTGAGGAATAAGGGGTACTTGGGGAGGCATAAGGAATGTTAGGGATTTGATATACTATCTTTTTAGTAGTTTGTAACTCAGGTGGTGATACCCATTTCCCGTTTGGGATGCATAAGAAGCAACCCCCATAGTTCTCGCTCCTTTTTCTTGCTTGATGAAGCCTTAGTATTTGGTTGTTATGTGTTAATGTAGTTGTAAAACTACATTCTATTTTGGACTGTGTTTTATTGTGAAAATGTTGCTTGTATGTTTGTGGAAGCCTGTTGCTACCATGAGTTGGATCACATCTTTTATTTATTTGTCGTTGGGGCTTGGGGCCAATGATGAAGGATGGATTATCCTTTCATTGGATTTCTTGGTTGGGTGGAGAGCATTGCCTTTTCCCCTGCCTTTATTGTGATCAAAATTGGAAGAAAGAGAAGAATGCATGTTGTTGTTTAGAGCTAAGAAAAGCAGGTTTGACAATCCCTTGTGAAATGAAATCTAATTGTAACCCTTCCCAATTGAATTGGATGACCTTGTAAATTCTTGTAATGGAAAGATGTTGTATTGATTGCAAGTGGAAATTGGAAATGTAAAAGAGTTATACTTTGTATGTTGTTTTGGGAAAGAATGTGAAAGAATGATATTGTTTTGTATACTATACTTTGAAATCAAATGGAAAGGATGTTGTATGAGTTTCATTGGAATTATTGGAAGTGTTTTCCTTACTCATATTATATTATTCATTTGGAAATTTTTGTTTATCATGCACTAGGAAGTCCTGTTTTGAAAGTGGAAATGTGCAACACATGAAAAGAAAATGTATTATTCTGCTCTGTGTTCAATAAATGATTTTGGAAGGAATAAAAGAAAGAAGTTGTAAAATTGCCTTTGAAAATCAACAAATGAATGTAATTTTTTTCTCAAGTTGCATTGTATTATTGAATATGATCATTTCAATGAATTGGAATCTCTATTTGAAAGGAAGAAATGCATGTGAAAAAATACAGATTTTGTCTTTAGAAATGTGTAAAATTTGAAATCGAAGTGCATTTTGAAAGGAATGATAAGAATATTGTTCCAAGCCATGATCTCATATGATAATAGCACACCACATTAGATTTGCAAAGCAAAAGAGCTAAAATACCATATATGGAAATCCATCATAATCCATAATGCTCAATACATTACAATAGAATGACTTGAATTATTCAATAAGAAAGATGTACATATAGGAGGAGGGAAGTGAAACTGCTACCTAAATCAATGGTGAAGAACTCCCACTAACTAATACTAGTAGTTAAGTTAACTCCAAAAGACTAGTAAGCTAACTCCACATAACTGAGAAGCTAACTCAACACAACTAGTACACCTAAGCAAGCTAACCCAACAAGTGTAGGGATAACATAAGTGTAAGAATTATCCTAATGAATAAATAAAAGGATAAATAATAACCTACACTAACACCCTCCCATAAGCATAGCTTAGGTGGTGGAAAAGAAGGTGGCTCCAGGAAACAAGGCTTGATGAAGTACCCACGTACAACAACCTGGGAAAAATAGACATCGGAAGGTACCCAAAACCAATAATAACAAAGTAGAGAGGAAAAATCTTGCTACAAGATATCCTCGAAGCTCACTTCAAAAATTTGTATAATGTGAAGAAGTATGGTGTGTACTATGGTCCGATTCCACCGCTCGATCATAGAACTCAAAACAACTCGACACTTTGGGCTTCACCAGAATAGCTCTATGCAAGGAGATTGTCAATGGAGTGATGTCAAAAGTGAAAAATAAACACCAAACATAATTTGATCAACTACTACAAATAGGTGTGCCACGATCCAAGAACAACCAAGGCAACAAGGCGACACGAGATCTAAATAAATAGGAGTGTCACGATCCAAGAAAATCCAAGGTAATAAGGCAAGGACATGAAACCCAAAGAAGCAGTATCAACACCACACCCTCCCATACTGCAGAATGGGTAGAGTGACACCACATATCTGTATGAGTTGTCAAAATCAACTACTCAAACACTGACAAACTAACACTGGGCTCCACCAGAATAGCTCCCCCATAAGAGAGACTATCAACATGCCAAAAAAAGTGTTGAAAATACAGATCCAAAATATCTCAACAAATAAGAGAGATATAAATGTATACACCCATAGATACAAGAATGTAATACCCAAAAGTTTAGGACATTAGGCTCAACCGAAATTACGTCCACAAGTGATCACAACACCCTCCCAAATTTGGCACTTTATAATTGAGTGCATGTAAATATTACAATGAGTAACAATACCTTTTAAATTTGAAATATGTGTATAAAAATGTCACCAATGCGTAGATCTTGAAAAAAATACACAATTTCAAAAAAAGATCACCTTAATCCGAGCTATAGATCAAAAGTTATGAGCTCTAGAAGGTTTGTTATTAAAATAATATTTTAATGCTGATATTTTTAAAAGGTACACGTGACACCCAAATGTCTAAAGGGTAAAAGAGTGCATCCACACGATACATGCTTGCGACCAAAGGATAAAAGCCTGCTCCCAAAACCTAAATGTCAGAGGGTAAATCATTGCATTCAAAGGGTACACATTAATATCCAATGGATAAGCAGAATGCACCTAAAGGTACAGATCTATGTCCAGTGGATAAAAGACTGCATCTAAAACTAGAAATATCCAGAGGGTAAAAGAATGCATCCGAAAGGTACATGCTTATATCCAATGGATAAAATAATGCACCAAGAGGGTACAGATCTGTGTCCAATGGATAAAAGATTGCATCCAGAACCAAAATACCAGAGGGTAAAATAATGCATCCAGAAGGTACACGCTTATATCCAATGGATAAAATAATGCACCCATAGGAAGTGCGGATCTACGTCCAAGTGGATAAAAGCTCGCATCCAAAACTAAAATACCCAGAGGGTAAAAGAATGCATCTAGAAGGTACACGCTTATATCTAATGGATAAAAGAATTCACCCCGGAGGGTAAAGATCTGCATCTAGTGGATAAAAGATTACATCCAAAACCAAAATACCCAGAGGGTAAAATAATGCGTCTGGAAGGTACACGCTTATATCCAATGGATAAAAGAATGCACCTAGATTTGACTGTCTCAAAACATGGTCGAGTTTACAATTAATTCTATGGTTTTGGCACCTTCCAAATCCAATGGCACACTTTGTTTTGCATAAAAATGCATGCTACATAAAAGTGCTAACAAATTCGAATACATGAAAAAATAAACTCTCGCTTGCAAAGAAGAACTTACAGATGGATGTCTACATCATCTATAGCTCTGATACCATGAAAGGAACGATAAGAATATTGTTCCAAGCCATGATCTCAGATGATAATAGCACACCACATTAGATTTACAAAGCAAAAGAGCTAAAATACCATATATGGAAATCCATCATAATCCATAATGCTCAATACATTACAATAGAATGACTTAAATTATTCAATAAGAAAGATGTACATATAGGAGGAGGGAAGTGCAGCTCTGCTACCTAAATCGGTGGTGAAGAACTCCCACTAACTGATACTGGTAGTTAAGTTAACTCCAAAAGACTAGTAAGCTAACTCCACATAACTGAGAAGCTAACTCAACACAACTAGTACACCTAAGCAAGCTAACCCAACAAGTGTAGGGTTAACACAAGTGTAAGAATTATCCTAATAAATAAATAAAAGGATAAATAATAACCCACACTAACATGGTCTTGAATGGTTTGTTTTGAATCAACTAAAATGTGTTAGATTGGAATTGGAATGGATTTTAATACTTGGAAGATGGAAAATGATAAACAGATCCTATAGAAATTGACCTCTGTTTTGATTTTTTTAACTGGAAAATACTTCCTCTAAAATGCACAGTTCGAACCTGCAAAACAATAAATAACATTAAAACTTTAAAATCTAACATGTTATGATATAAATGAACTCAATTGGACTAAAACACTTAAGGAAAAATCCTTCAAACATTACAAAATCGGGCCCAAACCTTTCACAATCATTTTTGTTGTCAGAAGTTGTAAAAATTTGAATTGGAAATCAATCAAGAAAAATTACCTTCCAATACATCCTAAAATTCTTCTTAGAATAATCCTCCATGTTCATTTGACATGTTAAAGGAGGAAGAAGATCAAATTTAACAGATCTAACAAGTTAAAGTTTACCAGTTCACACTGTAAAATCTTGCAGGCCATTTTCTTAAAATTTAACCCTTAAAATTTATCAAAACCGAAAATTAATGAGCTCTGTGTAAAGAGGATGTCGAGAGATTTCTAGAAAGTCCTCGTTTTCCCCAAACCAAGTTCTCTATCAAAAGTTATGGCCTTCTGAATTTTTCTTCACTTAGCATTAAAATTTTGGGAAAAATTTCCTTGGCGGACTGCGGCCCGAATTTTTCCTTGGGGCTTAAGAAAATTTTGGAAAATTTTCAAAATTTTCTCCGCCACCCACAACCAATTAGAGGCTACCACATGGCACCATGAGGTGATAGTGGAGGGGTAGATCTTTTTTACCTTAGTGCCTTTTAAAATTTTTTGGGAAAATTTTCTTAGTTTCCTCCACCTCCCCACCAGCCCACGGCCAATAGGGTGATGACACGTGGTGTCATTTGGGATAGGTGGAGGTGTGTGGGAAGTTTTACCCTTGTGTTTCCAAACCCAAAAGTCTAAAATTCTGATGTGTCCCCACAAGTTTGTTTTCCCGCGCCAATCAAATCTTAACACGTGGCGCCTTGGGCATCGGTGGAGGCATGGATCAATTTGATCCCTTAGCGTTTCTAACCCAAAAGGCTTAATGCCTTAAATCTCTCTCGATGGCCTGACTTCCCACCAGAGCTTTCTCAAGTCGACACATGTCCTCTTCAGCCGTGGGCACGCGGAGGCAAATTGCACTTTTCCCCAAAAAGGAAAAAAATTCCAAAACTCTTCCTTGCTCCACCGACCCAGTGTAAGGGAAAATTTTCACCCCTAGGCCCGCAGGCCCACCCTTGGGGAAAATTTTCACCCCAAGGCCCGCCGGCCCATAACTTGAGTTTTATGAGGATTTAGGAGGACTTCTTTATATCACTGGAAAGGTGAGGAAATTTCCTATCCAATGGGAGTGATTTAGGAAAATTTTGAATGCATTAAGTATGAGAAAAATCAAGTTGAAACTTTAAGCCTGTTAGAGAATGGGTATGGTGAGGAATTTTTTCCTCTGAACCTAATTGAATCTTTAACCGAGTTTGGGAGTGGGTAAGTAAGAATTTACTCTAATGATTTTAAATATGTATTCTTTTCCCCACTATAATTAAACCTTACTCTTGTCTTAGATCTTGTGGAATTAAATACCTTGGGTATTTAATTGTTTTGGTCCCTTAACCCTAAAATTTTTAATCGGGAATATTTAGCTAAAATGTCAATGTAATCAGTGATTAAATTAATCCCTAAGGAGATTTGAGCTAGGTGTGGACTTATTACACTTGTTTCTTTATAATGTGGAATTAGTAATTATTATAATGGGAAAAGTTATCAGTTGAATTTAATTGTCCTTGAGACTTTGGTCGTTAACACTTTAAAAAATATATTCCATAATTTTCTAACTAAACCTAGGTTGTTCATGGGTCTCAAGTGGGTTGTTTTAGCGGGTGTTACACGTGCTCCCTATGCTTCAACAGAATAGGAATTCTTATGCATGTCATGGTTTGTACAGACGGACATTACACAGCGATGGGAGTTGTGAGTAGGTTTATGGCTAATCCAAGTAAAGAACATTGGAAAGAAGTCCAATGGATTCTCAAGTATTTGAGAGGGACATCTGGCATGGACTTACGCTACGAAGGGTTAAATACTTCTTTATGTGGCTATGTTGATTTTGATATGTCTAGAGATTTGGATGATAGGAGGAACACCACTAGATATGTTTTCTGTAGGTGAAACAACAATTAGCTGGATTTCGATATTACATAAGGTTTTGGCTTTGTTTACTACAAAGGTAGAGTATGTATGTTGTACTCTACAAAAGCTAAGCGGGGATATGATATAAATGAGTAGATTCATGGAAGATTTGGGTAAGGAGCAAGAGGATTACATATTATACGGTGATATTCAATATGTGATCCATCTGGAAAATAACTCAGTGTTTCATTTGAGAATGAAATACATTCAGTTAAGATATCACTTCATACGGTAGGTATTAGAGGATGGGCAGCTAAAGTTGAACAAAATCCATACAGATGTTAACCCCACGGATATGCTAACAAAGTTGTTGGAAAATGAGAATTTGGAGCTTCACTCCACTTCTGTTGGTCTTTGAGTTTGAGACTTGAAGAGGAAGAAACGAGGCCAAGGAAAAGGATCAAGGATGGTGTTATAAGATGCAAAGGCAACAATTGATTTCCAAGTAGGAGATTGTTGAGTGTGGAGCTTAATTGCTTCATAGAAATCTTGCTTTTACATATTACTGGATTTGACAATGAATGGCATCGGTCGGAGAAACCGGCATCGGTGAAGGGTCACAAGTAGGAACCGGCGTCGGTCGACCTATGTGGTGGTGCTTTGTTTTTCTTTGAGAATTAGATTAAATATTTTTCTTTAAAGATGATTTCTTGTTTGTAAAAGCCTAGCTAGTTTCCCAGATAGATATATATGCATGTATGCATTGTATTAGGGTATGATAGAAGAGAATTGTAATTTTTTTACATGTTAGTTTCCTTGGTGAGAAAGAAAGAGTAGCTGAGTGAGGGAAAATCAGTGAACATCCTCGAGGTGTTGGAATATGGAACATCTTCATTGTATTTCCTCTATAAAGCCTTTGAATAATAATATTTCTCATTTCTCGGTGGATGTAGCCCACATTGGGTGAACAACGTTATATTTTATCTTATCTTTCTCTTGTTTATTTTATCTTCTAGTTTATTTCCGCATTCATTGCTTGTATGCTTTATTTGATTTTAGATCCGTGCTACACTATTATATGATTAACCCCAACAATCAATGTTAGAAAGGATGGTAGGATAAGGATTGATGTTGACTACAAATTTTGAATCCTTCATGTTTCATTTATCCCTTTTCGCACCATTTACCAAGGATATCCTAGAAGGTGTTGCATGGAATGAGATTTATTATTTTACGAGATGGATTTTTAGGTTATCTTTAGGTAAGCATCGCATGAAAAACTAGGAGAAAATTTTTTTACAACTAAATGGGGATGTTTTGCTTACACGGTTATGCCCTTTGGCCTGAAGAATGTGTGAGTAGTGTTCTCACACATCATTATACAAGCATTTCCGGACTTCATTCATAATTTTCTTCAAGTATATTTGGATGACTGGATTGTTTATGGGTGGTTAAAGACCATTGTGACTACTTGAGGTTGATGTTTGAAAGATGTAGGAAACTTAGCATGTCATTGAATATTAAGAAGTATATATTCACAACATCGTTTGGTACCTTGCTTGGACATGTTATTTGTAAAGAAGGATTACCGGTAGACCCAACTAAGATTGTAGTTATTTTGGGGTTGGAAGAGCCAACCAATCATAGTGAAGTACACGGACTCCTTAGGAATATAGGATATTACAAGAAATTTATCAAAGGGTATGCAAAGATTTCCATGCCACTTGAATAATTGTTAAAGGCAAAGGAAAACTTCTATTAGGATAACACACAACAACAAGCATTTGAGGCCTTGAAAGAGAAGCTAACCACCATTCCCATCTTACATTTTCCATCTTAGAATAATTAGTTCCATGTTCATATGGATGCCTCTAAGTATGTAACCATTGGTGTCATCACTCGGCCTTAATCAGGAAGGAAGTGTTAATCATCCCATCGGTTTACAAGTAGGAAGTTTACATCAACCGAGAAAAATTATACAACCATAAAGCATGAAGCATTGTCAATGGTGTACATGCTTCAAAATTTTAGACGATGATTTTGCTAAAGAACACCATTTATATTTTACATCGATCATATGGAATTCCAAAGTATTTGGTAAATAAGATAGTTTTGCAAGGGTACATTTATCGTTGGATCCTTTTATTTTAAGAATTTTGTTTTTGAGTTATCATGAAGCCCAACAAGAGATATTCAAGACTAGGTCATCTGTCATGGATTAACTATAGTGAGGATGCACAAAACATAGAAGACACTATGTTGGATGCTCAGTTGTTCATATTACATTATGCGCTAGCTAACTTAGAAGATATTGTAGTATTCTTGTGTATAGGAGTTACTCCCGGAGGTATGAAGACCCTAGAGAAGAATCATCTTGTGATTCACATGGTACCCTACTATCTAGTTGGAGGAGACCTCTATAAGTTGGGTAGATATGAAGTCTTTTACAGGTGTGTGTTGGACCATGAACGCGAAGCCATCATGGAAGATGCATATGGTGGGATTGCAGGAGGACGCTATATAGGTGAAGCAACAACATGTAAGATATTACTAGCGATTATGGTGGGAGACACTCTATAAGGATACTAAGGCCTTTGTCAAAGCATGTGATCATTGTCAAAGGATAGGAAAACTAGGAAACTAGGATGAAATATCATTGTGACCTATAACAAGCGTGGAGCCTTTTGAGAAGTGGGAAATTGGATTTTTTTGTCCCAATCACACTAGCTGCTCAAAGGAAAAAAGCACATTAAATTACCACATGAATGGATTATTTGACAAGGTGGGAAGTGGCAACACTGCGCAAAGGATTGCACTTGTAGTTACAACAGAAAAAATTTTATGGGAAAATATCATTAGTCAATATGGATTCCCATTGAGTCTTACAAGTGATAGGGAACTCATTTCTGAATGAGACAATTGGAATATTGTTAGCAAAGTTCATGGTAGCTCTTCAAAATACTACCCCTATCACTCACAAGCCAATGGAACTACAGAGGATTTCAATAAAATCTTGGGATAAAAATGACAAAAATGTGTGATGTAGGAAGGAAATATTGGGATGACAGAGTATCAATTGTGTTATGGGGATATAGAAATACTTACAAGAAGTTAAATAAAGCCACACCTTTTCAATTGGTGTTTAGTGTGGAGGTAATTTTTCATGTAGAATTCATGTTACCCTCCCTGTGTATTACGCATACAAGAGGACTTGCTAATGAGAAAGCAATAAAGGAGTGCATTGATAAACTAATATAGTTGGATAAGCAACACGTGATTGTGAGATGGAGTCGAGAAGATAGAGAAATAGAAAAAATACTTGGCATGAAAGGCATATTAAGAATAAGTCTCTTGTATTAGGGAAGATGGTGCTTTTGTATGACTCCAAGTTTGTGTGCTATCCTAGAAAACTCAAGATGCATTAGTTGGGACCATTTCTAGTAACAAATATATTAGAATCAAAGTGCATATCGATTCTAAGTGCTAGATGGCACCATGTTTCCATGTTACTTCAATGGGAGTAGGATTAATCCCTACTATAAATAATCTTATTTTTCATTTGTAATAAGCGATGTGCCACTTATATCAAATTTATCTTTCTATTTTATTTTGCTTCATTTTTTCGTAATAAGTGTGTTTGCACATAGAAGCTAAGTACTCTATTTTAGATTGATGTGCGAGATGACGGTGCATACTTTTAATGTGGGGTGAAGTAGGTATGCGTGAAATGAAAAATGAAGGATAAAAGTAGTTGGGAGGTTAGTAAATGCACTTGACGGGGAAGATAATGGTGCGTAGTAAAAAATGTGTTGGTGTGTGAAAGAAACCATTGTGAGTGGATAGATACGGTGTGATAAATAAGGAAGGAAGGTGTGAATGAAAATGAATATGATATAAATTCTCACATAAGGAAACCGCGTGAATGAAGATCCATATAATTTAACATGAGGGAGGCATTGGGAAGGTAGACTACTTGACAAGTGATGTAGAGGAAGAATGTGTGTGGCGCGCAGAAGGTGTGTGCAAGAGGGTTTACATCTTGGGAAGTAGTAGCATGCCATAAGGTTATGGATTGTTGATCGCGATGGGTAATTGAGCTAGAAAATGAAATAAAAAGCATGGGAATAACATGAAAGCACTTTAAAATAGGAAAATTGTGGTAGGTGAGTGTAATTAATGCATCTAAAAATAGAAAATCTATAAAAGGGGTGTGAATGAAGTCATTCCTACCTTGGTATTCAAGAACTTGTGTGATAGAGAGATCAATTATGACAAAGTGTGAAGTGTGAAGAATGAACCAGAGAGCTATGATGAAGCATGAACCAAAGATTGTTGAGAACGAACATGAAACCTTGACAAAAGTGATCTCCTTGTGAAGAAGTGGAAGCTAGGATAAGGGTTTGAAGGCAAGATGCGAGCTAGGGTTCGCAAGTGAAGATGCAAAGCTAGGAAAAAAGTTTTAGTTTGACCTTGGGCACAAAATTGAAGCCGAGCGGTACAAGGATTGAGCAAGAAGTTTGGAATTCCATCACTAAAGGAACAATTTGAGTAAGTAGGTGTTAATTTTTTTGCACCTAGGGCACACAGTTTGTAGGGTTAGGGGTTATACCAATTAGAAGAAAAATGACACCAAAGAGAGTACCAAAGAACAAACATACCATGGATAAGTCACTTGAAGATTGATTTTATAAGATGCATTATCCACCAAAGGTAGTAGTATGATAACCATGGGCATCACGGCTTTGAAAGTGCAATATCAATGAGTATAATCATCGAGTACAAGTGGGTGAGGTATACATCAATAAGGATTTCTTACACGAGTTAATTACAAGGACTATGAAAGTGTAGATTATACTATATGAAACAGTGTGGAAAAATTTGGAAGGAGTCGAGGTACTTCATCCGTATGAGTTGTCTTTCTTAGAGAAGCCCACATGCCTCTTTGGTGATTGATGTCGTGTGTGCATGAAGACTAGTTTTACTTCATATACGAAGGATACTACTAATTGCTAAATTTATTAGCAGGGTGGTAGGATTACACAACACCTTTGGTGAAGAAATAGAGCTTGACCTATGCAATGAGACAAAGATAGAGGAAATGAACACCATATTGAACCATGCATGGAGTAAGAACAAAAAGATGAAGAGCCTATACGGGAGGATCATGAAGGACCACGAGTAGGAAAAATATATGCACAATGTGTGAGAAGAAGAGCATAAGGGTGATGAAGAGCACGAAGAGGAGAAAGAGGTTAGTGACAAATAACAAGTAACCGGGGAAGGCTAGGGTGATGAAGGGGAGAGGATCCATGGAAAGTTCAACATTGTGCAAGAAACCCTCAAAAATCCATGCGTAGGGGAAAGGAAGTGAAAATAAGTCCCACATGCACCCCATATTGCATACCTTGATGACAAGATAAAGTTGTTAAGGGTAATATTTCAAATTTTAGTACCAACGAGAAGACCTATTCTATCGGGAAATGTTTAATAAGGTCGAAGACCTCTTGGGCACAAATATAAATTCTCTCGTAGAACATGCAAACACACATGGAAGAGCTCAAATTTGAGGTGAGTAAGGAGTCATTTTTAAATATGAAGTGAAGAAGGAGCCGGGAAGTGCATTTCCTATAATTGAATCCAAAAATCTCTAAGGTGAATAAGCCTGCAACATACCGAACAAGATGGTCACCGAAGGGGGAAGGAGAAATATCAATATAGGGGCTGCAATCTGATAAAAGGATGTAGCGGGATATACATCGCATGAGGGGTTGATGAACCAACAACTTGTGGAAGAATTGAATGATGAGAAGAAGAAAACAACTAACACATATAATAAAGCATCGACATAATGAGTAGTATTACAACGCACGTACCCGGACTTGGTAGAACATGCCAAACTAGAATATGATACGAGATTGACTATTTGGAGGATCTGGTTGAGAATTTGTTAATCAAACTAAAATTGGGTTGGGATTGCCAACTAAAGAAATGGCAGGATAAGTAAAGAAAAGGTCAAAATAAATATTTAATAATATGAGACACTCGTCACGGAGGTAAAGGAGGTTGCACGAGAAGGAAGAGAATTTTTGAAAATGCCAAGATTTCTCTCCAATATGTAGCATGTGAACCATAGTTGAAGAGACAAAGTTGAGGAAAATATAGGCCACAATGAAAACTAATAAGGCCAAGTGTGAGAAGGTAATGCAAGATGTTTCAGAGAAGAGAGAGTTAATAAAATCCAAGTGTGATGTTATTGATGAGAGGCTCAAGGAGATCTATCCTTTGGTGATGTGCATGACGGATAGTTTGGAGATCCTTACAATAGACTTGGATCTGTTGTTTAAAGAGCTTGAAGGAGAAGATTGACAAGCTAATTTTGGAGAATATACTAGATATTATGGAAAAAACACTAGACAAGGTCGTTAAAGAGATCTAAGGATGGAAGCAGTTGGAAAATACACTAAACAGAGAGTTTCAGAACTCCTCTCATCACCCAAGGTTTAATTTTAGACGCACATGCATGGAGGAAAAATTATTCATTCTTTGATTTATTGGGGTTTCCCATATTCTTTATTCTTCAAATATTCTTTCATTTGTTCGATTGTTCCTTAAAGGGCTATTATTTTATTTATGTTACTATTGAGGATATAAAATACTCCTAGTGTGGGGTAATGTTGAGCAAAAAAAGTGGCTAAGTATTATCCATGCACAAAGATGAGGAAAAGGACCGCATGTAGTAAGGAACACAAGGAAGTGACTAAGGACTAGAAGGAACATGCGAAGTATGCGTGAAAATAAGGGGTGAATACAAGTCATTGTGTGAAAGGTATGCGCACAAGGGGAAAGGATATCAGCACACAAAGGGCCACACATGCACACGGGTTTCAAGAATTATCAAGATTCCAAGTAAAGACTAAAAATAAGAACGAGAAGAGTTTGCGTAGCATGCAAGGCACATCCATAAATAGACAAGGCACCGTCTAAAAGAAAAGAACATGTAATATAGATGAATACCACACATGAACAGAGCTAAATATAGGAATAAAGCATGGATAAGGCCAAACTAATTATAACAAGATCTAGAGTTTAAGTAGAGTTGTTGAAAGCATGCAACCTATGTTTAGGACATCTATTATTAGGATTAAAGCATGTAAGAAGTGAAGGACAAGTTCCCACCATATATAAAAAGGTGTTGCACTCCATTGTAAGTGTGTGGATATTTTTGTTAGTTATGGAATATGTGTGGAAGTACAACATTAGATAAATTATGTATATGGATGTAATTAGTGAGTATTTGTAATAGATGATATTATGAATGAATGAATTATGTCTATTATAGACAATTGTGTATGGATTACTAGGTTTAGTAGAGATGGAAATGGTTTGATGAGAATCCAAATATTATTGTTAATTTTTATGTTAATTAGTTCCCATACTACATGTGTTATCTTTGTTATTATCTTCATCCATGATATAATGATTAAATATGCAAACCACATCTTGAAAAGTGAAACAAAGGAGGAACTCGGTAGGTTGTGCGTGTTTCGGGTGAGTGCTTAGACATCTACACGAGTGAAGTGCTAGTGCGCTTGACCTTGTGAAGTGTTGGTAACTAAACTCCAATAGTTGGGCCTCTCATTATGTGTTTACCATTTGTTGTCAAATTAGAAACCAAAAATTATGATATATTTTAGGTCTTCCTTGGCTCAAGGCTAGTAGGGTTATTCCATCTATTTGACATCGATGTGTCAAGTTCATATATGAGTGTCAAGTCATTTACTATCGCAAGTATACCACCTAGGGCCCCTTTACCTATTTTTCCTCGAGCTTTATAGGTCCCTACCACTAGTGCACCACCCACTTGATCAACACGATGTCTACTACACCTAGTATTACAATCACTCTTATATCTCACAATAATAATATGACAGATTTTTCACATACTCATAGTGCTAGTTCCATCCTTTTACCGTCAAATACTAGCCCACCTTGATCTACTCAATTCTCATTACCCACTACTCTCACTCTATGTATCTCGAGGTCTCATTATCTGCCACATATGATTAGGTTGTCACAAGGTTCAAGGTATACACCACACCTTTTTGTCTTCTCATAGGTCTATTTCACCTTCTCCATGACACAACTCATTAGGATGAAATCTTCCTACACATACTTTCCCACATATAGTCTTAGAATGGTAGATAGTGGGCCTTCACCCAATGTACTCATTTGATAGACCTATCTTTACTCATAACCCTTGGGGTGCTTATGAATTCCCCCTCATTTCTTGATGATGCACTCTATTTATAGGTTCAACTTTACTCTTGAGGGAGAGGCTACATAGTGAAACCTCACTTTGGGGACACACACTATGGGGAAATGTTGATCACCCTCTCTTTTACCTACCCTCAATTCATCAAAAGCACTAAAAATCTTAAAATTTCCTCCTGAGAGAGGGCATTCTTGGATCACCCTTCATTATCCTCAAATAACATGCTTTCATCTATTCCCCGGGGGCTAAAAAAATTTATAAATTCCTAAAATCAAAATATATTTTAAAATATTTCAAAATCCAAAAATATTTACATTTCTCTCACTTGGTTACTTCTCTTGCATGCAAAAAATAAAGATACATTTGGCAATATTTTCTTGCAAAAGAGTAAAATAACTAAGGAATTGAGAGAAATGGAATAAATAATGGAAGGAGTTTGGAGTAGTGAAGAAAAATAAAAGGAAATTTTTCTACTGTCCAAATTACACACTATCCTCAGTGAGGAATAAATTTATTGGAAACAAAAGTCCCGGATTAACTAGCTTAAAGAGGGATACATGAATACAAAGTTCTTCCATATCTACTATTACAATTAGGTCTACAATTAGGTCATTACGATTAGGGATAACAAAGGGCATATACAAGAAATAATGAAACAAGATGGATTTGTGGCTACGGAGGATAATGACATATCGAATACTATTATCTCCTTCAAAAAAAAATTGTTGAGGTCAACTTCCCAGGGGAATCTATCTCAGAGAATCTTAATCTTTTTCTCCTACCATCAGTATAGAGGATAACAAAGACCTTATTGTCATACTTTCTGAGGAGGAGATCAAGGCCATTGTCTCATAAATGGAAGGGGATAAAACCCTTGGGCCCGATGGCTTTCTGATTTTTTTCTTCCAAAGTTATTGGGACATTGTAAAAAATAGGTGGTTGTTGCGGTTCAATATGTTTTTAGATCTGGTAGCTTGCTCGAGCAAGTTAATCATACTTTCATAGCTCTCATCCCTAAAAAACCGGGGGCCACGGATCTAGGAGAATTTAGGCCTATCAACTTATGTAAGACTTTTATAAAATTATATCAAAATTTTTGGCTTTCTAAATAGGTGAGGTTCTCAGTAATTGCATTCCCCAATCAAGGTGTTTTTGTCCAGGGCAGAAAAATCTTGGACAACATCATCTTTATCCATGAAACTATTCATTCAATGGAAAAATCCAATCGAGAGGCTATGCTCATTAAATTAGATATGCAAAAATCCTATGATTGTGTCTCATGTAAATTCATGATCCTCCTCATGCATAAACTAGGATTTGACCCTCACTTTATCAAGATGATTCATGCTTGCACCTCTTCCCCCATGTTTTCGGTCATCATTAATGGAAAACCTCAAGGATTATTCAATGTGGAAAGGGGTCTAAGGAAAGGGGATCCTATTTCCCCTTTCCTCTACCTCATCATGACTAGATCCTTGAGTAGCTTATGTTCAAAATCCAAAGGCAAAGGAATATTGGAAGGTATTAAGGTTACTAATGGTGTGGACAATCAGTGCCTTCAAAAATTTGTGGATGATATTGTTCTCCTAGGCCAAGTGGTTATTCAGGAGGCTTGCACCTTCAAGGCCATCACAAGACAGTATACGAAGTCTTAGGACAATAATGTGTACTTCGTAAGAGTTTTTTCTTATTCATCAATGTGAATGAGCAACGACATATCAGTTTGGCCAATATTATGGAGTGCAACATAAAATATCTCTCGAGATAATTATTTGGGTATGCCACTTTATGGGAGTAAACTGGAAGACACTGGTTGGAATAAATTACTTGAACGGTTCCAAAAAAATTAGCTTCATGGAAAGGATCCTTGTTATCACAAGAAGGTAAAGCTCAACTCCTTCAAAACTCTTTGCAATGAGTAGCTATTTACATTATGTCTATTTTTATTATTCCCACAAAAGTCAAGAAAGCCATTGAGAGCATATAAGATAGATTCTTATGGTCCGGATTGGAGATTAAGACTAGGATCTCATTGATAGCCTAGGAAAAGGTTACCAAACCAAAAGATCGGAGGGGCCTGCAGGCTTGAAAAATTTGTAGAAAATGAATCAGGATCTTATAGCCAAAATTGGATGGAGAATGCATAAAGAAGAAGGTACTTGGATTGAAATTTTAAAACAAAATACTTACAAAATGTTGGCGATACCTTGAGTTTCTTCTCGAATCAGGAACTTCCTAAAGGTTAAAATTTTTGGAATAATCGTATTCAAGTTAGGAATCTATCGGTTAAGGGCACAAAATGGAATCTTGGGAATGGTACAAAAATAAAATTCTGGGATGATCCATGGATTATAAATAAACCCCTAAAGCTAGAAGAACCATGGATGAACCTCATCCAATTCTACAGGCATGAATATGGAGAGTTGGTGTGTGATTATTGGTCAGCTGAGAGAAGATGGTTACAAATAATCCCCCCTCCAAATTATACTGAGTCTTGAACTCCCTTTTGAAGTCTTAAATAGTGAACTAAAGGAATGTCACATTCCTCATAGATAATGTCATGATGAACTGATTTGGCGTGGTATGGATTCAAGGAATTATGAAGTTAAGTATGGCTATCTCTCTTGTTTTGAGCATATTGATTGGATGAAAATTTGGAATAAAAATCTTATCCCTAAAATCATTTTTTTCTATTGGGAAGTGGTCCAGAAGAAAATTTTGATAGTGGAAAAACTTAGGAAGAAAGGTATGATACTCATTAACAAATGTAGTCGTGTAAACAACAAGAAGAAACAACCAATCATCTTTTCCTGGAATGTATTTTTTCTTTCCAGGTCTTTTCAGTTGTTCTTGATTTTTTAATGTGCATTTGGTTCTCCCTGGGGATGTTTCTCACCTCATGGATCAATGGTATTTCAATTTCCATCATGACATCACCAAAGAAGTCTATAAATGCACTCTTTACCAAATTATCTGGGGCATCTAGGTGGAAAGAAACAATTGAATATTTTGTAACCAATGCTCTAGTATTAAGAAGGTTGTTAGGAAAATTTGCCAGACTCTAAGAGAGAACTCGCAGATTATAAAAATAAATCTTCTAAGCCTTGTCCGGACTTTAGAAATCACCATCTTGAGTAATTTGAATCTTAGTCCCACAAAGTGGTCTAATGGAAAAAATTAAGGTGTGAATAAAAAAATGTTAAATGGAGATGTCGCCAAAGGGTAGTCTCAAATTAAATTTTGATGGATCAGCTAAAACTATGGAGGGATTGTCAAGGGGAGGTGGATTAATTCGGGATCATTTAGGTGTGTGTTTACAAGCCTATGTTGGCCCTTGGGTAATCATTTGAATAAATTTGCCAAAGCTATGGCCATGTTATGGGGTATTGAGTTGTGTGTTTCCATGAATGTCAAGTCCTTGATTATAGAGGAGATTCTCAATGTGTTGTCAATTCTTTAAAGCAATAGGGTGGAATTGGTTGGAAACTTAACAATATCATCACCGAAGCTAGGCTCTTATTAGCCTCATTTGAGAAGGTGGAAATTAATCATGTGTATAGGGCTATAAATAATCATGTCAACAGATTAGCTAATCATGAAAATGACATGTCGGAAAAGATGATCTAGCAAGGTGGGAAAATACCATGGAATAATATCTTAATCCTTGTTAATGATGAAAAGATGCTCCAAGATTTTGCATGATAGCCTCTCCGGGTTTGTGTGACAAGTCTCATGGGAAGGCTAATTATTTTTAGAGGGGGAATTAATCACCCCAACTTGTGTTTTGTCTTATTGTTTTGTGTTTACAATTTCATTTTTATTCGTTTCAAGATTGTGCAGAGCTCCGGGTTAAATATGGGAGGTGACAAGGTATGCACTAATCTAACCACCTATTTGCATATCAAGCGGGATGGTACTCTGTGGAGGCTGAGAAGATGTGGCTTCTCCAACTACATTAAGAGGCTAAAAGGTAATGATCCCAACTAGCTCTAGAATTTGGTAATGCTTGGGAAGGAGGTTGTGTTGAAATGAGGGGTATGAATATTTCTATCACTAAAGAGTCTATTGTTAAGGCCAGGGGTTTGTCCTTTGAAGGACTAAAACTTTTCAAGGATAAAACAAGGTGGAGGTATGAAATTACTACTTCTTTACGCTAGATGAAATAATTCTTATGTTTGATGATGGTATAGTGAGAAACTCTCCCTGAGCATTGGACGGATGTGTGCATGGTTGTTATGAAGTACCTTACCTTGGAAGGTAAATTTAGAAATATTTTTTCCTACCATCTCTCCATCCTCAATTACTGCGTAGGAACCAAGCTATGAGCTTCCCCTTCTTTCTCTTGAGATCCCTTACTTCTTCCATCAATGATTATCAAAATGAGAAAGTGGATACATCATTGCATCATGGTTTGATTTTGTTACTATTCCAAAAAGGTAAACCTATGGTCCCACCCAACCCCTATTCATATGGAGGTGGATTCAGACAATGAAACCCTTTCTAAGCTGTTTGACTCGCATTAAAAATGTGGGCCTCGGGATAAATGGGATGGCATAGCTATGAATATCCTATGTAATCTTAAACAGGGTGATAAATATTTAGAGGAGAGCACTACTAGGAAGGATACATATAGAAATATGGTGGATTGGGAAGCTAGGGTTTTGAGGTTGAGTCCACTACCGACATGATCCTCCTGGTCAACAAAAATATTGTCCAAGAGATTAGGGAGTGCCACAGAAAAATTGATGTGCGAACAAGAGAATCGGTGAGCTTAATTTAGAAATAGTCATGTAGATGCATAAAATCTTCATTCTCCAGGATCAAATTTCCAAGACTAAAGTTGCAGATGGTAAGGAAAAAATGTGACTGGAGATGAGAAGTTATGAGGATGAAGAGCACATGGAAGTTGAAGTAATGATTCTACCGAGCATGTTACTAAAAAGGTTATCATTTCTTGGAAAGATGATCTTGGTGGATCCATGGACAGGGGACCTAGTGCAAGGACTAGAAGTAGAGCTTCCTCTCTAGAAAGTGGTGATGGCAACACTTTGGTTGCACTTCTATCTGAGAGCTGTGTTGGTTTTTAATCTTATTTCCATGTCTTTTATTTTGTATTCTTGTAAAAATGTAACTTTGTAGACCTGGTGTGGGTCGTGCCTTTCTCTGGGGTGTCCTCATGGTCAAGATTGTTTGACTTGGACCCTCGTGTTACATTTTAGTAGCTATTCTTTGTCTTGGCTTCTTTTTTGTACAAGTTTTTTGGTCCC
The DNA here is from genome assembly GCA_018340775.1 of Taxus wallichiana var. yunnanensis. Taxonomy (NCBI): domain Eukaryota; kingdom Viridiplantae; phylum Streptophyta; class Pinopsida; order Cupressales; family Taxaceae; genus Taxus; species Taxus wallichiana. The sequence continues at coordinate 605,199,694 of CM031239.1, read as the reverse complement.
TTCAAAACCAAATATTTTTACCTTATCTAAAAAAATTCTCTTGCACGCTTATATTATTCATGTTGCACTTTACTTATCATGTTATCTTGATACATAGTATGTTATATCCTTTTTCTATACACATGTGCATTCACATGGTACATTGAGTTAAATGTAGGCTACACATAGATTGTTACACAATAAAATATGCTTTACAATGCTCTTTACCAGTTTTCTCTTCCAATTGGGGGCATCCACTTTACATTTTATTACACACATGTGTTATCATTCCAATATTTACTACTTTACTTCCTCTTACCTCATTTACTCAATACATACATTGTGTCATATTATTTATTACTCTAACATGCTAATGGGTGCTTCATTTGTAGTATCTATTTTATAGGGTACTTCAAGTGGAATAATATTCATACTATTCCTTATTTCTTATTTACATGATTGCTCCATGTTTTCACTTGTATGAGGAAACGCCCAATGTTATTTGATTGTTACTTATTGGAATTGAGTGCCTTGATTGTCTTGAGAAATCCTAATTGTCCTATGTATGTGGTATATTATTTTCCATGATTGTTCTATTTGTGTGTCTTTACATGCTTTTACTTACATCTATTGTGTTGTTTTCTATTGCTTGTCACTAACACTTTGCTAGATTTTCTATTATATTATTGTGTATGTGTCATGATATACACCATAAAAATCCTCTTTTCCCCTGTAGGAATCCTACAACACATGTATATCAGCTACATTTCCTCTTGTTTGGGATGCATTTATATTTTTCTATCTCGTGCACCCCAAATAAGAGGGGCAACAATTGGGTGATATTTCACCCTTAAAAGCTCAAAATAACAAGTACAAAATCAGATAGGTTAGAGGCTAAGAAAATGACTCGAAATGTAATTGGGTCAATAAATACACATGAACCATACCATATGAGTTTAGATCATAACATATGGATGATATGGCCCATTCCATACACTTCCGTCTTGGGGGTAGATTCAATGAATTTATTAGTTGGTACAATTTCTTAGGGACATATACAAGCCTTTCAATTAATTTCAATGACATAATGCATGGTACAGTTCAAGTTATGGTGGCACCAAGGGTACATGCAAGCTAGCATTTCCCTAGTACATTGTGTCATCATTTGTAAATCAATTAGGTTTGTGTTCATCTATAATAACACCTATATTCTAGTCTTGGGAATTTTTGGGGTGACTATTATCCTCATAGGCCTTACTTCCCATTTCTCATATTTGTATGGATGGGTGAGGAGCAAATAGAATTCTCCCCATATAATTTTCTTCACCATGTAGGTGGATTTTTACTTCTTTCTATTCTCCTTAACACATTCCACTTGGGGACTAATCACCTCTAAGTCCTTCCGACCATCTCCAACACAAATTTCAACAAATATTCATGTCAATGGTAACACAAGTACACTCTCTCCATCTCTCACAAAGCAATCTGGTGTACTTTCATTTGTTTCACTCTCTCTACTTAAATATTGTTATTTTCATACTAAGTTCAATATTTTCATGTTTTAATTTCCTATAATAAGGACATTGAATATACTTTTCTCTACATGTATGCATCCTGAAAAAAAAACAGAATCGAGAACAAATATAAATTCCTAGCATAAGAACAAAGGTTCTCCGAGCAAAGGAAAAGTGTCTCTACACATTCGAGTGAATTTTCCTTTAAGCACACAATTTTCAATTCCATACTTAAAAGAGGCGAATTGTATAGACTCATTTTGGTAATACATGTCTTGCAACAATAGGAATTATACAATGATTTTTGCACTATCCCAAACTTTTTGAACTTGATGAATTATACTATCCCTAGTTATATCCCATTCATTCTTACTTACACACATAATTATCATATTAGTCCATAAAATCAACTAATCCCTTTTACAAGTACAATCACATTTTCAAATAATTCACACATCCCTGCAGAAAGCACCAAAAAGGGCCATACTTTTTGTATGTTATAGCCCTCCCCATTCACTTTGGTCCTTTTTCCTCCAACGACACTTTTCTTAATTCAAATTCCTTGGGACAATTCTAGTCAACCTTATCTAAGCTTTCCAGATCTAGAAAACACATATAAGCTAGTTATTCATCCATTATCAAGGAGAAGATCATCTACACTTGATATCAATTGATCCTAATTAGTATACACTAAGATAAATCACAAGAAAAGGTATTCTAAGACTCCCTTGATCTTCATATACTCTGCATTAACCATTCTAGGAATTCATCCACTCTTATTTGCAAATACAAGGAACACATCATCATTCCAAGTCAAGCTAGGAAAAATTACAAATATAATCTAATTGTTGTAAGATCATGGTTTTTTTTTGGTTGTATACATTTTAAATATCACATGTTAGGTGAGAATGACATGAGGTTTGATCCATCTTCATAGTAGTGGCGATGTTGGCAATGCACAAGGTTTCCCACAACCCACCTAATGTTTGTTTTCAGGACTTCTTGTCTATCTAGGGTTTAAAATACCAATCAATTGAAAATTGAGCATCACATGATTTCATAGGTATAGATTTCAAAAAAAGCACATAAGAATACAATACACATAAACAAAAAGTATCAAGAGAAAAGGATTTGAAGGGACATGAACCTATAAAAAATTACATAACAGGGTTACGCTTTGGCATGTGTCATTTGCTTTGGTCCGTGCAAAATTTGACGGCACCACAGTTTCAAAGCAAGCCTTTGTTAGCTCATTTTCATCCTATTTAAATCATCGATCAATAAAAATCATCAAAAATGTAGGATATCAGTTGTATTCTCTCTCACATTGCAAGTAATTTATCTATTGTTGTTTATCATTACTTAATGGGAATTTTTGATATTTCTATAATTAGCTTTGGAAACTAATTGATTAGGATAATTTACCATCGGTTACTACCCCTATAAGAATAAGCCATTTAGGATAAATTGAGTATCTATGGTTATTTTCTCATACCCTAGATACTTTAGTAATATTATTCTCTTTATTTGTTGCTTCACTATCTCCACAAAAATTCATCCTAGTTAGTGCCTTTTATCTCACTTTATCATACTTATAACATCTACCCATTGGTTTTTTGTGCTCTTCAATTTTTTATCCACCCTTGGGCTATCATCCTCTTTATTCATCTTCATATTCATTATGACAATTCTTTCCATGACATCTTAGCTAGGTGGTTTATGTCTTATTTTACTAATTATCTTCTAGTGTTTATATTTAGGCTTACTTTTTTAATGTTCCAAGAAGTTATCACACTCATCGTAGGAAAGCCAAGAGACACTATCGAGATAAGTATGAGGTACGTATATTTCACTTGGTGGAGTTCATTCTTTCTTTCCTATATTTACATCATTACTCCATTTCTAGCATCTACTTTTGATTTCAAGAGTTGCATTATTATTTTTCCAAATACCATCTCATGTTTCACTATTGTGACATGTATTGATCTTCAGTTAGGGAATATGTATAAACCTCATTTGTATGATTTCTAACATTTTCTCTTAAGAAGGGAGTGTTGATGCATTATTATTTTGAGTAGGTTCCTCAAGGGGCTTCCCTAGATTAGTGTGTCATCAGAATTTATCACATGGCATAGACCACAACATTTGAGAGATGTCACTATGTTGTCATTTATACCACAATTACCCTATCCTTACTTTGTTTCCTTTGTTGTTCAAATTTATACCCATTATGTCCACTTATGTCATTATATTCACCTCTTTGCACTCATTTATGGTCTTTTCATTTATTTCGGTCATCCTGGAACTTCATTACAACTTCACTATTTATTTAGCTTCCACATCCCATTATTTTCCACCATTTGATCTCGGGTTTCCCCAGGATGATGTAATTACCCATGGGTGATTGTGTCTAGTTTGTATTTTCCCATGGTGATGCCATCATTCATAGGAAATCACATCAAGTATATATGCTTTACCACTATTCTCATTATACAATCACTTATTAATCATTCTAAACATTTTACTTTACTTGCACATTGCACACTTGTGCACATATTTATATCTAGTTTTTATACTTAAGGTTTTGAAGCTTATCCCTTTACATTTGGGTCACCATAGTGAGCTAGGACTGGAGGTCTTATTCTTGAGCTTTCCCCTTCTCCACCCATAATGATTCTCTCTTAGTGTTTTTGTCTCTAGGAAGGATCATATATCAATGGTCACACTGTAAGTAAGTATCTCTAACCCTTCTTTGTCCTTTGTTTCATGTTTATTGTTGTGTGGATGGTTGATCATTCATTGCTATAGATTAGGGTAGATGTATGTTTTCTTTAGTCTATTACTTTGTCTTATTATGTTATGCCCCTTGGCTTTATCCATCTCTTAACCTACCTTTATTTTGAATCCTAGTAGGATACCTCTCTTTATCTTATGTATAGGCCTTGGAAACCTATAACTATCTTAGGGTTAGGGATATTATCCTCTATAATTACAAAACTTACACTCCTTGAGAACCTTTGGTATCTACATGTTACATACAATCCTAGATTTGATCCCTAAAATTTGAAAACACATGCAAGGATCAATCTTATCCCATCATACACTATGTTCTATGCTTATTAAAATTAAGAATATCCTATATGATAATGAGCTCTAAGATATTTTCACTTAAATCTTTCTTACTCATTTGCAAATGCCATTATCTTTGAAAATTTTCAATAATTTGATCACTTATGTCACACATTGGAAGAGCATGCAGCTAATATCCTTACCATGAACTAGCTCAAGTATGTCATTAATGCACCCAACACATCTAATCCTAAGTAAGGAAAAATGATGATAAAAAAACTAATGCTAAATTTATTGTTAACGTCATATCTTAACCTACAAGGATTTAATTACAATCTCAATAGTGATAATTCACATGATTTTGTTGCTCACCTCAATTGATTCTTAAATAGTATCTAGAGAGCAACCTTGTATCTCTCCCTTTGGTTACGTGTGTAGATACAAACAAGCCTCGTGGTAAGCATTATTACGCTAATACGTACTACGATTATCATAGATGTTTTGGCCATTCTACTAATTGGAGTATCAAACTTTTTAATGTTATAAAAGATCTTATTGATGCAAATAATATTGAATGGGACTCACCCCTTGAGTAATCTAAGCCTACTAATGACAATTCCAAGCTTAATATTTTCAATGACCTACTTCCTTATCATTCTAATTCGGAAGTGCACCACACTTATTGATTTCATCCTCCTCCTTCATATATCATCCATTGTGATCTTTGATTGGTATTTTTTTACATTTTATGATAATGATATGGATCTTGACCTTGATTTATATATAATCCATGTTTTTGTTTTTGTTGGCCAACACCCTATCCATATTGGTTTGATTGAAAGTGGTGGTAGATGTAATATGTTTGCATCCAAGTTACTTTCTTCTCTTGGCTATACTAAGAAACATGTGATATTCTGTAATAAGACCTCTCTTGGGTAATTTGTTATACCTCTTACGGTTTCCTTTGCTACAATAACTATTCCTTTTTTGGTTATTGATTCCCTTAGCACGTGTAATATGTGTCTAGGTTTCCCTTGGTTGCATGCTCTTAAAGCTATATCATCTATCTATTAATGTAGGATATTATTTATTCCATTTATTTATTTATGTGGATTATTCCTACACTTTAGGAGTAACCTTGCTTAGGTGTAATAGTTATAAGAGTCACAGTTGGAGTTATTGTTAAGAGTTACACTTAGCCATATTTGTTAGGTAATTGAGAGTTACTCTTAGTTTGACTATGTAAAATGTGGGAGTTACTTTTCTATTTTAGGATTTTTGTCTACTAATCATGGAGGATTTACACATTTACTCTCCTCTTTGTGAGCTATTCAAGTAGTATATTTGGAGAAATCTTAGTTTTTGTATATTGAGTTGTTTTTGCACTTTCATGCTTATTAGTTATTTTGTTTTCTGCAGCTACTTGTGCACTTTTTTCTATTAGTGATCCTTAAGGATAATTTGATATGGTATCGAGAGGTAGCTAGAGAAACATGTGTCCATTTTTAGTATAACTATAGATTCAAAATCTTTATTTGGGAAAATAAAAAATTGTTTATAAGTATTTTGAATAAAGGCCATTTTCATGCCAAGTAGGTTGCGAAATTAGATTTGGAAGATGGAAAAACTATAAGATTATTGTAAACTCAGCCATATTTTGAGACAAGTCGATTTCAAGGTTTTTTAGAATTTTTTTGCGGGGTTATTAGGCATGCCTCAACATCTTTACTAGATATTTTTGGTGTTGGAAAACCCTTTCTACATTTTCTCTAAAGTTTTCCAAGTAGGTTTTCATTTTGTTGCAAGTTGTAGGAATTTATCTGGAAGTTACATGTTTTATTTTGGGTAACCCATCCTATTGTGCATTCGAGTTAGGTTGTGTATTTGTTGTTGTTTGGTGTTGATATGTCTTCGGTGATTATGCCCTGTTGTCGGTTCATGTGGATCTGTTAGCGGTGTGTGTATCTCTTTTTGGGTTGTGGTTCGATGTTGGTGTTGCTAATTACATGAAAAATTCCCTTGTATGTCAAATTTGGTATAACAAGGAGTAACACTATTCATTGGAGGTTTCCCTCTTTTTAATGCATGTCAAATTTGGGGAAATAACGAACAACATTATTCATTGAAGGTTTCCCCCTTTTTTTGCTTGCATCACTCCATGTGCCATATCCTTTTATAGTGTTTTTTTTAGAAACACGACATCACATGCATTAACCCTTGGTCACATAAGGGCTAAAGTCTATGGATTCCTACTAGTGGGTGTTTAAGATCAACACCTCTTTCCTTTTTTCCATAAATATTTTTTGGCTCTCTCCAAGTAATTTTGCAAGAATTTATTTTTTTAGTGCAATTAAAATATACTTTATAGCAAAAATAGACAAATTCTTATAACTTTTTTATGGGAAACTCATATTCAAGTGTTTTTTTAATGTGCATATTTTTCATACTTGTTCCATTTGAACAATTTATTTTGTAAAACACACTCAATTATAAAGTGCCAAAATTTGGGTGGGTCAAACACTATTAATTTTGGGGGTATAAAACTATGATTCCTTCTACATTTTTTCTTTTCTCTTACAAACTCATTCAAATCTTAAATGGATCTAGTTGTTTTACTTACTATCACGAATGGAAGACTTTCATGGAACTTGATTTGTAAAACAAGAATCTTTATAGGATAATTATGTGTTTACAAATAGAACCAATATAAAAGAAAGAGAAAGATAAATGGTTTGACAAGTGTGATGAAACATGTGGCTTCTTGTCCTTTTATGTGTCACTAGATATGCATTTTAATTTAATTTCTACTAAAACACCCAAAGAAGTATGGGACGCCTTAGAGAAACTCTTTGGAAACAAGATAAAATGAAAGGGCACAAACAATAAAATGAGATGATTGGTCTTAGCCCTGGCATTTTTAACACACTTCAATACTTCTTCACCAAGTTCGAATTTATGAGGATGCAACTGAAAGAATGTGGAATTGAAAAAAAGGACTCACAACGTATTCTTTCTGTCCTTATCAAACTAGGTCCTAACTATTATGTTTTCATATCTACCTTCCATGTAACCAAAAGAGCACTTGGATCACAATGGAAAATTCCCTCATTTGATGAGTTTGTTGCTAACTTATATCGGGAAAAAGATAAACTAATTTAAATGGGTGGAATAAAGTATATCGAACCATATTATCTACTTGTGGGGCATGACATAAAAAAGGATTCAAAAGAGAATAAATAGAACAAAAAGGATCATGAGAGAAAGACAGATAAACCCACCTCAAAATCAAATTTTGAAAGATATTTTTCTAGTGTTAAGTCCAAGAAAGAGAGGATCAAATGTGGGTGTTGCACAGGTAAACATGATGAAAGTAATTTTTTTAAGAAGCAAGTTAACCACCTCATGAGTATTCTTTAAAAAAACATTGGTGCCCCCGAGTATATCAAACCATCTTCATCAACCCATGAATCCTCCAAGGAAAATAACAATGGAAAAAGGGAAAAAAATCAAGAAAGGAGAAAAGGGGATATCCCTAATTTACAATTGTAGCACCAACTCCTACATGGGTTATTGATTCTGGTGCATCACATCATATGGATTCTTCACATGTGAAGTTCACTTCCTTAGAGCCATGTGACATGTCCACTATTTGATTGGGTGATGAAACCTCTAAAAAAAAATTGGGAGAGGGTCTATTGAAGTGATTGGAGGAACAGTAAATAATGTTCTAAGTATTCCCTCACTATCAAATAATCTCCTATTAGTCTATCAGATTACTCACCTTAGTTAGGGCATGCAAGTTGAGTTAACTCGATTCAAGTATATGTCATAGATTTGCAGTTACACTATCATTTTATTGGGTGTAGTTGATCATCGACTCAACTATATTTCTTCTCTCACCTTGTGCCTCTTTTGAATTCACCTATGTTTGATTTGCCACTTCTGAGTTTGAGAATATTTCTAATGATGAGGAATTCTCTTTAGCATATATGACTGTAGTAGTGATGGGTATCCACCTTTGTCATCTCCTTGTCAACTTCCAGTCTTAGAGGAGTTATTTCTTGATCCACCCACTTCTGGTCACGATAATTTTTTTAGGGAGCACACACATTGATTTAGGATTCATCAAACATCAGGTAGTCTTATAATCAATTACAGGGCCTTCCACATTCCTTCTTCACTTTTGTTTCATATACATCATCCCTTCATTGAGCAGTTGACACTTTTACCTTACATGAGGATCATAGTTACTTGGATAGGAACTAAACCTTAGTTTGAGATCCATCAAACACTTGGTGATTTCCTTCACTCTTCCATGGTGATTCACTCTTCACTGCATCTACTTATGATACACAGTCCTACCCGAGAGGTTGCTTTATAGAATATTAGGTGGCTTGAGTGCAATTGTAGCTTTGAGTGAGACTTTCTAGTTCCATCTTCTCTCCCTTGTCTCTCTTTTAGGGGGGGAGATTTTTCCCACTAATTTTTATCATTTTACTCCACTTTGTGAGAGTTTCATTATATGTGGGTACCCCATTAGGCCTTGTTTTCGGGACCTACCTTTCTTTTCTCGCCCACCTAGGCTACGCTTAAGGGAGTGTTATATTCCATTTATTTATTTATGTGGATTATTCCTACACTTTATGAGTAAGAAATCTACTTAGGTGTGATATTCATAAGAGTTAAACTTGGATTTAGTCACATGATTTACACTTTGCCATATTTTTTAACTAAGTGGGAGTTACTCTAAGTTTGAATATGACAAGTGTGGAAGTTACTTTTCTAATTTGGGCTCTTTTTCCACTAATTATGGAGGAGTTACACATTCACTTTCATGTATGTACACATTCATTTGTGAGCTATTAAAGTAGTGCATTTGGAGAAATATTGGCTTTGCTACATACTTTGAGTTATTTTTTCTCTTTCATGTTTGTTAGTTATTTCATTCTCGAAACTATGTGTGCACCTATTTTTCTATCGGTGATATTTAATAATGAATACTTTGATACTATCTTGCACCAATGTGTTAAGTATATCTATAATCAACAATTTTTAATATTTAAGAGTGTCTCATACGAGGCCCCAATACCTAACCTCCTTAGTTAAAAAATTTAAATTCAATTGATTCAAGAGAACTTAATATTCAATAATACACATTAATCCCACATTCTTATTCAATCACAGACAATAAAACATGAGACACGTATATAGGGAATTTATCTCCTATGTTGAGTTATGGAACTCAATTACTTCAAATTAGCATGGAGTATGAAACTTTTTGGAAAACACAAGAATCGACATCGATTATGGAGGGACCGGCATCGGTCAGGAAAGGAGGAACCGGCATCGGTTAGGTCTAACCGGCGTCAGTTACCTATGTGTGGGTGTTTTAATTAACTCACGGGAATTAGATCTATTTTTAGTATTAAAACATATCTATTGATTGTAATTGCATGGCTAAGTGCCCTAAGTTTGTATACACCTATATAAGCATGAAAGCTAGGGTTTAGAAGTAAGAATTAAGAAGAACTTGTAAAATTTGATGATTATTGTGAGAATAATTATGAGAGAGAGAATTCTTGGAGAAGAAGCAAAAGCTTGGGTGAAAGACAATACTATACATCTGAGAGGTGTGGAAGATTATAAATCTTCAATTGTATATCTTGTCAAAGCTTTGGATAATAGATTGGTTTGTTTCTTGGTGGACGTAGCCCACCTTTGGGTGAGCCAAATTAAATTTGGTGTTGATTTATATCTCTTATTTTGTATAATTCTTCGGTATAATATTCACTTTCATTGTATGTATGTTTAGATCTAATATATTATCTATACAACCTTGTGTTAACCCCAACAACTCGTATCGAGATATTTGTTTGAGGGTTTTATGTGTTGTGATTTACTCACAAAGGGTTTTACGATTGAATGTGAGCTACGAAATGTTCAAGAAAATAAATACAAGGTAGAGAAGTTTGACTATGGAAGATGTAGATTGAGGATTATTTGTATCAAAGAGATTTGTATTTACCTTTGGATGAGAAGTCTAGACCTACGAATATGGTGATGAATAATGGAAGATTATTGTGAGAAAGGACGTGGGATCTATAAGATTGAGTCGACAACATCATCGTGGCTTCCATTATTACATAAGCAACTTCTACGGTAGGGTTAATGAAGTCTCTTGCTAATTTATATAAAAACCTAGTGCTTCAAATAAATTATATTTGATGAATAAAATATTTAGTTCTAATATGCATGAAGGTGGATCTGCATCTTGTCATTTGAATGATTTCTAGTATATTGTAAATCAATTAAAATCAGTTGATATTTCGTTTGATGATGAAGTGAAAGCACTTTTATTCTTATGTTCTTTTCCGATGGTTGGGATAATTTGGTAATGGTTGTTATCATTACAGCATCTGCTAATAATATTTTGAAGTTTGATGATGTGGTTATTATAATCTTGAATGAAGAAATTTGTAGGAAAAGTACAGAGGAATCATCTAGGAATGCTTTGAATGTAGAAAGAAGGGGTAGGTAGAAGGAGATATCCAAGAGTAAGAGTAATGAGAAATCAAATTCAAGGGATAGCAAATCTAAATCCAGAGGTGAGGGAATTACTGTTGGAAATGTGGAAAGAAAGGACATGTAAATAAATATTGTTGGTCAAAGGATAAAGAGAACCAACAACCAAACAAAGGTAAAGAAGAAAATTTTGCTACATCGGAGGTAATACAAGATGATATTATTATTTCTTTACATAATAGAATTGAATCATGGGTTTTAGATCCAAGAACTTCTTTCCATACGCAACCCCTAATAAGGGTTATCTCATAAATTATGTCTAGGGCAATTTGGACATGTTTATTTGGGTGATGATGAACCTTGCAGTATTACTGGTAAAGGGGAAGTTCATCTAAAATTGCATAATGGAAATACATGGGTATTGAAAGATGTGAGGCATGTGCCAAGCCTCAAGAGGAATCTTATTTCTACATGGAAACTAGGTGAAGTTGGTTGCATGGTTACATTCACAACAGACTCTTGGAAATTCACCAAGGGTGCTTTTGTTGTGGCAAGAGGTAAGAAGGTAGGAACATTATATTTATCTACCTGTGGTGCTAATTCTTTTTTTGCATTATCTACTTTAGATTCAGATGCATGTATGTGGCATAATCAGTTGGGCCATATGAGTCAAAAAGGAATGCAGATCTTAAAGGCTAAGGGTAAGTTATCATATTTGAAATATTTAGATCTTGATTTCTATGAGCATTGTGTCTTTTGGAAGCAAAAGAGAGTGAGATTTCTCAAATTTGAGGCAACTAGGAAGGATCGGAAATTGGAGTTTGTACACTCAGATGTGTGGGTACCAACTCAGGTAGCTTCTCATGGAGGATCACAGTATTATGTTACTTTCATTGATGATGCTACAAGAAAGGTATGGGTTTATTGTATTAAATGTAAATATGATGTTTTTGAGACTTTTAAAAGATGGAAAGCCCTTGTTGAGAATGAATCAAATTCAAAGTTAAAGTTCCTTAGATTTGACAATGGTGGTGAATATTATAGCAATACTTTCAATGATTATTGTTCAGTGAATGGGATACATAGAGAAATAACGTTTCCAAGAACACCACGTGAGAATGGTGTTGCAAAAAGAATGAACACGACAATCATGGAACGTGCTAGAAGTATGAGGATACATTTTAGATTGCCTTTTCAATTTTGGGAAGAAGAATTTAATACAACGGTGGTTTATTAAAGTAACCATGGGCCTTCAAGTTCACTAGATGGAGGAATACTAGAGGAAGCTTAGACCAAAAAAAAAAAGAGGTAGATCTATCTTTTCTTAAAGTTTTTGGTTCAGAATCTTTTGTACATATTGATAAGGAAAATAGGAAAAATTTGGATGCAAAATCCAAGAGATGCACTTTCATTGGTTATGGATCTGGTGATTTCAGATTTCATTTTTGGGATTTAGATAATTCTAAAATTATTAGGAGTCGTGATATTGAATGGAATGAAAAGAGAATGTACAGGGATCAAATTTTGGTACCCAAGGATGAACCGGTTGAGAAGTTTGTGAATGAAAATGAACTCTCAGATTTAAAAGTAATACCAACAGGGTTACATAGTAACCGGTGTCGGTTTACCCCTGATTGGAATCGATCAGTTGAACTAGTATCGATTATAAAAGATCCAAACCGACATTAGTTAGCAAACCGAGCGTCGATTATAGGTGAGCGGCATCGGTCACTAACATATTTGGATACAAATGTCTAGGAGGTCTAGAATGAGCCTCGGTACCCCAAACTCTGTGAGAAGGTCTCAAAGGGTAAGTAAACCTCCAGAAAGATTTACACCTTCTCTATCTTATTTATTATTGACTAATAATGGTGAACCAGAGAGTTTTGAAGAAGCAATGCAGGATGAGACCCACGTTCAGTGGGAGCATGGCATGGATGAGGAGATGGACTCCTTGGAACAAAACCAGACTTGGGATTTGGTTAAGTTGCCAACATGTAAGAGGACATTGCAGAACAAGTGGGTTTACAGGATCAAGGAAGAAGAGGGTGGATAGAAAAGGTACAAGGCAAGGCTTGTAGTAAAGGGATTTACACAGAAAGCAAGTATTGACTTTAGTGAAATATTTTCTCTTGTTGTAAAGATGACTTATATTCGTATTGTATTGAGTTTAGTTGTGGTACATGATCTAAATTTAGAGAAATTAGATGTGAATACTACTTTTCTTCATGGTGATTTGGATGAAGATATTTATATACAGCAGTTCATTTGGGTATGAAGTTAAGGGTAAGGAGAAATTAGTGTGCAGGTTGAAAAAGAGCATATATGGGCTCAAGCAAGCTCCAAGGCAATGGTACATGAGGTTTGATAGTTTTATGCATGAGCATGGTTACTTGAGATGTGAATTTGACCATTGTGTTTATTTCAATAAGCTTGAAAGTGGGAACTATATTATTTTGTTACTGTATGTGGATGATATGCTTATTGCAGGATCTAGTATGCAGGACATTGGTGAGCTTAAGGGAAAGTTATCTCACACATTTTCTATGAAGGATTTAGGAGTTGCAAAAAGAATCCTTGGTATGTAAATACACAGAGACATGAAGAACAAGAAATTGTATGTCTTGGGAGGATTATATCTACAGGGTGTTAGAAAGGTTCAGGATGTAGAATGTAAAACTTGTTAGTACACCTATGGTTGGACACTTCAAATTGAGTAAAGATCAATGTCTTTCATCACATGAGGAGTTCAAATACATAACACAAGTGGCATATGTTTTAGCAAATGGGAGTCTTGTGTATGTTATGGTTTGTACTGCCAGACCAAACATTACACATGTAGTGGGAGTTGTGAGTAGATATATAGCTAATCCGGGTAAATAACATTGGAAAGTAATCCAATGGATACTCGTGTATTTGAAAGGGACATCTAGCATGTAGTTATGTTATGGAGGTTCGAGATATTTCATTATGTGGCTATGTTGATTTAGATATGGCTGGAGATTTAGATGGTGGAAGGAGCACTACTAGATATATTTTCACAGTAGGTGGGACGGAAGTTATCTAGATTTCAAGATTGCAGAAGGTTGTGGCTTTGTCTACTACATAGGCTAAGTATGTTGTAGCTGAGAGGATAGCAAGGAGATGATATGGATGAGTAGGTTCATGAAAGAGTTGGGAAAGGAGCAATATGATTGCAAATTTTTTGATGATGATCAAAGTGCAATTCATTTTACAAATAACTCAGTGTTTCATTCAAGAACAAAAACATTCGGTTGAGGTATCACTTCATATGGCGGTATTGGATGATGGGTAGTTGAATCTGGAAAATATTCATATGAGTGAGAACCTATTTGACGATATGCTAATGAAGTCATTAGCAAATGAGAAGTTGGAGCTACACTCCACTTCTGTTGGTCTTAGAGTTTGATACTTGAAGAGGAAAAAACAAAGCTAAGGAAGGATCCAAGAATGACGTTATACATGTATGGTGCAGTAATTAATCTCCAAGTGGGAGATTGTTGAGTTGTGGAGCTCAATTACTTTGGATTAGCATGCAAAGTATGAAACTTGTTGGAAAACATAGTAACCGACATCGGTTATGGAGGGACCGCATCGATCAAGCAAGGAGGAACCGACATCGGTTACTGTGTGTGGGTGTTTTAATTAACTCATGGGAATTAGATCTATTTTTAGTATTAAAGCAGATCTATTGATTGTAATTGCATGGCTAAGTGCCCTAAGTTTGTATACACCTATATAAGCATGAAAGCTAGGGTTTAGAAGTAAGAATTAAGAAGAACTTGCAAAATTTGATGATTATTGTGAGAATAATTGTGAGAGAGAGAATTCTTGGAGAAGAATCAAAAGCTTGGGTGAAAGACAATATTGTACTTTTGAGAGGTGTGGAAGATTGTATATCTTGTCAAAGCTTTAGATAATAGATTGGCTTGTTTCTTGGTGGCCGTAGCCCACAAGTTAAATATGGTGTTGATTTATATCTCTTCTTTGTATAATTCTTTTGGTAGAATATCCACTTTCATTACATGTATGTTTAGATCGATATATTATTTGTACAACCATGTGCTAACCTCAACATCCTATATTTAGGGATATTGTCTAACAACTACATATCCCACAAATCTCTCCTATTCTCTCGAGTTATGTGAGTTGATTCAACCTCCAATAACTCACATGTTACTAATATGATTTATTAAATAATAATAAATCTTTTACATATATACCATACACGAGTTGTTTCTAATAACTCACTAATATTAATATTATTCTTACCTCATATAATAATATTCACTCATTAATGTGAGAACTAAACATGATAACTCCTAACATTCCCCCTCTTAGTGTGAACATAGGGCAAAGAGCAATTGAAAATAGCATTGTAGCCAACACATGTTGTAAGTTCTACATACTACTCATATGGATGTCATCTACCCTCCTATACAATTATTTCTATAGTTCTACGCCTTCCACGCCACTTCACAACACATCAAGGAAAGAATACTCATTGAATATGAAATAGCTTCACAACTTGAAAAATAAAGATTTGAGGACCTCGTCCTCATCAGATTTGCAGCCACCGCTATAGACCACTACCATTACGATCAAAAACAATATGAGATGGTTCTTGCTTCCACCTAGGAACCCATCCTGGATTTCTTTATTCGGTACAAATGTGGTTTCATTATTTCATTTATGCCCCCTTAGTTAAGCGTGAATGAGAGGCACTAATTAACCTCCTTCCTATGATAGTGAGACATATTCTCCATCACTTGGATGAGATGAGTCTTCTTCACTTAAGTGAGTATAATTACCTTCCTCGGCAAGTAGGGCATTTTGATTTAGCTTTCCATCTATGAGATCCTTCACTCTTTGTATGCAGTTCAACAACATATGTACTAACTATTTACAATAAAAACAAATGTGTTTATTTTATGAATGTTTGGTTTTTGACACATGCTTGTTTTTACCTTGTACATACACAATCTCTTTTTCTTCAGGATTTTTGATTTGAGTCTTCTCATCATGTAGGGTAGTAATTACTCCTTCAATATTAATATTCATTTTTCCTATAGTATAGTTCAAATTGAATTTACCCTTTTTGTCCCCCCAACAATCTGGATAATTTACTATGAACAACGATTTCCACCGATAATATGTTTGTTACAAGTAATAAGATTTTGTTGCACTATTTATTTTCCTCTATTACAAAAATACATTCTAATTTCAGCCTTAAGGAATCTTCTTTCAATGATGATAAAATAAATAAAGTTACATTATTTTCTTCTATGTGTTTTTAACAAAAACATTCATATAATTTACACAATAATTTTGGAACCCATTTGCTCTTAATTTGAAGATGATGTTAAAATCAAAGTTGTGCATCCTTTTCTTATCTTTCCATAAAAAGAATCATCTCAATTCAATATTGAATGAAGAAGATACATATATTTTACCAAGAGACATTTGCTGAAAATTTCTAGCAAATTTTCTAATCATCGAGAGGCAACCATGAATTTGGAGATGCCCCTTCAAAACTCCATATTGCTCTTACAATAAACTTGTTCGATACCAAATATAAATTCAGTTCAGATTTGATAAATCTTAATATTCAATAATACACAATAATCTCACGTTCTTATTCAATCACAAACAATAAAACATGGTGTGTGTGTGTGTGTGTGTGTGTAATGTTTATCTCATATGTTTAGGAAGATTGTCTAACAACTACATCTCCCACAAATATCTCATATTCTCCTAATTATGTGATTTGGTTCAACCTCCAACAACTCACTTACATATTACTAATATGATTTGTTAAATAATAACAAATCATTTACATATAACATACATGAATTGTTTCTAACAACTCACTAATATTAATATTATTCTCACACTACTTAACTACCCACATGATTTCATACCTCATAATAATATTCACTCATTAATGTGAGCACTAAACATGATAATTCCTAATAGAAAATATAGTTTCGCACCTAATGCTATTACACTTACATTTACTACCTCTAATGGGTATATTCCTTTCGGGACTCCTATGTATCCTATTACATATACTATCTCTAGTGGGTCTTTCCCTTTTAGGATTCTACCTAGGTCTCCTATTACACATACTACCTCTAGTGGGTCTATCCCTTATGATTTTTTTCCTAGGCATCCTATCTCAAATCCTATGACTCCTACGTGAGTTACACAATCCCAGCTTCCTAAGGTCCATCTTTATCCTACTACATATGTGAAATGTTTGATGTCCGAGCCTCCTTTGTTTTATGGGTCCATTCACTCCTTTGAGATCCCTATTACTACTAGCACACGTATAATTTATTTGATGTTTGAGCTTCCTTTTCTTGATGGGTTCACTTTACCTCCTAATGAGGCTCTCATAAGATAGCTCTTTTTTCTCTCCCCCTTTGTATATAGTTATTCTAAAACTACCAAAATATTTAAATAACCACATAAATACAAAAAAATGTTTTAATATTTACAAAAATATAAAATCAAGACCTACATGTGACTTGATTTTCTAGCTTGATATTGTAGACACTCAAATTTGGTAATTCACTCTTTGACACTACTAGTTTTGACAATGCACTCTTGTTAAGATAAATACAACCTTCCCATTCCCGCTTAGCACATTTGGAAGTCTTTTTTTGGGTAATTTATCCTTACACAATAACATGACATCAAATTTTAGAATCCAATGCATAAAATCCATATATAAACATCAATTAACAAGTTATAAACTTCAAATTGCATATTTTCCATCCTGGTCAAGGTTGTATGGTGTGGTCGGGATATTATATTTGGTCATGTGGGAAACTTGTGAAGTCTTGGAACAACATGTTATCTAACTTTTCTTTCAATTTCATATTATTTATTCTTATAATCCCTTTGGGTTAGCCTTTTTAGATAAATTAGAAAAGCATTTGTTTAACCACTCAAATGACATTTTGGTTTAAACTAACATTGCACATGAGTTATAAAGTACATTGGAAGGGATGTCAATATTTAATTATCTCCTAATGGAAATATGTAAATGTTTAAATTTCATTTTACTTTTGTAGATAATATTTGAAGGGCTCCTATTTTGTTGTGAAATGAGTTTCCTTAATTGTAAATTTGGCATGTGGTGAACCACAATTTTAGAATTAGAGTGTGGCTTCCTTGCTTGAATGTCCTTTACATTTTTTTGAGTGTTGTCACAAAATCGAGAGTAAATAAATTGACAATATAGCATGTTTCCAACCACCAATTCTAAATTTCACTCTCACTCCATATTTTCACTCACATTGCCTACTAACCAAGAAACTCTCCATTGCAAGCATAATCTTCTCCTTTAAAATATCCCATTCTTCCGCCTCCCACTCTAAATTTTCACTTGAAAGTTGTATAGTTCAATGTTATCATTCTTATATTGAATTATTACACACGAATATTAAATATCCCATCAGCATATCTAGGTAGTGATGCATAGTATACAAAGTGATCATATCATGTCAAAAGGATGTCTAGCTCTACTGACCACTTAAAAATAATACTTTTTCAAAATCTAAGTTTAAATGCATTCTTTCTTACTTCTAGAACCTTATAATCTATGTTTATATGTTGCTTTATTGAACTTTTCCACTAATATCTATGTGAACATGGTTTACATCTCTCACAACAATGTTTCTTGCAATAATCTTGGAGATAAGCTTGGTTGCATTAGTATTCACCACATACATGAAGTTTATTTAGAACTTTCAACTTTGTTAAAGGTATGTGTTTAACAACCCAAATGCAATCACCAAATTCTCACTATGACGACAAAGGAATATTTATTTATCCTTTTCCTCCACATCGTTCATTGCATGTCTTATATGTGGCATATATCCAACTCCCTTGATGTCCCAAGACAATTCCTTCAACTTTGCATAGATTTCATGTGTTCGTGGGTGTGATATGTCTCCCGCACACAAAAAAACATGTACTCTTTTATAGAATTCAATGCAACTACATCCACATATATTTTTAATTCTTCTATAATCCAAAATATTACCTTTTGAACATCACCCCAATTTCCCAAAACTTCATAAATGTTTGTGAAGAACATGCAAGGTGTGACGTTTTTAGGATACAAACTTAAATACGATTGTTGTCGCAAACTCTCATGGCTCTATATTTTTATGTGATCTAAAAAGCTAATAGAAAAAGCACCCACACAACCACATTGTATTTTATTGGAAATACAATGATAAATTTTGGAGCTTAGTCGAGATAGCCAACATGTATAAGAAGCTCAATCATACACACATAATGATCCATTATATCCATAACCCAATAAGAATCACTTGGGCTATTGAATTATTTGCAACTCTTTCCTATTAGGCATGTATGGATACTTGGAAATAAAGCACTAATAAAGCTTACATGTCAAGATTGAATCTAGAGTAACTCGTTATTTCAAAGATTTCAAAGGCATGCTTACTAGATCCATGCATTGCATATCCTATAAGCATCGATATTCGTGAGAAACAATTTACATTATGCACTATGTCAAATAGATTATGAACCTTTTCTATGCTTCCACATTTTACATAGATGTATATTGAAGCATTTACAACTATAACATCTAGAAAAAATACACTTTCAATTATATTACATCAAGATAGATGTTCGTGTCCTTTTACAAAGCTCCAAATTTGGCACAAGTGGGAGGATGCTTTGAAAAATGTTGTCAAATAGGGATTTATTCCTTCCACTTACATTCACTTGTTTAAAAGGCCGTTTTAATAAGTTCATTTTGGGTATATCCAACAATGAATGTGGTCCATGAGATAACATCTTGTTGAGGCATTTCATCAAAAAAATTTAATGCCTCATCCGAGAAAAGCATTTTATGCATATCTTATAATCATTACATTCCATGAGACCGTGTGTTTATTTGAGGCATTTTTTCAAACAATTTACAAGCCTTTCGTATGCTTCCAAATTTTACATACATATATATAATGGTCGTAATAACTATGATATCCAACAAAAAATTGTTTTCAATTATTCTTTGATGGATCTCCATACCTTGTTCTAAAGCTCCTATTTTGGCACAAGTTGGCGGGATTGTAGAAAAAAATAAATTAATCGGGTTGGATATTTATTTATTGTTTATTTGTTTGTAAATATCCAATATATTTTCAACAAGCACCTTATGTGTATATCTAGCGATCATTGCATTCCGTGAGACCACATTTTGTTGAGGCATTTTGTCAAACAATTCACGTTCCTTTTGTAATCTTTCACATTTTGTAGATATGACTATGAGTGTATTTGTACAATAACATGTAGAAATAATCCACTTTCAAGTATTTCGTGATGGTTCTCCATATGATAACAAAGGTCATTGAATTGTTATCCAATCACATTTATTTAAAAACCTCTGAGGCCTTTTCAACAAGCTCAATTTGTGCATATTTAGTAATGATGAAATTTTGTTACGCCACATTTACAAGAGACAAAATTTTAAAAAACTAAAAGCCTAAATCAAGAACACCAAATTGTATATATGCACAATCATCGAGAATTCTAGAGACCACATTTTATCGAGGCATTTCTTGAAAAAAGCCTTTGAACCATGTCAAGAACATGATTTTGTACATATCTTGTAATCATGGTAGTATACCATACCACAATTGCATTATGTATGTTTTCAAAGAATTTTTGTGCCTTTTGACTACTTTCACATTTTGCATGCATGTCTATCAAGACATTCCCAACTACAAAATCCAACCAAAAATGACTTTCAATGTTACATTTTTGTTTGATTAGGTAAATGGTGAGGGTTTTGAAAGGATCCCAAAATCTTAAACAAAGTTAAAGGATAAACCAATAAATATCACATATAATAGGCATTGAACCAAATCAAAATAACTAGATCCAATTAAAAGCAACCAAAGGACCACAAAAATTAGCAAAAAAATGTAAAATAATATGGACTAATGCCCCAAATCAACGTCAATATTTCCCTTTCCCTCCCCTTTTAACTTCTTTCCACCCCTTTGAGAGATTTCCTCCATGACTATTTTCAACTTTGAATCCTTATAACCATGAGGACATTATGAGATCAAGTTTGTAGGATTCAATCATCCCTAGCTCCTTATCTAAGTCTGAATTTTCTAATGCATGTCCCCTCTTGACCCTTTTGATAACAACTCCTTTAGAGTTAACCCCAAAGAGGCCATATGCTCCTTTTATATGTCCAATCGCAAATGACCACTAGCCTCTTCACTGACAATCAAGTTCACCCAGAGAAGTCTCTTTTGGTTCTATTGAATGTTGATTGTCTACATCCTAACCATAATCTTAAGAGTCAACTTGGTTCTGAGCACTCCATCTTTTGGGCTTTGGTTTTGTCCTTTTTTTCCTAGCTAGATGAACTCTATTATAGTGACAAGTAGCTTGAAGATGTCCTAGAGTCGATATTTTCAAAGCATCGAGAAAGTTGTATTTTCATAATTTAATGCCTTAATATGTTGAGATCTACCCCATTTGAGTATCAATTTATTCGATAAACCCCTACTAAGGTCTACCTCCACACAAATGTAGGACAAAGTACTCAATCCTTATGTAATTCTCTTCTCATCATGTTTGATGTAGTTTCCCAAAGCATCACTTATCTTTTTGAAGGTAGGATAGAAATGCATAGCAAGTTGGGGAGCCGAACCCATAAAAGCATTTTAGTCATTGAGAGAGAATTTGGATCAAAATATGGAACTCGTGGAGTAATGAACAAGCCCGCATAACCTCAAAACCAAGGTACATCGGTGAGGTCTCTTTGATAATCCTCTTGATCCATAAATAGAACAAAAAAAACCTTTAGAGCATAGATAAATCTTACAATTTTGTCCATATTGAATATATCTAGTGATGTAGGGCCTATGTGGATGGCCAAATCCCATTGAATCTACATATCGTCATTGATTTTTGTAAATACTCCTAGGCATCCTCCACTAGCCCCTCGGGAATTTTTACAAACAAAGTCATAGCCTCATGCTCCACAATGTATATTGAACATGGTTGTTGAACGTTTAGATTGGATCCTATATGTTGTTCCATAGCCTCTTTAAAGGAACCCGATTTAAGGGAGGATGGATTCCCGAATCTCAAAGCTCCTCCACACAGTGACATCACCATATGTAATGATAAAAGAATCTTAGGTTTTAGAATTGAAGTTCAAACTTTGTTACAATTTAATAATGGTTTTTAGTTTTATATTTAGTTGCAGAAGTATTGTATTTTTATAATGTATGTTTAGTACACTTAAATTTTTATTTTGGAAGTGGTTGAACATTTGATTATTGATTTCAAAATGTTTATTTTTCTACCTTTTATTATTGATAAATTATTTATTAAAATAGTTTACATATTTAATGTACATTGAGTATTTAATATCTCTTTGTATATTTTAGATATGTATTTAAAATATCTATACTAGCAGATTCAAAAAAATATAGGGTTTATAACAATTCAAACCAAATTATAATAACTAAAGTGGCCATTTTATTTTACAATGATAATGGCAATCTAAACCAAATTAATCTATTAGATTTGCCTCAAATTTACAATATACTTTGTCTTAGCACCATGGTGCTCGAGCATTTATCACTTATTTACATATTTTATTTATTTTTATTATTTTTTATTTTTAATACTACAAACATTTTACCATGTCTAGTACTATACTTCTAATTTATTTATTTTAATTTGAAAACCTCTTAATTAATAGTATATGAAACATGAAGGGTTGTAGTTGGAGGAACCTTTACACTCATGACATGATAATACTATAATCATCCAAATGTACAAGCAATGGCATCTTCCTTTAAAATATAGATTTGGATACCATATAAACTAGTATTGATTCAGGAGGACAATACGGAGGAAAAAAGTTCCCTAAATCTTCCGGGATCGCTAAGTATGGAAGATTACTCGAGAGATTTACAGTAACTATCTAAATGCGGAAAATGGAGCTCGTACATGCAAATAGCAACTAGTCAAAGTTGGTCAACGCTAGGACAGAGGCAGGGACAACGGCAAGTCACGAAAATTGGAAAAAAACAAGATCATGCAAGGGTGATAGGTATGGGGTGATGTTTTAATCCTGCGGTCTTCGACACTCGAGCAAAATTGTCTTCGATATACGATCGAGGAAAAAAATCCACGTGGTGGGTCCTCGGGGCACCATGTGGCTCGCCACCACTTATCCACATTGCCATAATTAGTCAACTCGGTCGATCCAAGCAGCGAGTTGGGTCGAGTTACATTGCATTACATTGTGGCGAGTTCAAGTTTTGCATTGGCGAGCTATGTGGCGAGTTCAAGTTTTGCATTGGCGAGTTAGAGGAGCGAGCAATGGGGTGAGCTATTCCCACGACTCAGTGAGCATGTTTATTTACACGGCCGACAAAATCACATACAACGTGGCCCAAGACACGTGTACATTGGGCGATCAAAAGCCTTATTTTATCCTTATCCCATCGCATGTAGGATATACCTCCCACCGCTATAACAAATCTCGTAACTCGGCGGAGATTTCAAGATATGCGGCGACGGCGCAGACGGGATGACTCAATGGATAGGCCACATGACAACAAAGTGGGGGTCGAGGAGCAGACGTGGCAGGAACTGGAGGGGTCGCGGCCCACATGGCGGTCGGGAGCATTGCCACAGTGGACTCGGCAGCGGGGCAGGTGTGAAGTGGTTAGGTCATTCAACAGTCGGTGCAAAACAAAAGTGGGGGCGGGGAGTCGACCTCGCGACCTCCCCCCTATCTTCACAGCGCCCAAACCAACTTCGCCAACCAGGTTGTTTGGCAAATGGTTGGTTGATAAGAAATAAAGAAAATATCTCCAGTCCGCATAGGCCTATAAAAGGCCCTTCCACTCCGCTATTCAAACAAGCTCCTCCCGAGCTAAACAAGCCTCTCTCTCGAGCAAGCCCGAGGAGGCATAGAAGAAAAGGGAGGTCGGAATATAAAGTGGCCTTAGAAAAATATCAAGGCTTTATTTTTGGAACAAAGAAAACATTGGAGGCCTATGGTAGGCATTTAATAAGTCATATAGGCGACGAAGTTCTGTTCTCTCCAAGAAGTACTCAGCCCGAGCCGAGGAGGATGACTGGTAAAGTTTGAAGGCATGGTTGTGGCGATATTATGGACGAAAAATATTGTAAGTCCTATTATATTATTTAATAGGCATTATGGAGAGATAAAAAGGCTTATATCGTAATAGTATAAGCATGATGGCCTATATTGTATTAGTATGGGCACGATGATTATTATATGACCTATATCGTATTAATATAGGCATATGGAGATAATGTCCTATATCGTACTAATATAGGCATCATCATTATTCATTGAGGACTCCGATTATTATTATTAGCAAGATGATGAAATTAAGTCGTATTATTTAATAGGCGCATGTAAGAAATATTGGGAGTTATTATTTACTCACCGATTAATGCAAAGGTCAAATGAAACATTTATTTCTCATGTTGGAGCCTAGAGATGCCATGGAGCCGAGGGACGTGACAAAGCACCAGAGAATCACTAGAGCTCAGATCCTCGATACATTGGACGAATCATCATATCGTTGGATTCGAGAGAAGGGTCATTATTCACGATTGAGCTCATTGGCGAAACTAGATCAACTTAGCACCGTGCAGAGGTTATCTTGCGACAACGGAGTGGAAGGATATCATTACCCAACAACAGACATCAGATCAGTCATAGCTTTGCATAGTAGATTGAAGAAGAATCCTTGTTGTCTGATCATATCCAAAGACTTGACACCATACAACGAAGGCATTGGGGTCATTTAGAAGGAGACTTGGCACCGTACAGCGGAGGCGTTGGGGTCTTCATTGTTACGAGAGTTATTATTAACTCACTAACACTAGCGAAGCACCTAGATTCTAATTTTGGAGCCAAAGGGTCTTTCGCACTAAAGATCGGATCGGCATAAGCTAGGGTATTGTCACTCGGTGGTCATGTTAAGGTTTTTGTTCTTCGGATACCATTAGAGATTGGATATGTTGCATAAGCCGGGGTTATCACTTGATGGTCGTGAAGGAGGTTCTTGTTCTTCTGGCAACATGTTTATTATAGCTTCAATTGTAATTTTGTACTAGAGTTGCAATTTAGAAGTTGATAATAAATCGGTTCGTGATTCTCGAATCGAAGGCGTAGGTATTCTCGTTGAACTTCGTTATCAACCTATGTGCACTGTGATAATGGTTTTACATTGCATTCTTTTAAATTTGATTATTATGGGGTAATTTGAAAAGAATTAATTTCCTATAAGGGTCTGTGGTCAAGGAAAAAAATTTGGCCATATTTTGAATCGAAGTACATATTTTGACATTAACAACCAACATATATATCAATGGGCCCTAAGTATTGATCTACACGTTATTGATGCTTGGGACACCTCCCTCATGTTTTCCCCCATAAGATCCCACAATTACTAGAAGCGAAAAATAGGTTAACCATATGAGCCAGAGCCCTACCACCTACTATACTAAAGAGTGTTTATTCAACCTCTTCAAGAGATATGTCTTTCATGTGACCCTCCTTGTCCTAATTGGAGATATCTTTAGGATGTTGTTCAAAAAGAGGTTTGGGTCTCTCTATCATCCAAACTTTAATCAATTAACATTCCTTCTTAGAAGTCCAACAAGGAACATTTTATCTTTCAAGGTAATATCAAACTAATAACCTCCAAAGTATCTAGTCCACCAACAAGATTTCTCTATCTTCTCATATTACAAGATTTGTGGAGGAACTTCGTGTTGTTGTCACCTTCTTTGAGTCACCTAACCTTGGATTTTTGCTTCCTAAAAATTTCTCCTCTTTTGTAGATTTCTTCAAGGTTATACAAAACTCTCTCTTCCAAGAAGGTAGAATCAAAAATATCTCTAGGAAGCCTTAGCTATTGGATGTTATTCGTGCACCTCTAATATTTTCTTCTTTTGAAGCAAACCTATTCCAAGTTCATGCACATCTTTTGTATTTCATTCTATTTGAATATGTTTTTGAAGGAAATTTTATTCCAAGTTCTCCACAAAAATTTAAGATTTTTCAACTTTTAAGACCAGCAGAATACATATTAGTGACATATCTATTATTGGGATATTTCCAAAATTCACTCTCCAATTTAGGGTGTTAAGTTATATTTTCTCAAATTTAAAAGGTACCCTTCTCAATTGGGTTTCTTCTTTGATCCAAAGCACAAGGAAATGGAATTTCTACCCATCTAATTATGGGAGGTTTTGAATCTCTCAATTATTTCAAAATTTAGGTCTGGTCCTTGTGATTATTCTAAATAAACCACCCTTTATGTCGTTTAACATCCCACACATCCAAAGTATCCAACCATTCCCTCCTTCATTTTCCAATGAATTAGGTTTGGTATTGAAGTCCCCACCTATCATCCAACATCTTTCTACATTCGTACATCAATATACATAAACTCACAATGGCATCGAAGGGGTGTGGTGGAGTGTAATAGTGTGAGATGTCAACTAAAATGACCAACCTAAAATTGGACATCTATTTCAATGTCATACAACAATTTTTCTTATTTATTTAAAGAAACCATTTCTAAAATTGTGATATATTTGGCATATGGAGGAGTTTGTAGCCCATTTTTCTTATGCGAGTTCTTTTAGTTCAACACAATGTTGTAGCCAAATTGAGGCCATCTATTACAATCAATAGAACGTGTGGAGAATATGATAAGAAATGAAATCTTTTAATAGGTAAAATATCTAATATATCCAAGATAAACACCTCTAAATTGATTTTTATCAATGTTTTTCACGTAAATATACATTTATGATATTTGTACTAGCTACGCCGAAGGAGTTCCAAACTAGAATGAAGGTCATTTTGAATCACACATGCCACTGCAATGGATAGTGCTCATTTGTTTGGTCATCAATGCATGACATTCTCGCGATCCTCCATGTGGCATAATGAGCGGTGTTTGAATTAAGCAAACGAGCTTGCCAAGCATGACATGACATGACATGCACTTTGCTTCACTTTTGATTTATTTCATTGCCATTAAAGCTTTGTCATGTTGGCAATGGTCATTTGTTTGGTCATCAATGCACAACATTCTCACAATCCTCCATGTGGCGTAATGAGCAAGTGTTTGAATCAAGCGAGACGAGCTTGCCAAGCATGACATGACATGACATGCACTTTGCTTCACTTTTGAATTATTTCATTGCCATTAAAGCTTTGTCATGTTGGTAACATGTTATCACCAGATTCGGACCTTACCAATCCTACCAAGTGCTTATAATGTGTTGGAAGATGGGGAAAATTAAGCATAACTTACGCACTCGAAAAGTGATGGAAAAGGTAAGGTAATTGAATTATGTTTGTTGTCGGAAGACTCGAGAGACTTGTGTGGATCACACCATAGAAATTTCAATTATATTTATATGTATACGATAGGCTATTCCTCAACTTATTTTGTTGTTTTCAATTGATCATAGGTTGGTAAGTGATAAAACCATTATTTAAGCAAGAGATCGGATATCCAACTTTTAGTTGTATGATTGAGATTTCAAGTGCAATCAAGCTTCCACCATGTTGATATTTCAAGTGCATTCCAACTTCGTCCCTTTGCTCAAATTGCTTTTGCTATTAATTCTTTTTGGTTTTGTTGGTTGTTTGTCCACCTTGCCACTCCACCTCGAGTTGATCATTGTTTTTCTTTGAATGGTATGCATATGAAAGATTATAATTACTGATATTTATATTGTTTCCATCAATGTTGGGCATGATAGTGGTGGGTTAAATGAATATACCTCCATGTGGATACCTTGTATACTACTATGAGGATTCATGGATACGTTGGGGTAAGTGGATAATTTATTTTTTTGAAGAATCGAGACTTTTGTGATCTTTTAATGGATTTTTTTTTTTGTTGACATCGAGTAGATTGGGTCGATAAAATTTCTTGGGAAGTAAGAAAAAAAATTATAATGTATTCTTAATATACATTCATTTTTATGTTTTCAAGTATTTTCTATTTTCATTATGTTTATGTAATTTTTTTGTTGTATTGGTTCATTGTTTATGTTATTAAAACACTTAATAATTTGTGATTGTTGTAATCTTAAAAAGTTACAATGCCATTAAAAAGACAAAAATTTTAGTTTAATGACAATTAGATTTAATGCTCAACAAACATTGCATTAACTAAGACAATTTTTGTATTAATTATTAATATGTAATTTTGTAACAAGGCTATTAAGAAATATTTTTAATGTAAATATTAGTGTGCTCATGAGGCTACGTGTGGCCAACCGAAATGTAAATGTTAAAAGAGAAATTAAATTTATTAATTAAATTTGTTTTGCTTTTGAAGTTTAGAGGTTGTTTTTAATTGTTAAGTATATATGTCTATACAACTTCATAACTCAAATTTATATGTTTACAATAGTAGAATTCTAGACAAACAATACTTGTCTAAAAATCATGTTGTACAATTTGTAGTCCCGCATCAAAATTTAGCTCGTATCCCTTTTCGAAAATAGCTTCAAAATACTTTAGGTCCCATGTTTGAATGGAAACTAGTGTCATGAATAGCCACAATAATCATGAATTCATTTTTGTCATGATGGAAGGAAGAGGGACAATGTGCATGATTTGCGAGACAATTGATCTTAAGCTACCATACTTTACAATGTCTTTCATTGAGTATGTTCTCAACCATTTTCCATTTTCTCACGCAAGCAACATCTCATTTCGCCACGCCAAAAATAAAAGCAACGTGGAATCAAAGGATCCTATAAATCTTTATTTGAGATCCTCTTATTTTTGTGCTCACACAACAAACCATTTGATCTGCGGTGGTTTGTGTTCAACATAAAAATTTATGCAAGATGAAAACAAATAAAGTCACGACCTTTTACTAAGAAACAAGAAAATAATTAGACCAATGCTAAGTCGCATGTTCAAGCCTCCACAATAACTTTACTACCAATAGTGACGTCGACAAAAAAGTGGCGGTTGAGAAAACCTTGCATGATATAAATATAGATAACAATGTTTTAAATGTAAGTGTTATGAATCTAGAACATTGAGGAGACGGTGTCAACCACAAATCCACAAGGAAAACTCTTGCATCTAATATTTGTTGTTGTTTGAGCAAATGTGGAAAATGGCCTTAAATAATGGTCTATAAAGATTGGACAAACCCACCTAGCCACTATTACATCAAGCTCAACCCAATATGTCAACTCCTTCAAGTACATATCTCGAAAGTGTCCCTCAACACATGCAAATGAATCCCCACAAAAAGTTGTGTTCTAATTACCCACAAAACACAAGGGCTGACATTGCAAAAAGCAACTATTAACATTGACAATGTTGATTTTTGAAATATCTCAAAAGTACGTTGCCTCCATGATTTGTACACCGCACCCCCTTTCTCCTTCAAATGATTGACATAAAAGACACATGGTTTGTTTGTGTTTGGTCATAAGAAAGGAGTTTCACAATAGTTTCCTCTAACATTTTTCCCACCCCTGGACTTCTCCCTCAACCTTCTTCTTCATCCCCCACCTCGTACAACATGTTTTGCTCTATCAAGTTTAACTTCTTAAATACATATCCATTACACTACTCCAGCGCAATTACAAGTGATAAACTCGATGGGATATTTGTCTCTAGACATCCTTTTCTAGGTTGTTTTGTGAACCATAAATATTTATAATATAAAAGCTTAAATTAAAATTTAAACTCCCCACTTTACAAATCAAGCATTTGTTGTCATATCACGAGCCTTGTGTTCACACCATATTGGGATCCCAAAGCATCACCAATCCTCCTACACTACCGTCACATCCCTAGCAAGCATTTCAAAAGATTTCAAATATAATCTTTAATTTTCTCTAATTTTAATTCAAAGAGAATCAAACAGCGAGCTTACTTTTACAATCATTCTCCTTAGGATGGTCATTTTGGGGTGGGCATTGAGACCCCTAACATTCTTTGAAAATACCTTCATTATGTTGATTTGACCCTCTTGATCCATGACCTACCTTTTATCAATCTATATTCTCTCCTATTGATTTGCCCCTTTGACCTCTTATACCCTCTTCTTTTTATTGCACATTGCCCAAGCTCATATCTTCAATCTATGAAACAAATTCCTCGTTCAAGTCTTTGTTGCCTTGTTCCACTATGTTTCTCCTCGTCTTTTGTTGCTCATTTGCGGGCTTGCATGTCTACTATTTCCTTAGAAGCCATATTTTGTTAGTTGGCCATCATTTTTTCTACATGTTTTCCCGTGAGAAGTTAGGTTTCTACAACTATCTCCTGGGCTCTTTCCTATTGTTTTTCTTCTCCTTTATCATTGCTCCCTTAAATTCCTTTACTACATTCCTCGTGGTTTTGTTTCTTACCATGTGCTTTCTCTTTGCTTTTGTGGAAAAAAATAAAAATCATCCTCATCTATTTATCTAATATCTTTTTTTTCATGAAATGAAAGGGATACTTTCATGTTCCAAGTCCAATGTATCCCTGATGTGTTTTTGCAAGTAACTTGATTAGTTCCAACTCAACACAAACCCTGGCATAGTTTGATTCCTCTTGCCTTGTTTTGGTCTTCAAGTAATCACCTTTCCTAATACAAGCCCTAGCCTAGTTTGAATTCCTCTTGCTATGTTTTGGCCCTTTAAGTCTCATCTTTCCTAACGATTTTGTCAATTGACCGCACACATTTTGATCAGAACACTTGGGAATGCACATACATTCTGATAAACTATGCACTATCAGATGGTTAGTATAATGAGACCTATTCATATTAAAATATATCATTGATACTGTATAGCTATTTTTATATTCAGACACATTACTTTAGAGTAATATTAAAATGGGAAGTGTAGGGGGCACAATATTAGTAAAACACAAATATATATATGATAATACTTGCATTAGAATAATACTTATAACCATAATTATATATCTTAAAATGTACATCAAAATTAAATAATTCATATCTGCCAAATCGACTTCAATTGTTAACTCACTAGTCTATTAAAAATGTAAAAAGTCACTTTTTAGTTAAATCCAACTCGGGAATTAGTGAACTTCCTTTTCCTTTAATAATGTTCAAATAAGATCCAAGTGAAGTATTCAATCCAATAACCTCTGGACTGTAGGAGAAAATTTCAAACACCCACCTCTGGACAGAAAATTTCAAACACCCACCTCTGGACTGTAGAAGAAAATTTCAAACACCCTACAATAGGATGATGGATTATTTATGTTAAATTCTTAACCCATTTGATAACAATAATTGAATGATCCTCTAAAAGCAACATCAGATCAAAAGAGACCCATACACAAGCTTTTTCTATACTGAGATGGTATATTCCAGGTCTGTTTTCACAAGGCTCCATGGTGTCATAAGCCCTGCAAGTAAAAGATAAGTTACTAGCCTAAGCAGTTTGTCATTACCATCAATATAGCCCGACTCCCCAAAATGGCATCTCTTCTGAGGTACCGATGTAACTAAAAGAACTTGATTCCATACCAGATTCTAGATGTCAGAATTACATTTACTTCAGAAAAAAATAGCAATCTCCTTGGATCGTATTTCAAATATAGCTTCCAATTTTCATGTTCAACTACTGAAACCTGGAACACTTACATATATTTTATAATGCACCACACATTATCTGATACCTGTTTCAAAACTCCTTCCCATACAAACCTTACTGCAATATGCAAGAATTAATATTGTAACCCCCCCAAAACTTGTACGTGAAGAAATAAGAGGGCAAAGCTAACATTCACAAACACATTTGATCTGCCAAGATAACTACCAAGGAAGCATCAACAAGGGTATATTTCTCGGAGTTTTCAAATACAAAAACCCATATAACCTTCACAGCACGTAATATAGAAGCCAAATAAAAATCCATGGAAGCATTTTTAAACATAATAATAGCATTAGTAGTAAAGAAAAACACCAGCTGACCAAAAACACGCTATAGATTTACCAACGTACCAAATACCACGAACCAGAAGGTAATAAATTAATCTTAAAACATAAAGGGAGGGAATAAAATGAAGTTATAATCCACAATTTCCCCAAAATAGCTCTGGTTACCTAAATCAATGATACGAGAACAAATGGTATTAATCGAAGGTAATCTAGGCTCCAGAAATAAAACTCAAATTTGACATTACACAACAATCCAACCAATACCATCCATGGAAAAATTCAAAAATACATGACAAAACAACCAGGAGAAACTTCAAAAGAATTTCCATTTCACAATCTGGTAATTGAAGATTTTTTTAAAAAACTAAAATTTATGATAAATTCACTGTACCAACAATAGATCAATTACACGTTCTACTGCACAGTTCTTTAAGAAAACCTTGTAGAAACCGTTTACCTAAAAAGGTTCATACAATAGAACATATTGAAGACACTTTGGCAATCAGAATTTATCTTTGACTTCTCAAAGGTCTAGAACAAACATGTCAGTAAAACCATTTTGAATACTTATACCTGCAATAAAACCTCTTTAGAGGAAACAGGATTCTACATACCTAAGCCCTGTATAAATGAATGCTTAAATTTTACGGATAAAAGATCTGTGCCTGCACAAAAGAAAGACAGCCTTCAGCAAGACCTGCAATATCATGACCATTGTAGGCTCCATATTTCCTCTTCCTACAAGCATAGCTCCAGAAATTTTGAAGAACGCCTTCACCAAATTTATGCACATTGAGCCAGCACCAAATCCACCTGTACACAAATTTCATGTGAGCTGCATGAACTTTAACTCCATCCTGAGAAGCAGGGATACCTGAACCTGCAAAACCTTGTACAATACTGTAAGATCACATTTCTTATGAACAAGCAACTCTAAATAAACAAGCAGCACGGAAGAAAATGGAGCACACTCTGTTCCTCATTGAAGACCTAGAAGGGCAGCACACCCAACAAACCCTAGTACACATGAATGACTTCCAACAAGCTCAACTAGAGGACTGCAAGCTAACTGAATATGCATGCTGCATAAAACAAGGATATCATGCTACGATATGATCTAATAAAATTTAAAAAAATGGAAAGAATTTTTTTATTGTAAGCACATAATCGTAAACCTGCACACCACCTGCACAATATGAAGTGACTAGTAAGCTAGTCTAACATAACTACCAGCACAAAGTAACCATTGCACCAGACAAGGCACAACAGAAGATTAAGAAGGGATATGGAACAAACCAATACATGGTGGTGATAGCTAATAGCCACCATAACCTGTCTGATATGAGTATCCACCTCCATTCTCGGTTGACCCATTAGCTTTGGCAGAAGATGCAGCTTGTTCTTTTTCTCTGTTCCACTGTTCGATTTTGGCTCTCCTCTCAGCACTTCCTTCTCGGACTGGACTTCTGTTCCTCCTGGGGCTGCGGCTCCTGCTTCGTCCTCGTCTATGGCCTGGACTTCTGCTCCGCGGCCTCCGACCATGGCGTTCATCACGATAATCCTTGTCATCATGTCTCCTACCATGACCTCGACCACTATGAGGCCTATCATCATAGCCACGATGTCGCTCCATAGATTTCCGGGGCTAGGGCTCCGGCTTCTACTGTGGCTGTAGTATCTTCTGTACCTTCCAAAAGTTGCCTCCGCAATTCTCTGTACAAAACAGAGGAAATAGCAAGTTATAAACCCATAGAAAAACAGCACTCCTGGAGCAACAATTACAACATCACAACTAATATAAGGAGAACACACGGGCTTACCTGCTAATCTTCTTAAGGTGCATGAAGTTACAATATCCCCCACGGTTGCATGTATTCTCTTCATATTGCCTGCATGTAGCTTCACGAAAGTCGGTAACAGGAGAGAAATCCACTATGATTGGTCGTCCTGAGGGTTAAATGCAGGAAACAGGAGAATTAGCTATGTATACATAAGTCTTCAGATTGCCTTTTCTCGTTCATAAAGGTGGGAAATCTGAAAAGGCTTTAAATCCATATGATACAGCCAACCAAATTAAAAAATAAAGAAATGCAAAATCAAAACCTCAATACCTACACTCATGATACAGTACATTACTTTAAGAGTAGACTAATCAGCAACTTGAAATAATAAAAATTCCAATTTGGCACTATATCACATGAAATAAAAAGAACCTTCGGAGGAAGAGATCCAAAGAACACATGGTACACCAAACATTAACTTCAGAATACCTTTCAGCGAAACACGGTACATTTTACCCGTGAGATTCTTCAGACTTGACAAGAAGACTAACAAAAGGTGATGAACCATCGAAACAAACAAAAGCTCTGCATAATTAGCTGACAATCATACTTCAAACCTACATTTATAGAACATATATACTCCAATCTAATCATAAATACTCGAGGAAGATATTGGATGTCAAGACATTGCCTCCTATTTCCCACGAGTCTTCCATGGCAAAGGGCTTTTCTTAAAGAGATAAAGGGACCTGTTATTTGTCAAATAAGTGTTATTGCCACATATCATGCTAAGACAAGATGCCCATCATGTTGGCATGAGTATTTCTCTTTCTAGCTAATAAGTGGCCTGCTATTTCACATCTGTACAACCCCAATTTCGACCTTAATGACCATTAAAGACGGTTTCAAGTACAACCATTAAAAAGGATTGATACAAGGACATATCTTTGGGCCACTGTGGATCCAAACTTCAACAAATAGCCAGAGAATTACCACTACACCCTAATTTATTAATTTCAAGAAAACTTATATTATATAATATTTGTATACTATCATAAGATACAGAAAGTTGCTGTTGTCTGTGCATCGAACCTTTGCAGGTCTTTATCTCTTTCCATGTGGATCGCATCATACATAGCATACAACACTTTCTTCAAAACAGCATTGGATTATTAGCTCTTATTACCTGGTATAAAGATATTTTTACTGTAAAGCCAATACTTATAAAATAAGAGTGTTCACTCAAGATGAATAAAACTTCAAACTCAATTTATACACCATAATACAGCTATGTAAGCATAAAAATTGAGCAGCATGCTTATGGATGTCCATCTATGTGAACCAAAGATTGTTACCGTACCTAATTTTGGCAGTGATAAAGAGCTACCACAAGCAACATCCTGTAAGCAAAAATCAGACTGAAACCCTCAACATTCAAGGTTTTCCCTCTAATCATCAGTGACATCATGTTAAAATCAATCAACATGGGATTCATAACAAACTACAACTATCAAAATGAATGCAAATCCTAAGTGGTACTCTACCATTGAATTGCAAACATGCTACAGTTCTGAGAAATGACTGTACTGTCAAATTCTTTGTGAGGAGTCGTACACAACACAAACATGTCTTCAAAACTGTGGATGCTGAGCTTTTCATGGTTTTATTTCTAACACAAACCAGACCTTCAGCAATTTGACCCATCCTATTTTACTTAGTACATGAGATTGCATGCCTCTGCTCCATTCATTTTAACAAAAGTCTTTGGAAAGCACTTACAACTAGAAACTAGTGTGTATGGCTTGTTACAACTGTATTTCCACTATTTGCAATATATTCTAAAACTAGCATTATTGATTGACAATACCATTGTTCCTATTGTCTCTTGAACAATCACAACGGGGCTGATTGCACAAACAGATTTTAGGCATTACTAAATATGAAAGAATGTAATACACCAAAATGTCAGGTTTGATCCTATTGTATTTCCAACACAAACCAGATACTAGAATTCGGTCAAGAATAGTATGACACCATGTAACCTTCAGCAATTTGACCCATCCTATTTTATTTTAAGCATCAGAGATTGCATGCCTCTGCTCCATTCATTTTAACACGGGTCTTTGGAAAGCACATATAACCGGAAACAAGTGTGCGCAGATTGTTCCTACCATATTTCCACGATTTGCAATATATTCTAAAATTCATATTATTGATTGACAATAATATTGTCCTATTGTCTCTTGAACAAGCACAACAGGGGTGATTTCAAAACAGAATATAAATTCTAAGATATTATAGGATATCATATGCATTACTAAATATAAGATGATATAATAATAGACCAAAATGTTAGCGTGTTCCTAAAGTATTTCCACTATTGGCAAAATGTTCCAAAATTCACATTATCGATTGACAATACTATATTGGAAACCCAGGATTTGGGTAGCACATGCAGTAGCACATCTAGGTATTGTGCCACCATTTGTCTCCCAAATGTTTGTGGCTACCTCCAAAAAACCCACAACCATCAATCACATAAAAATACTACTGTTTGTACAGTTTCTTGAACATGCACAAAGGGATTGATTGCACAAACAGTGAGCTTTTAAATTGTAAGATATAATAGGCAATACCAAAATGTTAGGAGTACGCTCAATATAAAAAGGAAATAAATTACCTGCATAAAATCTGCCAGTCAAAGCTCGCAGAGCTGCACCAGCATGTTCCTCTTCCCTGAATTGAACATATACATTACCAACCTGAAACAGAACCGATATTAAGAACTGTGTACAATATGCAACAGACTCCGAAGGAACATCAAAATGTTTCCATAGCTAATGGCAAACAAAAGCAGGAATTGGCATTACCATATGGTCTGCCAAGTTGTCACACATATTGAGGCTTTCAATTTCCCCATACTTGCTAAGCTCCTCAAATAAATCTTCATAGAAATCCTGAAAGGAGTCATTACAAATAGATCCACAAAATGTTAAACTCTAATCCCTTAAGCCATAAAACAAAGGATATAGCAAACAAAAATATAAGGCAAAAATGCACAGGGCATAGAAATTTAAGCAACGTGCAGCTTTCAAGTATCAAATAACACAGCACATGAAAACAACTCTACGAGTTTCGACGCCCAGGTTAACAATAAAAACAGTTGATGAGACATTCGTAATGTTCTCTACCTCAAAATGTTCCTGAATCTTTCGAGGGTCCATGGCCTGGCCAAAAGGATCCATGCATGGGGTTACCATATTTGGCCTCTGATACATGTTAAAAGGAAGGAGAGTCGGGCTGATGTTAGGCCTCAATGCAATCGAGAACAGTTGTCCCTATGCCTGCATGCCCTGATTTTAAAATAGAATGGGCAATTTACCCTATCTTTTTCAGTGCCAAAGATTGAAGCTAAATGTTCTGCCATAGCTTCAAATGGAAACAGAACAGTTAGCTAGTACGCAATAAGCCACGCGTGAGTCCTCCAGTTACCAGCAGTGAGCACTTGAAAAGCCTGTTAAGAGAAAAAAAAGCACTTAACTACTGGATAAACAGAGACAAGAGGAGCAATATGAAAAATAAGTTGAATCTTTGCAATAATATTTAAGTTACATGTGTACAAAAATTCTGTAATGCAAGGTGTTAGTGTTACTTATCATAAAACATCCATAAACTCGATCACGCCTTCTGGTCAAAAGTTAAGCCCACTTGTTAAATCAGTAAACTTCTACCAAATATAGCACATATGTCAATACTGGAAACATCTAGAGGCCCATCCGACTAATGAAATGAAATGTGTTTCTTGATGGAATCCCACCAAAAAAACATCATTAGTATCGTCCATAGGCCGTCCAACATATTCTAATAATCATTTTGTTGTTTTAGTTTCTCAACCGACAGGAACCATTCTGATTGTGTGAACAGTTTTCTTGCAACTGTGGATTCTGGCCAATCAGAATGGTTTAGAATTCTAGAACTAGCTGGGTCTTTGTTTACTTATAACCTAAGTCACAAGGTTCGCCGAATTTTTGGCCAAAAATTTGAAATTCGTCGAACTTCTATGGTGCCCTAAAAAATTTGTTTAAATTCGTCCAGTTCGCACTCTGCTAAACACATCCAATATTTTTTAAGTCGAACAGCAAATAATACACTGATATTGGCGCCAACACTGTGGGCATTGGTTTAGGTTGTACCTGCTGTAGCTGCGTGAGAAGAGTCACGGGAAGAGCAGCGCTGCTGTGAGAGGCAAAAGAAGAAATCGTGGACAGTCAGGCAAGTTTTCTATTATTCCTCACACTGAAATCGTGGACAGGCAGGAGTCTTCCATTATTCCTCACAATGACGAAACAAAGCTGCAACTGTCGGCGGTTGAGTCTTCAACAACCTTCCTCGATGCATATTAGTTTTAACATTCAACACAATATACCTATTAGGTTTCATTTTAGTTTTAGTTTTATTATGTTACTTTTTTGGTTTCAACGACTTTTTAGGTTTTGTTTTATTTGTAGTTTATATTTTATAATCTTTATTATTATTTCTAATTTTTTAATTATTTTTTCTTATTTTCTTTCAAACGAGTTAATTTTTTAAAATTTGTTATATATATTTAAAATTAGTTTTAAAAATTTATTTAAATTCTTATAATTTAATTTATTTTTTATATATAATATGGAATAGCTTTTATTTAATATTATATATATATATATATATATATTTAATGATGTTTTAAATGATTTTATAATGTTTTTTATTTTTATTTTTATTTGTTTTTTAATTTTAATGTTTTTATGTTCTTCTATTCATCTAACTTATTGGCGAATTTTTTTGAACTTTATCCATTGGGTGAACTTGAACTGAATTTTATCCTCGTCGAACTAAAACTCGAACTCAAACCTTGTGACTAAGATTATAACTTTACACGGAACAATAAAATTATTTTAAATTGTCAAAATGTGTTAAATTTAGGACAGAACTTGGAGAAAAAAACATACCAATCAGCATCAATATCATATTATCATGAAAGAGAAACTGCGGCACAAAGAATAATAGTGAGATCTTATTAGTTATTACAAGATGTTAGTGTGATGTGTTCACATTAGGTAGTAGTTTTCGATATTTACTACCTAGTGTTTGTGCGTTCCCACTTGTAAACTTCATTCTAGGAAGTTTACTTAGTTGATTCTAGAATAAAACATTTTTGGAGTTTGTTTGTTTGATAATCAAATTAAGTCACCTAGGAGTATTTGACAACTTTTTCAGATTTGATTTTCATAGTTTAGTAAATCCTTGATTTGTGGGGATATTTCTATTGCCTATCGTTGGAACGTTTCATTTGTTGCTGGAAGGGATAACTCTTCTCTAAACCTATTTTAATAGGCAGTCATGTACGTTTGAAAATGAGAGAGTTTGCAGAATATAAATTTTTTTTGTTGTGTGATTATATTAGTCGTGTTTTTCTCTGAGTGTTTTAGCAGCAGATCTATTGCTGGAGTTCCAGCAGCAATCCTAGAGACTGTTCCTATATGGTATCAGACCGTCTGGACACCCCTGTGCTTATGTGCACTGTTTTGGGTATCAGAGCATCTGGACACCCCTGTACTTATTGCTCAGATTTTTTTTTGAATAAAAAGTTTGTTTTGGTTCAGCTAGGGCATTCGTATGCAACTCAGTCTATACCAATTTGCCCTATTTTTTTGTTGAGCTCCTTGTTGTTCTGGAACTGTTTATTGCTATCATCTCAGCCTACCTGTGTTAGGCAAGCTCTGCATAAAGGCTCACCTGGTTAGGGCTTGATCCTCTTAGCTTCGCATTTGAAAAACATGCCTCAAATATTGTCTCTTCTGCCCCTTCAGAAACTTGGCAAGTTAGGCTCGCACAGCTGCTTGGATTTCCAGCTCATCTCCTCGGATACTCTCCTCTAAGTCCCTGGCATTGGACTCATACTGGCTCTCCTCTCAGAACTCACCTCTCAACTCCTGCTCATTAATCTGTAGGGTGGTGGCCTGTACATAGAGCAAGAAAAACAAGTGTATGATACGCAAAACCCTAATCTTTTGTATGTTTTTCATAAAAAAGATTGCTACGTGGAATGATGTCTGGCTCACCTGGGGCATCCAACTTAGCACCCAGCTCAAAGAGCTGCAGTTCGTGCTTTTTATTAAAAAAAATCTGCAAGGGTAGGGCTTTGTTAATAAGCCTTGAAAGTTTCACTTTCAAACCATTGGCTTGGCTGTTCAGTTAGCTGGAGTTTGCAAAGCACTTTGTATTGGACTGCTCATAGGGTCGAGAGTGCGCAAAGCCTTTTGCAAGACCAAATCACAAGTGGTTAGAAAGTAAAACCATGATTACTCATTCATGTATTTGAATGTGTTGGTAGGGCACATGGTTTCTTGCGACTTGTGAAGGCATTCATAGTCAATTGGTCGAGGTTTGAGCCTTGGAAAGAATCTTTGTTTTTGAAAAGCGATTCCCATTTTTTAAAAAGGTTAAAGGTGAATAACCTCATATGCGTCTTTGAAGTGCTCTATAGAGCAATTGGCTTGAAAATTATAGCAAGGCGTTGGGATTGAGATAAGTCAGATTTGAGGTTTATTGTAATGCCCACTTTGGAGAGTGACTGGAAGTTATAAAGGTAAATTTGAGGTTTATTGTACATTCATCTTGGAAATTTATCAACTACATCTTTGTCTGCAAGTAGCTTCTGCTTCTGCATCAGCAATAGAGGACGAAATCCCTCATTTGCACACGGGTTTGAGGATGGAATCCCTCACATCTCAGCTTGGTAAACACCATTCAGGGGTTGCAATGGCCATTCAAGGTACAGTGTGTTCATCCAGTCAGCTCCAAAATACTTGTATTCAGACACTGGTATTCTTTGTGTAACTGGTTCAAAATCAATAAATAAAAGTTTGTTTTGGCGCATTGTGGTTTGTTGTTTTTTGTTTAAAAATCATATTATCGCTGCTGTCATAAAAGTCAATTTTATATATTGTTGTCCTAAGGTTTTGACAGAAATATTCAGATTTATCTTAAGTGTTTTCAGGGATATTACAGTGGTATCAGAGCGAATTTCCTCCCAGCCTATGGAAGGGGAAAAAAACAAGAAAAAAAAATGCAGCTTTGAACTTCATGCAGGGTAGTGACAGAGAAGTTAGGTACTAGCAAAGGGAGAAAAAGAAAGCTACAGAACAACCAGAAGTCATGGGTAACAGAGACCCAAAAGACGTACATTTTGACAGGCTTGTTCAGGGACAGGACAGGTTAGCTGATATGATGGGTTAGTTGATCCAAGCTATGCAGGGCATGAATGTGCAAAGGGCTCCAAACGGTGAGGGAAGTTCTTCAAGGGTGAACAATAACCAACACACTCAAAGAAAGGTCACTAGTTCTATTACCAAGCCCTTCTAGCCTGACTTCCTTCATCAAGAAGAAGCAGTTTCAGAGGTGGAAACTCAGCCATACAAACTCGAGAGGACGGTCACTAGTTCTATTACCAAGCCCTTCTAGCCTGACTTCCTTCGTCGGGAAGAAGCAGTTCCAGAGGTGGAAACTCAGCCATCTATAGCAAATGATATTGTTGCCAGCTATGAGGAGAACAAGTTATAGAGAGGCTATATTGCTCATTAATTTCATCAATCAAGAAAAGCGGGAGTGGACCAAGAGCTGATCCTAGACCACAAACTAATCAGAGAGACTTGCAGTAGGCATTAGGGAAGTTGTCACTCCCTACTTTTGACGACTGGCAAGAGTACAGCTCGTGCATGGATACAAAAGTTGGATACCTTCTTATCACTCAGGCCAATGATGGAAGAGGAAGCCATCAAATTTGCAACCCTTCATCTAGAAGGTATAGCACATGAGTGGTGGTACCATGGGCTAATCACAAGGACACAATCTCATCCGCTCATATGGTGATTTCAATGACAAGTTGATAGAGAGATTTGACAGAGTGGATCCAGAAATTTATTTCCAGGAATTAACTCAACTCAAACAACAACAACTACATTCGATGAAGACTACTAATTGAATGTCTTAGGGGTTTAGTGAAAGCTTTCAGCCCTCCTCTACAAGGAGCCATCAAAAAGGCTTTGGATTCAAAGACTTTAACCCCAAAAGGGAGATATTAGCCTATAGAACAGCCTACAACACAACCAAAACTAGCACCATATTGGCAACAAAAAAAGCCATTTCAGCAG
Organism: Taxus wallichiana var. yunnanensis; assembly: GCA_018340775.1. Classification (NCBI taxonomy): domain Eukaryota; kingdom Viridiplantae; phylum Streptophyta; class Pinopsida; order Cupressales; family Taxaceae; genus Taxus; species Taxus wallichiana. The sequence goes on along the minus strand of CM031239.1, from coordinate 605,157,593 downwards.
GGCGGTCTTGCCTAAAACCAGCAAGGAGATAGAAATAAGAAATGAACTCAAAAGGAAGAAATTGTGTTTCACTTGCAAAGATCCATGGGGACCGGGTCATAGATGTCTTCCCAAAGGACAAGTGCACTATATAGAGGTGATATCAGATGATGAAGGGGAAGAAGAGGAACCGGAAGTGGACAAAGAAGAGGAAGAACCAATGGCTGAAAATAAAGGAGAAAAAAAGACTCTAGATGGTACTCTTGCTACACTTTCAGGTGCTCTCAGGTATCATCATTTCAAAGTTTGTGGAGTACTACATGGGCATAAGATAACTATTTTGATTGATAGTGGGGCACTCACAACTTTATTGATGTGAATTTAGTGGCTCAAAGAGGTTTGAAAACAAAGAATTTCCAAGATTTTAATATTATTGTAGCAGATAGAGTTACTATCCCATGCACTAAGAAAGTGAAGGGATTGGAAATTACTCTAGAAAAACATAAGGTTTGTGATGATTTCTATGTGCTGGGCATAGGAAAACCAATGTGGTTTTGGGAGTGCAATGGTTGCATTCACACAGAACTACCGAACTATGGAGCTAAAATTTTAAATCAAGGGAAGAGAGGTTATCCTTCATGGTATGGCCAATGGAGCACCTAGGGCTATCACAAAAAGAGGATGGAGAGAGCTTTACGTAAAGGGCAAGTAGCATGGGCAGCACATTGATAAGTATTTCCACTTCTGGTGTTGATAATAAATCTTACCATGTGGACATACAATCTATTTTGGACAGGCATAGTACACTTTTCAATGATTTACCATTAGGATTGCCACCTGATAGAGGATTCCAACACATCATAGAGTTGGAAACATGTTCTAAACCTATCATGATTACTCCTTACCACAATCCTAGAGTTTACAAAGAGATTGAGAAGACAATCAAAGAACTTTTGAAGATTTGCCATCGGGATTGCCACAAAATAGAGGATTCCAACACATCATAGAGACAATCAAAGAACTTTAGAAGATTTGCCGGGTTCTAGAAACAACACATCATGATTATTCCTCATGATTATTCCTCGCAATCCTAGAGTTTACAAAGAGAATGAGAAGACAATCAAAGAGCTTTTGAAGATGGGGCATATCCAGCCTAGTTCTAGCCCTTTTGTTTCTTATGTTGTTTTGGTGAAGATAAGATAAAGATAAATATATTAAATATCCAATGAATGACCACAAAGGGTAGGTTAATGGGACTCGCCAATACAAGAGAGCGAGAAGCAACCCAACCAGAGAACCAAGGGATCTCTAAATACAACCAGAAAAGAGGAGGAAGAGAAGAACGGGTAAGAGGAAGGCCGGAAGGAGTCTGCAGAGACTAGCGAAACCTCGACATGCGGAAGAGGAAAAGGAATGAAGAGGGGGCAGGAACGAGATCCCCTCAACTAGTATCCAATGCCGAATGAAAGAAGTTGGTGATGTGCTGAAGTCCAAAATCGAAGCTCTAGAAAATCTGGGGCGACGATGCCTGAAGGGGGAAGAACTCTTTGGATATGTCCGTTGGATCTCAATGAGGGTGTGCATTGATTATTGTGCTTTGAATAAGAAGATTATAAAAACAAGTACCCAATACCCACGATTGATGAAATGATAGATGAGTTACATGGAGCAAAGTGCATTTTTACAAGATTAATTTGAGATCCGGTTATCGCCAAATCAAGGTAAGGGATGAAGATGTGTTTAAGTCGTCATTTGGCCCATTTTGAATTCTTGGTAATGCCTTTGGTTTAACCAAAGTTGTCTCACCTACTTTCCAATCATGCATGAACCATGCTTTTAGTGAGCACTTTAGGAAATTTGTTTTAGTTTTCTTTGATGACATTTTGGTGTGCAGTAAGATTTGGGAAGAGCACCTAAAACACTTGGATACAATGATGGAAATTTTGGAACAGTAAACTCTTTTTGCAAAAGAATTTAAGTGTAACTATTTATGACAAAGAGATGTTGGCTATCATGCATGCATTGGCAAAATTCCGGCAATATTTGGTTTGTGGTCAAAATTGATCACAATAGTTTGAAGTTCTTTCTTGGCCAGAAGGACTTGAATGACAAGCAACAAAAGTGGGTGAGTAAGCTCCAAGCTTATAATTTTGACATAGAGTATGTTAAAGGAAAGAATAATGTTGTAGCAAATGCTTTATCTAGAAAACCTTTTCTATGCTCTATATCTGAAATCTTTGCTGATTGGAAAGCTTTAATAATTGCGGAGTATGTAAAGAATGGTTACACTAATGAGATCCTTGAGGGCAAAATACAAGATAGCAAGTACGAGGTGGTTGATGATCTTATCCTCTACAAAAAAAGAATCTATTTGGTACCTAAATCCAAGGTAAAACGAAAAATTTTAAGGGCTGTCCATGATACACCATTGTCTGGTCATCCAGGGTATTTTAAGACCTACAAGCAAATCAAGGGCGGATTATTTTGGAAGGCCCTCCATTACATCAGAGAGTATTGTGTGCCAACAAAACAAGGCAGAGCATGCTTTTCCAACGGGTTTGTTGCAGCCCTTACCTATTCCGAACCAAAAATGGGAAAGTATATCAATGGATTTCATCACAGGTCTTCCCAATGTTCAAGGTAAGAATTGTATTTTTGCAGTGGTTGATAGACTCACTAAATATGCTCACTTCTTCATTATTCCTTGTGAGTTTAAGGATCCACAAGTTGCTGATTTATTTTTCAGAGAGGTTTTTAGGCTACATGGATTGCCTAAAAATATTGTGAGTGACAGAGATAGCAGGTTCCTTAGTTTGTTTTGGCAGAGCTCTTATGCTTGACAGGAACAAAGTTAACTCTCCAATATGACTATCATCCACAAAGGAACAAAGATTGTGAACAAGTGGATTGAAGGATATTTGCAGAAATATGTGGCAAGGCAGCAGTCAACTTGGGTCAAATGGCTTTATATGGGAGAGCATTGTTACAATACCACTCATCACATGTCCATAGGTATGACACCTTTCAAAGCTTTGTATGGTTATGATGCTCTTTCCTTTGTGGATTTGGTATTTGCAGATAGTAGAGTGTCGGGGGCAAGAGACTTGGTTGCATAGAGCCAAGATATATTGAGAATGCTCAAAGAGAATATCCAACATACACAAAACCGACAAAAAACTTACGCAGACCAGCACCGCATTGAAAGGACTTTCTTAAGGGTGCAGCCTTATAAACAATCTTCTCTCGAAAAAGAGTGGAGCTAAAAGCTCAAACCTCATTTCTATGGACCATACAGGATCAAGCAGAGGATAGGAGAGGTTGCCTATGAGTTGGATTTACTAGAGCAAAGTAAGATACATAATGTTTTCCATGTCTCATGCCTAAAAAAGGCTTTGGGACAACATATTGTTCCTTCCATTGAATTGCCTCCTTTGGATGATGAAGGCAAACTTGTTTTGGTTTACTGAAGTAATTACGGATTTTAGGGAAAAGAGTTGAGGAACAAGAATATCGCCAAGTATATGGTACATTGGAAGGATTTATCTACAAAGGGTGCTACTTGGGAGAGTGCTGAAATTCTTAAACATCCCATCTTGCAATTGCATGAGAGCAAGCAATTGCTTGAGGGCAAGCAATTCGGGAAGGGCAAACTGTAATGTCCCCTTTTCAAAATTAATTAATTTTGAATACCTAAAGCCTATTTTTATTATTTTCCGTAGGCTAAGGGGAAATTAAAAGAGGAAAATAAATTAATATAAGTGGTCCAAGGATATTTTTATATTTTAATTGGAGAAAGGACACTTAAATTATATTTTAATCCAAAACCATAAATAGAATAAATTAATAATAGAACGGATGTCGTCTATTACTAGGCACCAACGATAGATTATTAATTAAATAATGAATGGGTCGCCAAAGTTAAAAAGGGTTGCATGAGTACCAAGGTCCTAATTTTAGAATGTAACATGGATTAAGCATTTTTACATTGTTTAATCCTATTCTTAGGATGGGGTGCCAACATTTGGGAGGAAATATATTATTTTTAATTGTTTAAAGATCATGCATGTAATTCTAAAAGAGGGGCGCCCACTTTGGAGAGTGATTGGAAGTTATAAAGGCAGATTTGGGGTTTATTGTACATTCATCTTGGAAATTTATCAACTACATCTTTGTCTGCAAGTAGCTTCTGCTTTTACATCAGCAATAGAGGACGAAATTTCTCATTTGCACGCAGGTTTGAGGACAAAGTCCCTCACATCTCAGCGACAGTGGCCATTTAGGTTACAAGTGTTCATCCAGTCAGCTCCAAAATACTTGTATTCAGACACTTTGATATTCTTTGTGTAACTAGTTCAAAATCAATAAATAAAAGTCTGTTTTGGTGCATTGTGGTTTGCTGTTTTTGTTTAAAAATCAGATTATCATTGTTGTCATAAAAGTCAATTTTATATACTGTTGTCCTAAGGTTTTGACAGAAATATTCAGATTTATCTCAAGTGCTTTCAGAGATATTACATATAGTTGATCCTGCTCTGCCTCCTCTAAGGCCCATGCTTAAGTGGCTTCAATCTATCTTGCAATCAGTTGATGATTTGGTATGGTTCTTATGAGTCAAGATATTTCTTTTAATCCGGAGACACTTTCTGAGACAACAAGCAAACCAGAGTGGGACAATACTATGCAAGAGGAATATTCTTCTCTTATGAAGTACAATATTTGGGAGTTGGTTCCTCTCCCTACGGGAAGAAAATTTATGCATTGTAAATGGGTCTATAAGACCAAATACGCAACCGATAATTTTGTAAGATAAGTACAAGGCAAGTCTTGTAATAAAGGGGCTTTCACAAGTCAATGGAGTAGATTACTCATAAACATTTGCTCATGTTGTAAAGATGGATTTTGTGCACATTGTTCTCTCCTTCGTTGCATCATATCAATGGCCAGTATACTAGATCGTTCACTGGTTTGTAGACTCCATCGTTCTCTCTATGGTCTCAAACAAACTCCTCAAGGTTGATATGAAAAGATAAATGTTTTTGTTAATTGTTGGATTTCATCATTGTGAGCCTAATCATAATGTGTATGTTCTAAAAGATGGTGAGGATTTGTTGATCTTGGTTTTGTATGTTGATGATCTAATCCTTACTAGCAATTCAAATTCTATGATTCAAGACATACAACACAAGTTGAAGGCAAAATTTGATATGACAGATTTGGGACAGTTGCACTATTTTCTTGGCCTCCAAGTTTATCAATCTTTGGAGGGTATTTCCATTGGGCAGCAAAAATATGCCTCAAATCTGCTTTAAGAATTCCATGTGACTACTTGAAAGCCAGCCTCCCACTCCATTTTATCAACTATTGAATTGACTACTAATTGTAAAACTAAATTGGTAGATGCCACTTTGTATAGATAGTTAGTAGGCAATCTTCTTTATCTGACCATACTCATCCTAATATAACATTTTTTGTTAACCTTGTCTCTCAATTTGCTCATGAGCCTTGTAAGAGTCATTGGCAAGCAGCAAAGCGTATTTTATGCTATATTCAAGGGACTTTGAATCTTGGATATCATTACACACCACAAAGATCTTCTGATATTGAAGGGTTCACAAACGCAAATTGGAGTGGATGTCGTGATACGCGACAATCTACTTCTCATTTTTTCTTTCAACTTGGCTCGAGCATAGTTGCATGGGCATGCAAAAATAGACTATTGATTGCTTTGTCATCTATTCGGGTAGAGTACAAAGGTACGATCAAGGCTAGACAAGAGGCTCTTTGGCTCTGCAGTTACTTGATGAGTTTGGATTTCCACATACGGCCCTTACTTTGATTTGGTGTGATAATCGGAGTGCTATCGAGATTGCTCGCAACCCTATAGAGTATCAAAGAACCAAACATATTGAGATTCACATGCGCTTCATTCGGAAGTTGATCCAAAATGGAATTGTTCGTTTGGAGTTCATTCCTACAACTAAGCAGGTTGCTAATATTTTTGCCAAGCTCTTGGCTTTTCCTTGATACCTTCGGTTGCGAGTATTGCTTGTGGTAAAGGAAGTTGTACTTGGACAGATTCTCGTATGAAATCCTTCCTTACTTCTTTTTCAATGCTTGTATTGACCTTATCGAGCATAGCGATCGAGGCCCATTTCTTTGTTTTTCACTCCCTAGCCTTCATTGAAGAGAGGGTGTTAGTGTGATGTGTTCACATTAAGTGGTAGTTTTAGTCATTTGCTACCTAGTGATTGTGTTCGCACTTGTAAGCTCATTTTTAGAATTTTACTAAGTTAATTCTAGAATAAAACATTTTAGGTGTTTGTTAGTTTGTTTATCAAACTAAGTCACATAGGAGTATTTGGCAATTATTAGAGATTCGATTCTCATAGTTTAGTAAATTCTTGATTTGTGGAGATATTTATATTGCCTATTGTTGGAACCTAAGTCACCAAGTTCAAGTTCGAGTTTAAGTTCGACAAGGATAAAATTTGGTACCGAGTTCGACCATTGGAAAAAGTTCAAAAAAATTCGCCATAAAGTTCGACAAATAGAAAACATAAAAACATATGAAATTATGTCAAACCACAATCTTAAACATGTAATATTAAGTTTTTAGACTTCATACTAACCCTGTTATAGCCTTAGAGGCTACTTGTTACATCAAAATATTCCATATCATCAAAAGAGCTAACATACTATATAGCCTTATAGGCTGCTTACTACATCAAAAAGTTCCATATCATAAAAGAGCGAACATACTCTATAGCCTTATAGGCTACTTGCTACATCAAAAAGTTCCATATCATCAAGAGCACTTGGCTCATCAACATTATCATCATCACTAGATTCATCACAAAGGAAGTCAGGATCATCTACATCCTCCAAGTCTTCTGCAACAGGTTGGGATTGTGAAGAAGAAGATTCTTTTTCCATGTTTTTCATGCACATCCGTAAATTGTTGCGAACATAAACAAGATCTCCTAACTTTCCCGACAATAACCTATTTCTTTTCTTAGATTGGATGTGATCAAAACAGCTCCAATTCCTTTCACACGCTGATGCACTTGCTCCTTGACTCAAAATTCGAAGAGCAAAGCGTTATAGTTCTTTTGCACTTGATCCATAATATTTCCACCATTTGTATCCCTCAAGAAGTGGCCTATCATCCTTGGCTCCTCATGTTGAAAACACCCCTTCTTCTGCCCTAAATGCCCTTGTTTGGTGCCTAATTATCCTTGCAATTTCAGGATCTAGAACAAGTTTGTCAATGGCTTCATAAAGCCCAGCCATGACTTTAGAATCACTCTCTCTATCTAAGGGTATGTGCATCATTCTCCATCTTACATCAATGACATCTCATATTTCTTTGTAATCTGGCTCCACATCATTGAATGCCTTCGAATGGTTTCCTTACAATGGTCCATAGCCTCATAAACCATGCCAAGACAAGGGGTGTCACCATCAACCATGTGAAACACATCCACAATAGGTTCACAAACTTTTAGAACTTTGTTTGCACTTTCCCAAAAATTGTTGTTTAGAATAATTTGTTCTACATGCTTTCCCTTAGAGCTTGTTGAAAGGGTAGATCTTTCCCACTCATTGCAACAAATCACTGACCTTATTGCAGCTTTCTCTTCAACTACTCTTTTCAAAGTGATATAAAAAGAGGCAAACCTTGTTTCACAAGGCCTCAATAACTCCTTAGATGCATGTTGTCTATAAATGCTCAATGTAAGGCGATGGTTCCTTATGAAGTTTGCAATTGTCCTCCCCTTTGAATTGCTTCATGAACCCATGGAAATTTTGCCAAGTCCTGAAGTAGCAAATTCAAGCAATGAGCTGCACAAGGGCTCCAATAGATTAGAGGATACTTGTCCATTATCATTTTTCCAGCACCTACACAATTAGTGGCATTATCAGTGACAACCTGAACTACATTTTCCTCACCCACTTCCTGAATTGCTTCATCCAAGATTTTGAAAATAAACTCTGAAGTCTTCTTGTGGTTCATGGTGTCAACAACTTTAAGAAAAGATATTCCTTGAGGGCAATACACCAAGACATTAATCAAGGGTCTTTGACACATATCAGACCAGCCGTCACTCAATATACTGCAACCTGTTACACTCCAAGAAACCTTGATGCCTACCATATTTCCAATCACCCTCTCTTTTGATCTTTCCAAAAGAGTAGTCCTAAGCCTCTCCAAACTAGGTGGAGTGTATCCTTTGCCAAATTCAGATACTTTTTAATTGCATTTTTTAAAAGGAATTACATTGAATGGAATGGCACTTGAATAAAACAAATCTGCTAATGCATCATCTACATCTTGTTTTTGCATCGGCTTCCATATGCCAGAAGTGTTCCACTACCACGTGTTTGATTGCATACAAGATGATGACATGCTTGTGGGAAAGCCCTTTGATGTGTTTCTGGAAATAGCCTCTTCGATTCTCTGTTTTTTTTGTGTTGATGTGTTTTCCAGCAAGTGATTGTTGTTCCTCTCTCTCCAATCTGGCTATGATTTCTGGCGTGACATTAGGACAAGCTTTAACACCTCCACCTGCCCCACCCGCTCTGACCAAGCAAGTGGTCCACTGCTCTAGTTATGCTACCAATAAAAACTTTGTTGCATAAGTTGCATTTTATTTCATTTCAGTCCCTGTGCGTGTGACATGCTTCCATCCCTCAGCTTTCGATTTCACAGGAGCCATGAAATCACCTGTACAAATAATATCACAAAATTAAAACACGCTTAGAATGAAAATAAAGATAAATATATGTTTAAACATTCAAAAAATTAATAATAAAAATATTTTTAAAATATATTTTATTTATTAAAAATAAAAGTAAATATCTAGACTGTCTGAAACGCCTAAGGCCCTCGTACTAGCACGGAAACGTGCGGGTAGGGGTGCGGCAGTGCAGATGCGTTGGGTACGCTTGGAAGCGTACCCATAGGGGGCGAGTGCGGCCTGCAGGTATGGTTTTGCCGCACTGCCGGATGCATGCCTCGCCCCGTGGGTATGTTTCAAGCGTACCCATCAAAAAAACTTGCCAAAGATCTGTTTGTTTCCTTTTTGGCAATTCTTTCCTTTTTGGATTTTTGGTGAAAAAAGCACAAGGATAGAAAAAAATTTGCCATTTTTGGAAAGGGTCAGGAAAGATGTAGCAATAAAAACTTGCATGTGCCATAACTTTCATTCGTGACTCGTTTCAAGTGTCGTTTTCTCTAAAAGTGTATATTTTCTCGAGCTCTACGCATTGATGGCAATATTTTTCTTATTTTAATAAAATCCATTTTGCACCTTTTGTACCAAGCAACTTCTTGCAATCTTACAAAGAATCATGAGCTTTGATCGCTTTCAGTAGACAGATTAGTAATTAAAAATACTGGATAGCTTTCCAAAACTCGTGAGTATTCTCCGTGCTCGGACTAATCGTCCCACCCGCCTGCCTTGGATCCATATTTTTCCCGCTTAGTTATGATGTTTCAAGAAATATGTCGACAATACTATCGTCTTTGAGTGGATCAAGGAAGGTCACCATGAACAATCAAAACTCCTTGAATCTTATCACTGATCGCTAAGATAAATAATCTGTGATAGAGAAATAATAAATTTCAATAAGTATGCAAATGCTTCTTTAAATTTATAATTTGTATACATATTTATATATTTATATACATGTATATATAAATATATATATATATAAAACGTACCCAAAAGCGTACCGTACCCAAGATTTTTAAAAATTTGCCGTATCGGCGTACCGTACCCGTACCCGTTCCGTATCCAAAGTGTCTAGGTAAATATAAACAAATACAAACAAAAATAAACAATAACTACATTGAAATAAATCTAGAAACATAAATACTTAATATTTAATACAAATATTTAAAATTAAAATAATTAAATAAATATTTACTAAGACTTAAGTTTAATTTTTAATTAATATTTAAAATTAAAAATAGTAAAATTATATCTAATAATTAAAAACTAACATAAAATAGAAAATGTTAAAAAATTAAAAATGATTAAACAAATGACCACAAAAGTAATTCAATGGGAAGATTAAAGTTAAAACTTTAAAAGATTTATATAATATTAGAAATATAATATTAAAGTTCAAAGATAAAAGAAAGGACCCAAACTTAAAAGTGGTCACAAACATTATAAAATACAATAAGATAAGAGAACACATGACCACAAAAGAGGAGGAGAAGCAAACAAACCCAGGCCGAGTCACCCGAAATAGAATGAGAGAAGGAGAGGAGGAGAAGGAAACAATAGAGGCCGAGAGACCGTAAACGAAGAAGAGAGAAATGACACAGTGTGGGGGGAGGGAGCAAGAAGGAGCAACATCCCCAACAATGTCACCTAACACTCAAGGTCGGATGGGAGTGACTGCAGCAGGCCGACGACAAGCAAGAGAGACTATGGAATGCTTGGGGCCGACGTTCGGGAGGAAGGCGGTGCCTCAAAGTAGGCCCGGTGGATCGCTGTCTATGTGGAGGGGCCCTGGGACATGCCTGAGATAGGGAGCCTCGGGTGGAAGGAATGGAGTCACGAGACCTGACGGACCTAGGACTGGGGTCCAGACACGTGACCAAATGCCGCTTAGCACCCCTCACCGGGAGAGCAACGGGAAGAAGGAAGTGATCAGTCTAGTAGCCATCCGTCGGGGGAGGATGGAGGAGCCTGTCCCGGAGCCTGATGGCCTCCTGAAGGTAGAGAGCAAGACATCTCTGATCATAGTATTTGAAGAAAGTTGTGAAGGAAGGAAGCTCGCGAGAACAGGCAATGGAATCGCCCACGAATCTCATAGTAAACAGGACATCTGAAAATGAAGTGTTCTTCGGTTTCAACCTCCTGGAGAGAGCAAAGCAGGCAAGTCCGCTCCGAGCGGTCTAAGTGGTGGTCAGTCTCAATACGGAGTCGATGTGAGCCCACTCGAAACTGACCCAGAGAGATACGAAGGACCTGCAACCAATGTCGGAAATGTACATGGGTCTGAAGATGACCCCATCATGGATCTCGAGAAAGTGTGCCGCATAGAATGACATCTTCGGACGCAACCCCCGAGGGGTTGGTCCATGTGTGCTGGATGAACTATCTGTAGATATCATCTTTGATTATCCTATGAAGATCATGTTGGTTGGGTAGCAGGTGGGTAGGGGCATCCAGAGAATAGCTGAAGGGTGGGAGACGGTCCATCTGGATGCCAATAGACTCGAAGAGGCGTGAAACACAAGCATACCAGCAGCGAGAACGTCTACTGTGATCCGAGGAAGCAATAGCTTCAGAGGAGCAGTAGGCAAGATAAGTGTACTGTCGTCTCACAATGAAGAACTAGAATACCCCGAATATAGTGTGCAACAAACAACACAAGGTCAAGATGGTCTCCAACCGAAAAGGGCGAGCCCCAAACTCAGCGAGGATAATGTTGTGAGGAACAAATTCTTTGCACACCGATAATGCGCTCGAGCATGAGGATCTGGACGCGCTCGATAAAGGGCCCAACTGAGTCCAAAAGAGAGGGACCCCAAACTTCCGAACCATACGGAACCGTGGGCCTAACCAGGAATCAGAGAGGGACATCTTGGAAGGAATGTCCTGAAAGTGGTGGCAGAAACATTGTCTCTCAAGAATCGCCAAAGAACCATAGCCCTTATTAACCCGGGGTCGAGAGCGGGACGAAGGCTAAAACGAGGCCCAGAGAAAAGAATCCCTAGGTAGGTATAAGAGCAAGTGATCTCAATCTCCACACCCTTAAAGAAGAAGTGGAGGTCTGAAGTCTTCAGACAATTGAAAACCATAACTTTGGTTTTCCCAAGATTCACAGTCAGTTGTCGATGATCACAGAAAAGGGCTAAGGCATCTAGTTGTCTCTAGAGACCCTCAAAGAAGAAGCAAGGAGAACTACGTCATCTGCAAAGAGGAGGATGTAAATCAGAACTTGGTGCAGAAGGCACCCATCACCTTCCTGTATGTGATCCCTAAGAAAGTCCTCAAGCTCATCGATATAGATCCCAAATAAGGTAGGAGAGAGGGGGCAGCCCTGTTTGACACCAATGGTACTCCTGATGAAGTCGGACATGCCAGCAGAAGTGCGAAGGCGGCCAAGGACCTCCTCATAAAGGCGCGTGATGGCTGTAAGAAAAGTCTCGAAAATGCCTATATCTCTGAGCCTATGGAAAAGGGCTTCCCGTGGGACAAAATCAAAGGCTTTCCGAAAATCCACGAAACAACAGAAAACTCTGGAAGAGCGGTGGCGAGCCTCTTCGATGATAGCCCGAAGAGTGAGGATGTGGTCAGTAGTCTGGTAAGTTGGTCGGAAGCCCGCCTGTCCCTTAGCTCTACAATGATACTGATCGAGGAACTCAGAAAGCTGCAAGTGAAGAACAGTAGCATAGAGCTTGGAGAATGTGTGACCCACCATGATAGTCCTGTAATTGTTGGGGTCGGAAGTGGGCCCCGACTTGTGAATGGGGTGGATGATGTGGTGGGACCAAGAGACTGGAAAACTTGTACAAACCACCTGATTGAAGAGGTCCACAAGATAACTGAGGAGCGTCTGCCGACCATATTTGAAGAATTCCGCATGGAACCCTTCCTCATCCCCTGCTTTACTGCAACTCATAGCAAGAATGGCATTCCTCACATTGGTGTGGGTGAAAATATGGCAAAGGGAGGGAGGGGAATGAACTTGGATGTGGGGCTGGCCCGGGAAGTCATAAAGAGTGGAGGTGTGGGTGAACATGGAATTGGGATCAAGGTCCAGGGGTAAAGGCGAATGACGGGGAAGAATGGTGCGCCAAAAAAGTTTAGGAGAGTGGATAAGTGATGTGACGAAGCTCACGACACCTATGAGAGATAAATGTGTGTTTCTTATGTCGAAGGAGGCGGCGATAGGCTGACTTTAGGGAGGGGAGGGAGGGAAGGGCATGCAGGAAAGCAAAGCGGAGTTTCCGATGGAAGGCTTTGCATTCCTCGTCGTACCATTTGTTCATAGGGCATGTACCATGGCATAGGGTGGAGTGGGTGACGTGGGGAAGGAACTCGTGGCCGCCTCAAGAATAGAATAGCGCAGAGAGGGTATTAAACATCTGATCTAAGGTGAGTGAGGTGAAGTGGGGAATGGGGGAGAAGCAAGACGAAGGCAGGAGGAAAAGGTGTCGGGATCCCCTATGTCAAATTTCCAAATAGTACGTGATATGCAAGGGGGAGGGGGGGTGGGGTCCTGGGGAGGATAGCCTGGAGGGAAAAGGAGAGGGTCGCATGGTCAGCAAGAGGGATGGGGGAGACACAAAAGTGGTGTATGTAAGGAATCAAGTCGGGGTAGTCATGATGTAATCAACCACACTGGCCCCACCACAAAATGGTCTGCAGGTGAAGAACCGGGATTTAGGAAAGCGAGGAATGCCATTCAGGATCATTAGGTCATGAGATTCCCCTAATTGGAGAAAATGTCGACCATAGGAAGTCAGGGGCCCTGTCGTGTCCTCAGAATCACGCTCGAAACCAACCAACTCTGGATCCACCTCAGCGGTGCAAAGTACATCGTCGATCTGCTCATCATGCCTCGGAATCGTGCATGTTTTTGTACGGCATCAAGTCCCCTAAGATGATGATCTCCCAAAGCCCGAGAACTGAGATATACCAGATAAAGGTCAAAGAAGGGGTCTCCATCTGGGCCGTTGTGGATGGCAAATGAAGAGGAAGCTGGAGGGAAGTAGCAGACCGCAATAAAGATGTCTCTTAGGAGGGGAGAATTACGTCTGATCCGTACCCAAAGAAAGCGGGCAGACTCATCCTCAGCGACAATAGAAATCCTGCTCCGAAGAGTGTCTCTGACTAAACAAGCAACCCCGCTAGATCCTCTGACGCCGCCAGAACTCCGAGTCTCTTGTCTGCAAACAGAAAGCCAATAGTAACCACTGATGTTCGAGAGAGGGCGAACCAGGCTCGCATGTGTCTCTCCGTAACAAAGAGAAGGTCCGAGAGACCTAAAGCATCATGCAAGAGGCCAGGAGAAGACCAAAAGGACCCATTTCCATTCCAACATGTGATGGAGAGGCCCTGCTTCCGAGCCTTCTCCCGCCGGAACCGTCATCTGGAACTAGAGCTGGATCCGGAGCCCAACCAGGGGGGAAGGAATCCCGAACCACTGGCCTGAGGTTACGAATCACCGCCCATTTCCCTGCTTTTCTGGCTGCCATGACAATTTCCGAGATTTCTTGAGTTCGGCAACTTGTTCTCTAGTAAGATCTTCATCAAGAAAGACCTTATTGGGTAGAGAGAAAAGTTTCCGCTTGGCTCTGAGAGCCTTAAGGCGGTCATCACTGACTTGAAACGGATAAAGAGAGTAGATTCCAGACCAATCCAAGCTCTATCTAATTGAACCTCGGCAGCTCCAAGTTATCTGTGAGGAACTTCGAAGCAATGGCTAGGGGGTCGGAAGAGGGAAGAGTGGGCAATCCTCTGACCTTAAGGTTCAGCTCCCTGGAACGTCGGATTCTCTCTTCCACAAGTTTGGCTTGAACCACTGCTTCAACTGTTGTTAAAGGAGGATTTGTATCTTTACCCCTGACCACTTGGGCCCAAGAATTGGTTTGTTTTTGAAGATTTTCCTGCTGAGTTCTAAATTCCTCTTGCTTCTGTTTTAAATCTGAGAGCTCAACCTGTAATTGATCATTATTAGCAGTGGTTGTTGTGTCTTTGAGCTGTCCTCGCAAGGAGATATTATCAGCTTCAACCTTTTCCACCCGAGAGGTTAAATCAAAAATCTCAGTCGAAGGGATTTGTTGGATGATTCCAGAGTCTCAAGCCTGCTGAGAAGTTCTGCAATGATGTTAGGAAGGTTGTCATCCTGCTTACCCTGTTCATTTGACCCAAGACTGGAAAACACCTGTGCAACGGAGGTGGAGGGAGACATCAGAGCTGGGTAGACTGCCTGGAGAGGAGAAACTATTAGAGGGATGTCTGTAGAACCTCCGATACCTCCAAATTGATTATTGTGCATAGGATTAGCAATTGTAAAAGCCAGAAAAATCTTGTAGAAGCCAGACGTAGGTTACAGTTGGAGCAGGTTGCAGGCACAACCACGGAGGAAGGTTGCAGAAAAAAAGGCCACGTGTAGAACCAGGAGACATCAGAGCTGGGTAGACTGCCTGAAGAGGAGAAACTATTAGAGGGATGTCTGTAGAACCTCCAATACCTCCAAATTGATTATTGTGCATAGGATTAGCAATTGTAAAAGCCAGAAAAATCTTGCAGAAGCCAGACGTAGGTTACAGTTGGAGCAGGTTACAGGCACAACCACGGAGGAAGGTTGCAGAAGAAAGGCCACGTGTAGAACCAGGAGCCACGACTACAAGGAAAGGAGCCATGATTGCAAAAGAGAGGCCACGGGCAAAACCAGGAGCCACGACTATAGGGAAAGCCTCGAAAACCCTCCTTAATCAGCAAAGACGAGCCACGAAAACGAGCTACGGCGGTGCAGAAATGAGGGAAAACGAACCACGACGAGCAGTCACGAAACACAGATAGCAAGCAAGGTTTGAGAAGAACCGAGAACACACTAAACCAGGACACGGATGAGCAGATCAGGGAGACAAGGCTTGCGACCACAAAAACAAGAGACATCACAAGAAGGAAATCACGATTTTACAGGCCATGGTTAAGACAAGAGTCGCGACCACAAATAAAAGAGAAAACACGAAAAGGAATTCATGATTTTACAGGCCTCGGTTTAGATAGGAGTCGTGACCACGAAATAAAGGAAAACGACGACATAGCCAGCCAGCGAAGGGCAGAAACGAGGTAAACAGACCTGCACGAAGGGCACGAACCCCCTCAGAGCAGGCTAAAGACTGCATTTAAAAAAGAAAAATAAACATTGTTAAATAAAACTAAAGTCTAAAAGTTAAAACCTAGAAATAAAATAAATGAACCTACCTTAGGGACGGAAGAAGCTCGAACAAGCTTGGACAAGGCTACACAGGGGACTACAGTGGCAATTTGTTTGCAACTTTGCAAGAGACTACGACTGGTATTTGTTTGCAGGAGACTACGGCGGATCTAGCTGTGCACTTCACTGCCAACGTCCTGCAAAGTGCAATGATGCCAACACCACTGCCAACGTCCACCTCCAGAAGCGACTGAATCTGACTTGTATGCTCGTTGATCAAGCTTTCACACAAAACCCAGAATGGCGACTGTATCCTCCAGCAAAAACATTAATAAATTCGTTGTATTTCGCCCAAGCAAAGCAAAAGCAGTTGATGTGTTTTGCAGAACGGAGGTAGGGTTTTTAAGGATGTGTTAGGCATTTTCCCGCATTTTTTCCGCTCATACTGTCCCGCCTTTTTCTGCATTTTTCCCCAGGCGAACTGCACGAATTTTGGCAAATTTTTTGGGACATGTGTCAAGTTCGACGAATTTCGAATTTTTTCCTAAAAATTCGGCAAACCTTGTGACTTAGGTTGGAACATTTCACTTGTTCCCAGAAGGAACACTCCTCTCTAAGCATATTTAATAGGCAGTCATGTTCATTTGAAAATGAGAGAACTTGCAGAATATAATTACTATTTTTGTTGTGTTTATATTAGTCTGTCTGTTTATAGAATTTTTAGCAGCAGATCTATTGCTGGAGTTCCTGCAGCGATCCTAGAGGCTGCTCCTATGCAAGAGTGGCTTTATTTCTGTTTTTGAGGAGCATCTATCATGCAGATAATTAACAATTGTAAAAAGTAACAATAAAAGAGATATCATTAATTATAACCCAAGATACAAAACTTGCAAGTCAAACTACAAGGCAATTGCATGGTGAGTTTCTTGCACATACTCATGAGTCAAACTGCAGGGCAAGTAACTCACCTCAACTTACACAGCATTGAGAGTTCATGCATAAATCTTGCTAGTCAGTTAAACACTTTTTTTTTAAAAACTAAATTTTTTTATTTTTATTTTTTTCCATTCATATAAATTTGAAGGATTTTTCTCTTTGCTATACGTTTTCTAAATTGATTTATTATGCTTTAAAACAACATTTTGCATTTAATTTCATTTTGTATCTATATTTTTATTTGTCAAAGTTTCTCAATAAGTCCCAAGTCTGAGTCAAAATTTTGGGCTACCAAATTTTTGTGTCCAAGATTTACAACTATAAGTATAACATATGCTTTTAGCTCCCAGGCTGCGAGTCTAAATGTAGCATAAACAACAATACAACTTTTAATGTAACAAACATCCCTCTTTAAGGCATTTGGGAAAGTATAGCTCTTTTTTCAATCACTTATTTTTCTCTTGAACTTCATTTCCAATGGTTTAAATGCCTGCACAGAAATATATTCAGGCACACTACAGAATTCATTATTAAAATTAAGACTAGAGTCCAATAAGACCATAAAAAAATTCATCGATACAAACAATTCAAAAGCGCAGCTACCTTATAGCAGAGATACAGCCTCTTCCAAGCCAGAGAATGGAATTGGCTTTATCTAATACAATACAATCTAAAAACCAAGCTAATTCAAAGACATAACTTTACTTAGGCCAAATCAGGCTCTAAGAAAACACAAAAATTAGAGTATTCCAGGTATTAAATCTTCATCTTGAATTGTATGAAGGACAGCCATCCTTGATAAAGTTTCTCAACCAGGTAAGAGATGTCAATGGTAAACTGGGACAAGGTGAAAAACATTAAATGCAACAGAGCATGGCTTGTATCAAAGAGATAATCAGAGCTCGCATGAAAATACAAGATCAATTATAATGTCATTGGGGCTTGCTTTGATAAGGTGAAAAACATAAAATGCAACAGAGCATGGCTTTATGAAAGAGATAATCAGAGCATGCGTGAAAATACAAGATCAGTTATACTGCCATCGGGGGCTTTGATGTACTGGTAAAAGCAAACACTCTAAAGAGTGTCTTGTGTTCAAACCCCTTCGCCACAATGAGAAATACCATTAAAAAGATTATCAGAAATGTGAAAATACAAAATCATTTATACTGCCATGTGGATTTTGATGTAAATGTTTGAATTCCCCTTACCACAATAAGAGAACACAATTCAAAATTTTATGGAGTGTATTTGAGGCTTCGCGAAGTTTAAATCTTACGAATGAAAGCTTTCCCCACAAAGCTTTGATGACTTCACATAAGAGACACCATAACGTCAATGGACATGCAGGGAGGTGGCAAGGTCCACAATTTTATGGAGTGTATCTGAGGCTTCTTGAGGTTTAAATCTTAACAATGAAAGCTATCCCCACAGCTTTGATGACTACACATAACCTCACCCAAAATGTACACTGGAGAGAAATCAAAAAATAATGAGAAAAGGGAAAGAAAATCATGTTTACTAGCCTCCATCACTTAGGCCTTCCCCTATCATTTATACCTGGAAACCATAGTTACCAAATCCAGCCAGATCTGCACAACATCCATCTGAATCCTCATTTTTCAGCCAGCCCAAATAAATTTGGTCTGGGTCATCCCTTTCTTTTTCCAAAAAAATCAGTTTTTTCGCACTAAGAAGACTCCCAACACCCTCATAAATTATTTAATATTAAATATATTAACATTTTATATTACATTATTAATGTTTTTCTCTGTATTTGTCAATTTTTGCATATTTATAAATTATGTTCATATACATGTGTGTGTGTGCACGTGCATGTGTGTGTATATATTTTGCATCAAACTTTTTCAAGAGTCCCGGATTTTCGAATTTTTTTGCCCTCCCAAATGGATCTGGATTTCCAAACCTCGTAACTACGCTGGAAACGCACCAGACACGGTACAAGGTACGAAACAGCTTTGAAATGCCTCCTAAACGCTGTCCTACCCCAGGTACGTGTACCAGGAAACAGTATCCAAATAGCAGAACCATTTCCCCAATACATACCCAGATGTTTCTAACAGCACATGTAATTCAAAAAGCCCCCAAAAATACAAAAGCTAAAACATAAAAACTAAACCCTAAGACACTGATTTAAACCTATACATACACAGTACACTCATTTATGATTTTGTTGCTGTTTTTACAAGAGCAAGAGAGTTTAGGGCGCGGTCATTGAAATAAGGAACAGCAAGGAGTTTGAAAGCAAGAGCAAGGAGGGATTGCAGCAGCTTGAAAAAGCAATTTAGAAGCAAGAAGCATCAAGGGGCAGTCAAGGGGGAAAACCCAGGTTTTTTTCCTTTAATGCAGCCTTTTATTCCATTTTATTTTACTGGTTTTAATGTGACCGTGATCATGAATACTGTGTGTGCATTCTTGATTGGAAATTGGAAGAAATAAATTTTATGCAGATTCCATTACTGAATGCACAAATCACTCATGATCATCAACTGTATTTTAAAATTTTATGTAAAAATAATGTTCCATTTCTTTGTCTAAACTCAAATAATGTTTAGAAGTTTTTTAAAATTATTCTTTTATTCTTGTTTAATAAACATCCTGACTCTATGTATGTTCTCACCTTGCACCTTTATAGCAAATCTTAGCAATCGAAAAAAAAGAGGTTTAATTTTCTATATGTATTACACCATTAGGATTTTGTTTTATTTATGTACTAAAAATTACACCATTCTAACTTCTGGACATACTCTTATCTTGCACGTAATGCCATCTTGATAAAGAGAACCGAAATTAGAGAATTTTAAAAATTACATAAAGTCTTTAAAATTTTATTTTTTCCAAAAGTTTTTTTGTTGGTTTTTCAATTCCTGGTTCCATGGTAAGTTTGAAATATAAAATTATAAATGGCATCAAGTTCAACTTCAAGTGGAGGGCAAGGGGAAGTAAATTGGGAAGAAAACTCACATGAAAAATCTAAGGATCATAATTTTAAGGGCCAAGTGAAAGATGTTCAATTTATTGCCAACATATTAATAGATGCTACCGAATCAAGGGGGCCCCAAAATGTTGTCCAAGTCATCACAGACAATAAATAAAAATGTATGAGTAACAAGATTGATTGTAAAGGGAAGGAGATACAAGCACATATTTTGGACATTTTGAACAATACACTCAGTCAGATTAGTGTTGTAAAATTTATGGAAAATATTCATAGATAGAAAAAATTTATAAAGAGACATCTGACATTCATATGCTTGTCATAAATCATTGCATCCCAAGCCATCTTTAGCAAACTCTCAAGGTTGATGTTGTTGAAGATAAGGGAACAAACTATTAGATTTTAACTTTTCTATAATCACATTTCTTTTAAATTTGAACTTTATTAAATTGTTTTAAAAGTCTCAATTTTTAAATTTAGAATGGACATTAAGGAGATGCCGAGTCAAGGAAGTAAAGTTAGGGTTTTTGCGAAATGGGCTGATGTGGTGGAGATGGCTGAGAGTCTCAGCCGAAACATTTGCGCTTCCCCTTTGTCCCAGGCACAGCAGCGAATGAGGGCAATGAAGCGGAGATCTGGGGTATGGAATGGCACGCTCATCACCCAAAAGGATGCCGTTTGTATCGTAGAGATTACAACATTTTGAGCAAGAAAGACCAGGCGGCCTTTATAGCAGATTTAAAAATCAAAGTCGGGGCGGATCCCAAGTGCCATAGCCGGCCCCCGGCTATAGAATATCAGAAACTCCCTCTAACCCCGAATGGCAGTTCGAGTAGGGGTGTATTTGAGGGCGGTGGAGGCACTCACCACAATCAAGGTTTCGGTGGGCGGGCGGTGGTGGCTCTCACACCAATCCTACCCCAAAATTCGCTTCCTTCAAGGTTGTCGTCCAGCAATCCGCCCTCAACCCGAGCGGCTTCCACGTGTACATCGTCGATCTTGCTGAGGAGATCTCGATGCTAAGTTTGGATATGCCAAAGGTTGGAGCCCATACTATACTGCCGCATGACTAGCTATTATTGGGAGATTTAACGGACTGTGGTCGGATGCCAATGCCTTAACCCAGTGGATCTCTAAAAATTGGACCAACTATGAGATCTCCTTCTGCTTAAAGGGCTTCTTTGTTGTCCAATTTCAAAACGAGGATTACCATATATGTCTTTCGGACAGACTGTGGTTTTGGGGTAACGCAGACTGTTCCTCACTCCTTGGTTCCCGAATTTGATCCGAACACCCTTTCAATGACTAAAATGCATGTGTGTGCGGCTCCCAAATCTTCCCCTACACCTTTGGCATGCCCTTGAAGACATCGGCCACGCTCTGGGGAGATTTCTAAAGATAGACCATTCAAGGCTACGATTGGCCTTCGCACTTTTGCGAGAATATGCGTTAAAATTGATCTTAGCAAGGGACTTCCGGATAAGATCATCCTGAAAGTGGGGTATCTGCAGCATGTACAACAATTGGATTATGAAAAATCCGGCATTTCGGTGTCATCTTTGTAAGACTCCCGATCACTTACAGGCTTCTTGCCCAGAAATCAAAAGGAAGAACGCCCTAAAGAAAAAAAGACGTCACCTAGCAGTGGTTGTAATAATCCTCCCTCCGATCAAAGCGCGTGAAGCTGAGGCAAAGGTTGATCAAGGAGGGATCAAGCAAACAGAATCAAAAGAGAGAAAAGAATGGCAAGAAGAAAAGAAGGTAAAGAAAGTGAGTGAAGAGAGGACATGAATTCGATAAATCAGATTTTGATCAGGAACATACCCCTGATCGAACCGTACCTCCCATGGATCCCAACAACTTGCAGATGGTAGTTATTTTAGAGTCAAGCCCGTGGCACGAGGTTAGGAAGAAAAAGGCAAAAGGGGCGATCCAATAACATGTTAGATTATTATCCCTCGCTCGATGGCAGTTCCAATTAGCGCCTTTGGTTGGCGTTCAAGGCAGCATGGTTTTAACACGTGTATTTTCGTTGCCTTGTTTGTTGTAGTTATTATTGAATATCATTCTATGTATGGGAGGAGACCCAAGAACTCCCGGTTCAAAGCTCCGGCCAAAAGCATTCACTTATCAAAAAAAATTAAAAATATTCAATTTAGAATGTAATCTTATATAAAATTAAAATTTCATATTTATTATAAAAATAAATTATCGGTTGTCGAGCGAGATTTGTTTCAAACTCTTGTCTTGAGACAATTTGTGAAGGTAAAAGAGGCCTTAAGCACCATGGTGATTAATAACATTTGGATTATGTGGAGGCAAACAAACACAATAAGAGCCTATATGATTAAATCAGTTATCTTTAATGATGATTGATGTGCCAAGGTTAAATAATTGCTCAATTTTACAAATTATATTATATCTATAACTAGATATATAAATACAAATATTTTAGGATAGGAGAAATTTATAATAGAATTGACTCCACGTTCAAAAATATGAGATTGCGTGAAATAAAAATCCTAAAGAAAACTTCTACAATGAAATTGAATATGATCATGAAGAGGTGGAATAAAATAACCACACCATTGCATCTCCTTTATTATACTCTAAATCCAAATATTATAACAACATACTTCAATTACTAAATTAATTGATAAGCAACCACCATATGATAACCAAAAAGTTAAAAATGGAATTAGGGCAACATTCAAAGGACATTTTCCTAATCCATTTATAGCTAACTTGATCTCAATGAAATAGGAATGTTTATAGTTTCAAACTAAGTCACAAGGTTTGCAAAATTTTGAGAAAAGTTTGAAATTTGACGAATTTAATCATGTGACCAAAAGTTCATTGAAAATCACAACAATTCGGTATGGAGCTTGCCATGAGCAAGAAAATGGGTTGAGCTTAGGTCTATAGAAGCACAAGGCAAACAAATATTTGGCACAAAACAACCAAGTTGAGCAATGAGTTGCACCGGTCGAGCTAGAAGATTTTCTAGTAGAAGGGAGTTGTGAGTCATAGAGGAGCAAAGGAGTTACAAAGTGTCCACATTGTAAATTTGAAGCCCACCTTGGAAAATATTTGTTGAGTGACTACAACTCGTGGGAGGAGCAGAATTATCACCGTGTTGGTGGTCTTGGATCCCGTCGGGTCGAGTCATGGTAAAGTGGTGTCACACCGCCACCGTTGCAAGGTAGGGTTTGATCCACGATTCTCTCTTTGAAATTTGGTTTGTATGAAAAGATTATTAATTTTATTTTTTTGTATAAATAGTTTATTAACTTTGTTTTGTTTCAATGTTTATTTAGTTTGTTTTTATTTATTATACTTTGTATTTTGGTTTTCTTTAGTTTTTTGTTTTTATTTATATTTAATTTAATATTTATGATTTGTTTTTATTTTATGAATTTTGCTTTTATTTATTTATTTATTTTCATTTATGATTTTTTTTACTTTGTATTTTGTTTTTATTTAGTTTTAATTTATTTAGGTTTTTGTTCTTAGTTATTTTTTAATTTATTACTTACGATTATTCTATTTTGTTTTATATTTTTTCTTTTATTTATTTTTAAAATTTAATTTACATTTTGTATTACTATTTATTAATTAGATTTTTTAAGTTTTATTTAATTTCAGTTTATTATAAACTTTTATTATTTTTAATCATTTTTATTTATTATTTCTAAATTATATTAATTTTAAATATATGTATTTCATATAATAACATTATTCATTTACTTTTTATTTTATATACACTTTTTATTATATGTAATATTAATATTAAATTTATTTAATATTTATGTTAGTGTTTTTATTTTATATTCTATTATTCAAACTCAATAGCAATTTTTTTAACTTCATTTGTTGAACGAACTTGAACCAAATTTTATCCTTGCCAAACTCAAACTCGAACTCAAACCTTGTGACTTCGATTTCAAAAAGGTAGCACGGAAGATATTGAGGCGCTTTTTAACAAGTATAGCTTGATTGGAGTGAAGTGGTGGCATGCACATGACGATGATCCCAAGTACCTACAACCTATTGCCATCAAAATTCTCTCAAATGTGCATAATTAAATCAAAAAATATGCTTGTCAATTAAAATTTATAATTTATAAGATATTTCATTTTTGTCTATTAAGTTATTAACATATATTTTTGTAGATTGTTTACTAATTTGAAATTTTCAACTTTTTTCATAGTTGATGGCATTAGGTAATTCTTGAGGTTAGTCCGGCTTGCAGGCACGGGCGGTTGGGGTTCGGGTCCGCTCAGGATTGTGGCCGCATTCGTGGCATAACTAGAACCTGGCCGAAGTACGCGTTTTTACAAAGGTCCTTCATCTAATTTGTGCGCCCAAAGTCTCAATAACAAGTCATTTACCTCATATTTTCATTCTTGCCTCTTAATTTGACTCTCACCTTCAATTTTTCCACTATTTTAGGTTGATTTCAAGTGCCATATAAGAAGGAGCTTGCAACAAGTGACAAGGAGTTCAAGGAGCTTGCATTATTGGATTTCTTAATTTTGTGATTTTTTTGCATTGTTAGTGTCCATATTTTGGGACTAAGAACTGTTTTAACTTTTAAGGATCTCTACATTTGAACTTTGAAATATTAAACACATCAAAGACCATTTGACTTATAGATGCATTGTGCGGTTAAAAACTTCTGCCAATTCTAGT